>JAMRYI010000366.1:0-159000 GCA_029231635.1 Ditylenchus weischeri
CCCCTTTAAGACCTTAGAAACTGAAATAGTCCTCCTTCATTCAGATGGACAAATTGAGTACAGTCTGAAAAATTTGGCGAACTTAACGTACTCAGGGCATTTTGGGGTCGACCACTTTGGAGTCGGAACTTACGCAGAATTTTAAGATTCTGGTTCGTCAAAACAACATTTTTGTCTCAGCAAACCGTTTTCAGCATACAATTTTGGGTTGAACAGCATGGTCATTCTGACCGACGGAAAAATGGTCCACGGAAAAATGACCATGGAAAAATGGTACACGGAAAAATGTCTTAGACCCTTTTTGCGTTTTTATTATCACCGAAATTCAAATTAATTTTGGCAGGAATTCCTTTTATCGCCTAACCCAAAATCACGTTTTATGGTTTCTATAGCTGGATTAGACCGTGAAAACGATAGAAAACCTGTTTTTCAACCCGGAAGGGCATTCCTGGAAATGCCTTATTGGGGGTATATGACAGTAGGTGGGCCTATATTATAAGCCATTGCTAAGCTTGGGGAAGCCTAAGCCTAAACCTAAGGTAATGCTTGGGGTGAATGGGGGTAGTATGGCTGAAAAATGGAAAAGTTGGGGTGAATGGGGGTAGTATGGCTGAAAAATGGAAAAGTTAAGATAAATGGGAAAGTATGGCTGAAAAGTGGAAAAGTTGAGGTGAATGGGGGTAGTATGGCTGAAAAATGGAAAAGTTAAGATAAATGGGGAAAGTATGGCTGAAAAGTAGAAAAGTTGTTTTTTTAAGCCGCGGGCATACAAATTGTGTTTGTTGGGGTTGGTTTGTACCTGAAATAACAAAATTTTGGTCAAAAAGTCAAATTTTGGTAAAAAAAATTTTTTACAGGAATGCCTTTCCGGGTGGAAAAAACAGGTTTTCTATCGTTTTCACGGTCTAATACAGCTATAGAAACCATAAAAACGTGATTTTGGGTTAGGCGATAAAAGGAAGTTTAGCCTTAATTTTGTCTCCGTGAGAAAAGCTGCTGCATGGAAGTTTCAAACATTGGATATTGGACTTGGGCATGCCCATTCAAAGTGAAAATGCCTGTGTGACAATTGACTAATAAACAAAAATACAAACCCTTGGTCTAAAACGGCAATCTCTGTTGGAGAGTGGAGATTTTGACAGGGAATTCTCGAGGCATGGCTTACTCAAGGCCTGAAATTTTATACAACTATTAAACAGCTAGACAATTGCTTTAAACGCTGACCACTTGGATCCACTTGGATCCTTTCATGTCCACTTTGCTGATGTCTGCCTCTACATTCTCGTGAACTATGCTGGAAACAAAATTGTAAAATAATGTAGAAGTCTATTAGCTTGCCAATATAAAAAGAATCCAAAACGAAATTTGAGCTCTTGATGCTCTGAGGAGGATTTACACGAGTCCATTTCATAGCTGTCCACGTCATTTGGAGGCACTAACAACCGGATTTTGCCTTCTTCTACAAGGCGGTTGGCAAATGAGAGTGCTTCCTCTTGCACATCTAGGTTGTTGACATTGCGCATCAGCCAGTAGATGAAGTCGTAGGACAGGAAGATGGAGTTGGGCAGTGTTTGGGTATTCTTGGGAGGTAGGGAAATTGGGGTTTGCTCCATTTGAGCGGACCAAGCAGTCTAAAATAGGAAGTAAAGCAGGGCTCCCAAATCTTTTTCAGAAAAAGCATATTTTGACTAATTTTGAGGAAAAAGGCCATTAAAAGGTCATTTATCCGGTGCTTGTTGCAATTTTAGAGCGAAAAAAAAGATTTTGACGTTAAATTGTGAAAATAAAAAAGACTTAGGGTTCCAAAAAAAAGTTCAAACCTTTTTAAAATGTACGTCTATGAGCCCTAAAGTAAAGTACGGATCAAAATAGCGACTAATTGATAAATTCTAGCGGCTAATTCAAATTTGCCTTTAAATTAGGAAATTTAGCGACTAATTTTGACAAATCTTTTTTTTTCAGTCATTTTGTAATTCTTGGTGTTTCCTATAGGTAATAATAATAGAGATTGCAGAGCATAAAACAAAACATTACAGATACAACCTCAAGCCAGAAAGAAATGAACGAAAAAATAAGTTTTGTCAAAATTAGTCGCATTGGGCATTGGGCAAAACCTGGTACAAAACTTCTTATTGTCGCCGAGAAATATTGCCGTCGAAAGACTTATTTTTGTCGCCGACAAACGTTTTTTTTCCCTGAAACTCATCCAAAATGGCCCTGAATTTCACTTTTATGTTGCCTCTAGATATTTATTTGCAGTGAAACTGAATCGAAGAAACAAAAATTTGGGGACGAGGTAGCGTTAGTAATTGCAGGTTTGTTTCTAGTCTGTGTTATAGCTTTACATATGCGTAAATTTTGCAGACGCAAAGGAGACAAAGATAGGATATCTAAATGCCAAAGATCTAGAACGTATGCAGCCTGGAAAGTGTCTCAATGATGCTATTATCAACAGCTATTTAGACTTGGTCGTGCAAAAAAGTCGTAGAAGTCCTCTTTTGTCGGCGGTCCGACAATTTGACAAGTACAGTAGCGAGCAAAAAAAATTCCTCAAGCAAAATTTACTCACAAATTTTTTTTAAATTCGATTCGGTCAATTTATTTTTGGCACGGAATCAATTATGTGAAAAGCAAAGTTGTAGAATTTTTATCGCTCTTTCAAATGGTATATGACATGGTATATAACAAAGTAAAAATACCTTCTTTTCACCTTATTTTGATGCCTTTTTGCTTCTTCTGTTTTTAACCATCCTTTTTCCAGCTCTATATTATTCTGAAAAAAGCATGCCATGGTCAGCATGCCATTTTGTAGGAAAATTCGAGAGCTTTCGAATAATGCTTTAGTCTATAACTTCTTATCAAAAAATTTTGAGAAAAACTCTTATTTATGAGCTCAAACAACGATTTTCCTTAGATTTTCCTTGATTTTGACTTGAAATCGACACTTTTACGTTGATGATCGTAACTTTTTCCAAAATAATCAAAAATAAAATTTTGACCTACCAAGTTGTAGCTAAGAAACAGGAGGTCAAAGTAGCATGCACTTCAAAAATTTACGTTTTTAGATAAAGATGGAAAAAGATGGAAAAACATGAATCATTTAGGAATAAATCTATTTGAGGAATTTTTTTGCTCGTCCATGAATCGGGCTGGACGTAATAAAAGGAAATTTTTTTCATAAAATTAAACACTCGTCGTAGAATGTTATACACCATTTGAAAGAGCGATAAAAAAATGCTACAACTTTGCTTTTCACATAATTGATTCCGTGCCAAAAATAAAATGACCGAATCGAATTCAAAAAAAAATTAGGAGTAAATTTTGCTTGAGGAATTTTTTTTTGCTCGCTACTGTATACATTTCTAGATATTATTTTAAGGTCTTTGCTTTCGACACACATTTTTACACTGACTTGGAGCAAAATGGAATTGTAGATTCGAAGAAATGGATGCGAAAACTTGATATGTTTGCTTACGATATGCTGACTATTCCGATTCATAAAATTGGTCACTTGTGGTTTGTCTGTTTATTGTACTCAGTGAAGCGATCACTGATCGTTGATTTAGGTTGTCGATGTCAATGGCAGAAAAATCAAGTACTATGATTCATTTTTTGGTACTGGAGGGACATGTATCGGACTCATCAGGTTTTTCATTAACATCCGTTCTATAAAAATGTGGAAATTATAGAAAGTTTCTGGAGCATGAAGAGAAGCGAGAAAAGTCAAACTGGTTCAATAAGAAGAATTGGCAATGTGAATCCCCGAAAGATATTCCGAAGCAAAAGAATGGGTACGACTGTGGTCTTTTTATTTGCTGCTTTGCTGATCGGGTGTCAAAAGAAGATAAATTCTAATTTCGAAGAAATGCCAAAAATTCGCGAAGAATTGCTATGTCTACTATCAAAAGCTTGAAAAAATCTGACACACTTTTTGTTCACACTGTTATTGTTGTTTCTGTTATTGGTACCACCTCAAATAAATACCTTATAGAAAAAATTACTCCATAGACTCAGCCTTTTCAATTCCAATCAAGCAATAATAAATCTCGCGTTCAAACTAAATTTTCTCTGACTTTAGGTGCTTGGAAGCAAATGCCCTGTGAAGCCTTATTAGAAGAAACTAGCCTAATTGTGGATAAAAGAGGGTAAGAGGAAAAGGCAAGTAGTAAAAACAAAATGAATCTAATAAAATAGTATACGGTCGAAAAATGTCCGGTCGAAAAATGACCAGCCGAAAAATGTCCGGCCGAAAAATGTCCAATTCCCATCTTGGACCCAAGTGAAGAAAGCGCAGAAATCCATGTGCAAATAGCGTCTTGAGCTTCTCATTGTTCGTTTGCTGTTTTTTGACTAAATAAATGTAGTTTAGACCATTTATCTTGTTTTTTCTTCTATAGTTCTTGTGCGATGAAGGTGTGGGGTTCATTTCTAAAACTTTACTCTCTATAATGTGTTGGGCCACCCTAATTTCATCCAGTAATGGACCTAAAAAGCAGAATAAAACCTTCAGACTGTTTGATTTATGGAAAGAATAGGATCTCGCACCTCCATGTAGCCACACCTTGTAACGAACTAATTACGTCGCTATTGTTGTAAAACAGTGATTTCCGTAGCGATAGATCAACCGTAAATAATACAGTTGATTCTCTCTATAACGCTTTAGGGGCCCGTTATATAGAAGCGTAAGCTACGCAGAATGTACGCTATAGAGAGAGTAGACTGCAGTAACCGACATCTTTTTATCTTGCATTTTACCCTCTCTTTCTAATGTTCACTTTACAGGACTTATCAAGGAGAAGGGATGCCTCGCCTTGAAATGGTGAACCATGCCATAGGCTTTCTCAAAAGTGGTACTTTAATATTTTAAGTATCGTCAAGGAGTAAATGGAAGGAGAATAATGACTTCTTCCTAGGAAAACTCATTCTTGTTCCAGTCAAACTTGCTCTATGTTTATGACATGCAACCGAAAATTCACAATAAGGCTGCAGATGAAGAAGAAAAGGGCAGAAGAAAATTGGTGAATTAAAAATTTTCTTCACATATTAACTTTACGTATAAAACCGACTAATTTCTTTTAAGATATAACCAAATTGTCCGAGGTCAAGAAGGAAGGCAAAGTACAAGTGCTTCGGTCAAAATTCGCTCGAGTTGAGACCGATTACCAAAAGAAGCGTCGAGAAAATTCATCACAGTTTAAACAAAAGGAAATTGATGAAGATAAATGGGTACATCTTACTGTCGTGGAGAAAGTAGTACACTTTTCATCAAACTTGCTCTACCTGGATCATTAATATCTTCTAACTGGTGACCATAAAGTTCGGAGCGGACTTTTGAACTAATTTTTAGCAATAAAATTTATTCCCCGAAAATATTCCAAACATATGGTTTTGTAGGCCTTTCCTTCCTCTTTCGATTGGTATATTCACTTTTACTTTGTAAAGAAATTTTGTTTCAAATTTTGGACAAAGAATGAAGGGAAGGAAAAATAATTTATGCAGTGCATATGCATATCTTGTGTTGATTTTCGGCATGACCATGCTCTTTTCTGCTTGATTCGGTTTAAGAATTTATTTCCAAAAAAAAATCCAAATATATGATCGTGTAGCATTTTTATTCCTCTACCAAACGATATATAAAATTATTTTTTATTCATGAAAAAGACCTCCATTTGCCTCAATGCATTTTCGGAGTCGTTTCGGGAAGGCATCAATGGCGTTCTGGATCATTTCTTGAGGGACAGCATCCCACTCTCGGACCAAAGAAGCTTTCAATGCAGCAATAGAGTTGTGGGGCTGGGAGCAGGCCTTGGACTCGAGGTAAGGCCAGGCAAAGAAGTCCATGACATTGAGATCGGGAGAATTGGGAGGCCATTCGCCAGTTGGGCGAGTCCAGTGGGGGTCAACTGTGATGGCGTCCGGAAAGTTGTCAGCAATCCATTGCTGAGTCTCACCCGCTCGATGTGATGGGGCCCCATCCTGTTGAAAGCACCATTCACCATCCAGGTTGTTCTCTGCCCATGGGAGAACCTCAGTTTCAAGGATCCGGCGGTATTCCTGACCATTGACCTTCGTTCCTTGAGGCACAAAGATGAGCGGAGTTTTGGCATCCCAGGAGACTCCTGCCCTGCATGTGGCCTGCCTCGTGATCGTTGCAGTAGCAGATTCTATCGGCAATTAGCTGAATATTATTCTCTGTTCTGGCTGTCGCAGGGCGCCCGCTCCTTGCCCTATCTTCGTTGCTGCCGGTCTCGTCAAATCGCTTGATGGCTTTGCTCACAGTTTGGTGCGGCACGTTGAGAAGTCTGGATATCTCCATTACAGCATGGCCCTCCTGGTAAAGCCGCACAATCCCTGCCCGCAAATCACTCATGTTCAATAGACAAAATAAACGAATTGAAAATCAAAACCTTTGAAGATTAAAGTGAAAATAAAGTTTAAGTAGTGGAACAAATGCCCTGCATAAATTATTTTTCCTTCCCTTCATTCTTTGTCCAAAATTTGAAACAAAATTTCTTCACAAAGTAAAAGTGAATATACCAATCGAAAGAGGAAGGAAAGGCCTACAAAACCCTATGTTTGGAATATTTTTGGGGAATAAATTTTATTGCTAAAAATTAGTTCAAAAGTCCGCTCCGAACTTTATGGTCACCAGTTATATGATTACTGTTCAAACTATATGTTGTTCTATCAAATAAAAAAAATTTTTTTTTCTTAAGTAAGAAAAAAAATACTCATTTTTTTTTAACAAATCCCCACATTAATCCCCTGGTTTTAGATTTGCGGTTTTTTAAATAAAAAAATCGAAAAAAGTAGGGGATGAGCATTCCGAAGGAGTTCCGAAAAAGCTTATCAACGACAATAATAAGGTTTTTGGAGACAACATTGTTTCAAACTTCAAAAAATATGAAGTTTTTGTTTCCTAAAGTTTTCAATCTTTGAAAAACCTATTACAGTCAACTCTCGATTTCACACCACCTTATTTTTAAAAACGAATGGTGTAAAATTGAAAGGCCCAGGCAGGGTGCCCAACGTGCCTTTTTTTGAAGGGTGCTGCCTTTTTTTCGAAATTTGGGTTGGGATCCCCGGACGCGGATCCTAATGCTGAAATTACTGTCATTTGCAAACATTACTGGTAAAATCGTGATCCTTACGATATTTTTAGCTGACTGACGAATCACAAAAAATTGGGTTAAAATAAGTGCCGAACCTTAGTCAGGAACGAAGTTTTGGTGGTGGCGTAAAATTTAGAGTTGACTGTATTCCCAAAAAAGAGTCCGCAAAATTGTCCATGGCGAAAAATCTTTGTGTTTTGCCCACCCTGCATTGGTAAATTGAGGTTGAGGGATTCGACCAAGGACTTATATAAAAAAAAGACTAGATAGACCACCGACAAACACACAACTACAATAAAAAAATATATACCATAACAGATGGCACATCGCAGCTGATGAGTTCAATGGAAGACGCACTTGTTGGGTCAAAGCTGAACGAACTGGAAGGGTTTTCTTGCAAATGCCTCAACGGAGTGCTTGGACGACTGCCACTGCCTGTGCCTGACATATTCCCCCCACCTCCACTAAAGTTCTTCTGGTGGCCATGAGGAGTGTTGGACCGAATTTTGTTCATGCCTTCTACGAATTTCATGAAATTGAAGTCCATTTCTTCTGTGTTGGTCAGGCGGTGGTAAATGTCGGCCCTTCTTTGGCTCAACACCTCCTTATTTTTTCTAGTCACTTAAACAACAAACCAGGTAGACAAAATTGATTATAACTTTTATAAGGAAAATTCACCCTCCGGCAAAACCATAAACCTAAAAATTAACTCTAAATTTTTTCACTATTTTAAACTGGATCAAATCCTAAGATTCCAACTAAAAGCTAATTTTTCAAAGCTAATTTCTTGTTTTTCGAGCTCCCCTCTAGATAAAGCTCGAAAAACAACTCTCGGGGGGTTGTTAGAGAGAATACGGAATATGCGTTTTTCTGGAAAACGTCTGTGCAAGCAACAGGACTGTCCTAAAAACTGTTGTAAAGGCTGGCTCCGCAAAAATTTTGACCATCGATGAGGGTATCATGGAATGAAAAGTTGTTTTGTTTAAAAATATTTGCATATTTCCGAGTTTCTCCCTTGACTTTTTCGGAAAAATATAAAAATCTTCTCCATATGAGCCAAAACTTTTAACATCCTGTATTCGTAAATACCCGTAAATAACCCCCCTCGGTTCTTATCCTTTATGCCGACCCCACCCAAGTTTTGAATGTTGAACTTTATTTTTATTTTGACACAAATAAGTTGATTCGCCTTTTTGGCAGCATAAAACATGCATGCATGCCAGAGTTTCTTTGTGCAGTAGGACCAAGCTGACAAAAATTTGTTCAATTTCCATACTTTTAAGCTATTCTCCAGTATCCCGGTAGCCTTTTAAATTAGGGTGGGGTCGGCATAAAGGATAAGAACCACCCCCCTCAAACCCCCTCGAACTCACTTATTTTAGACATGATTCCGAGAATTATTCTTCATCATAAAATGCATATAGAGGCTCTTTTTGCCAATCTCCAGTGACCGAAACGGAGTAGAATACCATAAAAACAAAATTGGAATATTTGGGAAATGATTCCCGAATATTCCAATACTGGAACAACAAGCACTAAAAATAAAAAAAAAAAAATTGGGGTCACAGGTTCGAAGACCCCCTTGAGCATACCTGGTTTTTCCCACTTTTCTGGCAAAACTCAAAATTTTAAGCATCACATGTCAATTCTGATAGCATTAGCGTTCTCAGCGACCCCGATTTGCCCTTAGATATGATGAGAACAAAATATAATACAATCGGGAAGTGGGTTAAAAAGCGTGGCACGAAAAAAAAGCGTGACATGCCGACAAAAATACTATTAGGTTGATCCAAAAATCTAATATATGTAGATTCGGGAAAAGACTATGCACCATAGAAAGTATTTCGGCGACAAAAAGAAATCGTTCGGCGACAATAAAAAAGTTTTGCTCAATTTAAGTTATTGTTGCACGGGGTTTCGAAAATTTGAAATTGAGTTTTGTTTTCAATTTTAATTTTTTATAAGATCAGCGAGATTTTTTATTTTTGATGAGGTATACCAAACGAAAGCTCAGGATCTGCTCTTTTAGAAAATACAGACCAAATTTTGCAAATTAAAGAGTTCATAAAAGTAGAAAAGGAAAAAGCTCTACCAAAATCGAAAATGAACTGACAGTGGTAAAAAGTAGAGCCTTTTCTTTCTCTACTTTTATAAACTCTCGAATTTACAAAATTTGGTCTGTATTTTCTGAAAAAAGAGATCCTCAGCTTTCGTTTGAGGTATCGGGTGTCATCAAAAATAAAAAAATGTAGTTGATCTCATACAAAATTGAAATTAAAATTACCTTTTATTTTTAAAATTTTGAAACCCCGTGGATGGTGTTTAATAGAGGTAACACGGTAGCGTATTTTTCTGGGCCCCTTGAGGTCAAAAAAATTCAGCTTCAGCCAGGATCTTTAAATTTGATCTTCTAAATTAAGACTACTTGGATGAGAAGCACTTCATCTCCTCCTTGAACAGGAATGGATTGAAGCGATTTTGCTGTAAAAATATTAAAAACAATCAGAAAAATTCCGGACTCAATTGCTTTACCAATTCCGAGTCCAAAAAACTCCAATTCAACTTATCCAAATTGTGGTGTTTGAAGCTGAAACCACGACTGCAAATAGTTAACAAGTTGGGGGTCAAAAGCCAAAAGTACCAGGTGGTGCTAGTCATGTAGTTGGAGTCGTCAGGCACTTGGAACAGGTAGCGATAGGTAGTGGTTCGCTCACAACTGGCCGCCTAAAACACACAATATAGCAGAAGATGCCACCCATAATAATTGCCTACATCGTCAGCCAGCAAATTTTTAATATTCTTGGGTGTGAAGTGCTGGATAAGCACTTGTTGTGCTTGCTCGTCCGTCCGTACCATAGAAATCCTACAAGAAATATTGAATTAGACTATGGTTTGGTGGAAATATTCAGCGGGGATGCACAATGCCGTATTTCTTCTTAATTGGATGATACCCCTCCAATAGGATCACCCGCCTGTTCCATGAGGATCTATATTCCACAAGGGAACCTTCCGAGCTTTTTTTACTCACCTATGAGTGTTTGGATTATTTTGAATCAAATTTCTTAAAATTTTGGAGGCCATAGCTAAAAAATTGGGATAAAAAGGCTAGTGAAGTTATGAAAAATCTCGAAAAACATGAAACTCGAAAAATGCTTTGGGCCTTCCTGTGGCTTTTGATTACTTTACTAGTTTTTTTATTCAAACTTTTTTGGCTATGGGCCCAAGATCTTTAAGAATTTGATTGAAAGTCACATGTTGGATATCCAATGAGACCAAACTCTGCCGAGCGAGTAAAAAGCTCGCAAGATTTCCTTGTCAGCCCAGCAGGCATGTGCACGGGCCGTACTTTTGGTGACCCGGCCCGGCCCGGGTAAAAATATTTTCGGGCCGGAACGGGCCGGCCCGGGCCTAGTCAAAAAAATTTAGCCCGGGCCGGCCCGGCTACCAAATAGTCAACAGTAAAATTCACACAATCAACAATGATTGCTCATTGTTGATTAGTTACGCTTCTAAAATTATTCATTGAAATATGGTAATCGGACTGTAAATGAGAGAGGAGAGATAATGAGAAATAAATTGGGCACAGTTGAAACAATTTTCATGAAATTAAATTTTAAAAAAGGTGGGAGTTCTAACCTTTATAAATTATGACGGGCTTTTTCGGGCCGGCCCGGCCCGTGGGGGTTTTGGAACGGGCCGACCCGTGCACATGCCTGCAGCCCAGAACAAATACCTACCCTAATCCTACCCTACCTTTCCCGCGTATAACGCGCGCGTTATACGTTGTTGCATTTTTTAACAAACAGGAGCTCTAAAGACTCCATTTTTAAAATTTTTCTAAAGCGCCAAAATCTTAGACTTTTCATTTTTCCGATTTTCGGGAAGTTGAAAAAAAACAACCGTTTGTGTGGCCTAAGTTCGGCCATCCAGTCATGCCCTACTCTATTGTTTTTATGTGGAAGAGTGAGTAACCTGTGATAGATGTGGTTGAAGGACATGGAAACTTCTCGCAAAATAGTATGACGTGACCTGTCAGGAACAATCCTCCTGCAAAATCACCAAGGACTTTAGATTGATATATAAGGACGGTAGCTCACCTTATAGCTGAATGGATCATTTCCTTGGGCAATAAAACTATCTGATAGCCCCTTTGTAAGCGTTGGCAAATGAGCTGGTCGAAGAACAGGTTTTGCAGGTGCCACTCATTAGGATTGGGAAAATGTTCTGGTGGAACCCATTTTCTGCAATTGTCAAATGCATTTTTACCGGTTTCATTCTAACCACTCCTTTAACCCTGATTCAAAGTCTTATTTTAGATAATGTATTTTAACACGGTAAACGCCTGGTGTACTAAACTATGCGTTTTGTGAAGAATTTCACGCTGAGCGCGATAGCTGAAAAAAAGATCGGAAATAGTTAATTTTCGCCTGTTACCAACCACCTGTAAATGAGTGATACTTCCTCAAATTTGTGTACCACCTAGGCGTGCAGTATTTCAAAATGCAGGGCGTGATCAGAGCTATCTATTGGACGTAAATTTTTAGCAGAGTGGTCATAATTTCCCAGAAAATTTTCGATTTTTCTTCTATAAGCCATTTTTCGATAATTCTCGATCGCGACATATTTTCTACTGCTGTTCTACTGCAAACTTATGTGCGATAGATAGCTCTGATCACGCCCTGCATTTTGAGATACCGTATTTATTCTAATAGAACGACACCCCCTCTCGTTCAAAATCGTGTTCTTGGCATTGTGTTTTAACCCTTTTTTCAAGACTACTCTCAGACAAGTTACCCACCCATTTTGTAGCTAGTGATATGAGCTACCAAATGAGTAGTAACTTGCCTGAAAGAAGTGGGTCAAGTGGTCAAAAGTGGGTGATCAAGTGGGTGAAAGTGGGTGAAAACGGTAGTGATCGTAATACGTAAGCAGATGAAAAATCAAGAATGCTACAATGCCGCAGAATTCCTACCATTCTCTTATTCCCTTACTAGAGCTTAAATGGTGGCCATGCTCTACGCGGTTTTTCCAATTTCTCCGCCAAGTCAAACTCCTAGGAAAGTCTTTCTGTGATTAACAACCCGTGTGGGTAGGTATCATGTGAGATGAGCTGCATTTTTGGATGGTAACCTACCTATTGGATATCAGAAAATAGTAAGTCAAAAACACGATTTTGAATCCACGGGGAGGAAGAATTATACAACTAATTTAATATATTCCTTTTTTAAGAAAAACTAACTTGAGTTCGTCAAAATAAAAAATAAGCGGGTGTTCCTGAAAGAAAAATTAATTTGGTAAGATTTCAGTTTCCATATTGCTGCAAATATTACCGTCATACGGTAGTCGTTCAAACTTCTAGCATCTGGGAAAAAATCTGTTGTTATGGGCAGCAGACCGGAGCGCACCTAAATTTGCTTTTCGAGAAAGCGGCATTTTAATGATTTTCACCAGGGTTAGCAAGAAGTGACTTTTCAGGTCACATCTGAGGCCACCCCATTTTTTTTTCAAAATTTCATGAAGATTCGTATAACTTTGATTTTTTCGGTTGTGGGTAAAAATAGGATGTAAAAAGGGGGACCGGTAAAAAGGGGCTGTAAAAAAAGCTGTTAAAAACGGGGCCAGATAGTAAACTGTAACCTTTTTTCTAGAAACCCTCTTTTTTTTTATCAGCTCTAGGTAAATTACACCGCGGTGCTCCTATTCCCCCTGAGGCCTGCTGGTCCTATAATAACTAGTTGACGACTACTATTCAAGTGAAAAAATGTTTGCTATTACCAGGATTTGAACCTGTAATCCCAAAAATTTGGAAGGGAATTCACCGGGGAAGCTTATTTAGAGAGGAAATTTATAGATAAGGAATTTACCTAGAGCCCCAAAAGCTGGGAAAATTTTAAAAGGAATCAAACCAGAGATAGAAATTAGATATTTAAAACAAAAAAGCTAGTTTAAATTAATTTGTGGACCAATTGACCTGTAGATCAATTGACCTAGAGCAGGGCTCGTATCTCAAAATTTCAAAAAAAGGACATTTGGTCAAAAAAAGGACATTTTGACCATTTTTGAAGGAAAAAGGTCATTTTATCCAGTGCTTATTGCCATTTCAAAGCGAAAAAAAAGATTTTGACTAAAATTTCAAAAATAAAAAAAGATTTGGGGTCCCGCAAAAGGACAAATCTTTTTAAAAAGGACATATACGTGCCCTGACCTAGAGCCAAAATAGGCACTTTTTGACCCAAAATGATAATTTCGGACGATTTTGACTTGGAGCCGTGAGTGATACAATAGACTTACTAATGATTTCCAGTCCATTCCAATCTCCATGTCTGGGTTCCACTTCTCTTCGCCTGTAGAGCCCCATGCCCACACCCTAACAAAAGCCACAATAATTATTATTCCAAAAACATATTCTTTGTATTCAGTCCAACCGGGATTTAACAAACATCACAGTTCAACGAACATCCCGATTCCATGAATACCATGTTCTCTCTAATAAATGCACCGGTGCGTCTATTAGAGAGAATGGCAAGATCTGAGGATAAACATTTGCGGATGCAACTATTGCCGAGTCATTTTTGCGGCTAAAACTTTTGCGGACCTACATTTGCGGCAAGACTTTTGCGAAACGACATTTGCAGACCGACATTTAAGACACTTAAGCGGAGAAAAGTTAGCGGAATGACTTTTGCGCCGCAACATTCGCGGATGCAATATTTGCGGAAATAACATTAGAAGAACGACATTGACGACAGAACAATTACAGACCTACATTTGCGGAGCGACATTTGCAGAATCACATTAAAAACCGTATACTGTATAGAAAGTTTTTAAAAAATACCATTTTCACTAGTCTTTTAAGTATAACAACGAAAGACAATAAATTTATTTAGTGAACAATAAGTAACTCTATAATATTTCGGGTTTTATGTCATTTCCGCAAATGTCCTTCCGCAATCGATTTCACGAGACTTTTTTCAATGGTTAGTTGGCCAGCGATTAGGCAAAATGACTGACAATATACCGTATTTTCTCTATTAAATCCCCCCTCTCTAATAACTCCCTCCTCTCCGAGGGAGATTGAATAATAACTCCCCCGGAGATTTGATAGAGAAAATATGGTAGTCTCGATTTAACGAACATGCCAGTTCATGCCATCTTCACAGAGGTCCCTAAATCGAAGTCTGACTGTAGAAAACGCACATGGTTTTGCCTTTAGCACCCAGTCCAGTCACTTTGTTTTCAGAATAAGTGTCCAAGGCAGGGTTTTGAGGAGAAGGCGATGGGGCACGTCTGGCTGGGGAACCATTGTGGAAAGGAGCCACTGTTGATGGTTGAGGAGCTTCCATCGGTTCCTAAACACTGAAGCATTATCATACTTTTCTAAAATATGTGAAATACCGGCTCCACCGTCTGCAACACATGCACAATGCTCTGACCAACAACATAATGATGGGCCAACTTGGCTCGACCTAGCCTGTCCACTGGGAATACGTGGATCCAACGTCTAAAATGTTAAGGTCAATTTATTTAGATATGATTTGTGAAATTGATTTGCCTTCGGTTTGCTGTTATCCTTACAATAAACTCCTCTGAAAACAAGGCGCTGTTACTTACAAGAAAAAGAGTTGTTTTATGAAAAAACCCGGTCTGAATGGATTGATGAGTGCTCGCATTGCCTGCTCAGGAAAACTTGTTTGAGTCAGCATCTTCTGGCTAGTTACTAAACAGAGATACTTTTCAAATACAGTCGAACCTGGATAAACCGCCACCCCCGGGGGCGCCGATTTGGTGGTTGTTTATCGTAAGTGGCGGTTTATCCAGGTTCGTTTGTACCGGGTTATCACTATATCGACACTCGACTGTAACCCATCTCTTCGAAAGTGACAAGATGTAGCCAAGATAATTTTTTTCATCCAAAATTTAAAAAATTAAGGCGGATACCTTTGAATCATTGCATTTTTCACCCATTTCGCGTCAAATCTAATATTGATGATTTTATACTACTTTTAAAAACTAGGCAGAAATCTTTAAAAAATCTAGATGAGAAATCGGGTTTTTTCTTATTCAAATTATTTTCGTTTAAAAAAAGCTTACCGTAAATGTTCTAATAGACCCCCCCCCCTTAAATTAGAACGAAAAAAAGGGTATGTTAGCTGCTATGGATTGATGAGCTATGTTAGTAACAAAATACTCCTTCCTAGTACGAAATGCTACTTTCTACTCTCTTCTTCTTTTTTAACTTTTATCTTTTTCTATCTACCGTATTTCCTCTAATTGCCGCCCCCCTTAACTTCAAGTGGTCTGAAATTTCTGTTTTCATTTACTGTTTGTAAAAAGTGCCTGCGAGGGCTATTTTCAAAAATCTAACAGGCACTTTTTACGCAGCTCAAACAGTGAATGAAAACACTAGTTTTGGACCACTTGAAGTTTGAAAAAAATTGCATGCTTCTAATTGCCGCTCCGGGTCGGCAATTAGAGTAAATACGGTACTTTGTGCATAAATGTTTTTAAGTTTTGAAACAATCGTAGAGGTCTTAATCTTTCAAGCGAGGGATCCTGACTGTGATCTGGAGTAATTTTGATGAATTTTTCTATGCGCGTATTCTTGTACAGCGTGCCTAATTTTATTATGAATCTGGCTCACCGGCTCTGAAAGCAAACAAAAACTTTAGAAATGATCTATGGCCTATGGATCAGTTACAAAAAACTATGATATGGGTATCGAGGTGCTTTTAAAACTTTGGGTGATCATTGTACTGCTTTTTGTGAGCTCTTAATCTTTTACAGGGGTCTGAGGCTTTGTTAGAAAGCTGAGATTTAACCAGAAAACAACCAGAAAACGTATCAATTCAAAAAAAGTTTTTCTATGCAAATCGAATTTCGAATTTCAGAAAAGAGCACTTTGGTACTAGAAAAAGCACCACCCAGCAATAAATCCCTCTATATTGATCTTTAAAAACTGTTTTTAATTGTTAGCCCTTGATCATTGTTCAAATTTTCGAACAAAAACGTAGATAATTTAAATTTTATGGCTAAAATTTTCGCCGGTGCCTTAGGCCCCGAGGGTTGAAAAATAAAGCCCCGTCTCCAATAGAGCCCCTCTCTAGAGGTTGATTGAAAAATAAAGCCCCGTCTCCAATAGAGCCCCTCTCTAGAGGTTGATTGAAAAATAAAGCCCTGTCTCCAATAGAGCCCCTCTCTAGAGGTTGATTGAAAATAAAGCCCTGTCTCCAATAGAGCCCCTCTCTAGAGGTTGATTGAAAAATAAAGCCCGTCTCCAATAGAGCCCCTCTCTAGAGGTTGATTGAAAAATAAAGCCCTGTCTCCAATAGAGCCCCTCTCTAGAGGTTGATTGAAAAATAAAGCCCTGTCTCCAATAGAGCCCCTCTCTAGAGGTTGATTGAAAAATAAAGCCCTGTCTCCAATAGAGCCCCTCTCTAGAGGTTGATTGAAAAATAAAGCCCCGTCTCCAATAGAGCCCCTCTCTAGAGGTTGATTGAAAAATAAAGCCCCGTCTCCAATAGAGCCCCTCTCTAGAGGTTGATTGAAAAATAAAGCCCGCGGGGGCTCTATTAGAACATTTACGGTAAGTAGGAAAAAAAATTGCAAAAATTCACTATTTTAGCCAATTTTTCAATTTAATTATCCTGCTCAGTAATTTCTAAGTAAGCGTTCCAGTAAACCGCTTGCAACCCTACAATGTATTACAGTCAACCCTCGATACAACGAGACCCCAAGGGACCGGCCCTGGGTATCGTTATATCGAGGGTATCGTTGTATCGAGGTATCGTTATATCGAGGCTATTAAGACCGAAAATCTGACAAGGTATCGTTATATCGAGGGTATCGTTGTATCGAGGTATCGTTATATCGAGGCTATTAAGACCGAAAATCTGACAAGGTATCGTTATATCGAGGCTTGGCTGTATCAGCACAACAATGTTCAACAAAAGCACTTTTATTAACGGTTAGAAGAGAAGAAATTGGTAATTTTCAACTGCTGTTCTTTCTTTGTGCGCTCTTGATAGAAGTAGTCATCCAATTAAGCAGTGCAGAAAAAGAAAAGTGTACTTTGCAAGAAAAAAAAGGCATTTGAAATTTAAAAATTCATTAATTTTTTTTCTTAAAAATGATCTTAAATTGAAGGTATCGTTATATCGAGATTGCTTTTATTAGTCGGGACCGGCAAAAAGTATCGTTATATCGAAGGTATCGTTATATCGAGGTATCGTTGTATCGAGGGTCTAGTCTTTACCATTCTTTATCAGAACCGACCAAATCTGTGCAGGAGTATCGTTATATCGAGGGTATCGTTGTATCGAAGTATCGTTGTATCGAGGGTTGACTGTACCAACAAAGCTAGTCATGAGTTTTCTTCTAAAAAAATCTTTGGAGTGAAAATGACAACAGCATACCTCCTCCTTTGTGCTTTGATTCAAGTGAGCCACCTCGAAATTGGCCATCAGGTCGACGCTCCTGAAAATGCAAACAATTGTCAAAATATTTTTCAACCACATTTTTGCAACACATACTGGCATGTTGCTGCCTTGACATTCCAATGACCCAACTATTTGCCTTTCACTTTGAACCACATTAGATCTTGGAGTATACTGAAATTTTACGTAAATTAAAAAAAAACATATTTGGAAAAAAATCCTACAGAAATGGTATTATTTGCACTGGCACTATTGCCGCTGCCACTATTCATCACTCCAAGTTCTTTATAAAGCTCGTTGAGATTATTGCTAGCAGCTCCAAAATTGGTCTGTAGGAAAGAGGAAAAAGCGCATTCATCATAGTAGTCCATATCAGTCACATTGTCAATCTTTTGCTCTAACACTAGTCCTTTTTCGGAATGCTGCAAATAAAAAGTTAGAATTTTTGATGGTCAGAATCAATTTTGTGTCTCCCAGAATAAAATATTATTTTTCACCCCTAAAAACTGCAACAATCCCATTTTCACACTTTTAAAATGTTGTCTTTTTTTTCGAAGTTATTCGTGTTTTGAACGTTGGGGAACGTCGTTTGGGAACTGGTTCGGAAAGTGGACCCCAAATATTTTGGTCGAAAACGAAAGAGCCCACGCAGATTCAATGCCTTCAGATGATCCATATTACCTAAGCAAATAATAGTAAAAACAAAGGAAACAAATGATAGAGAAATAACACATTAGCCGCCATGAACACAAAAACAAATACAGAAAATGACTGACTGCGGATGCGTAAGCGTAAGCCAGCCCCCGCCTAAGCCAAAAATATGAAAAAAAATTTGATAAAAAATCCTAAATACGGGAAGCGTCTATATGCCCAACAAATTTACCAATATGAAATAATTCACAATTTCAATGAATTCCTGCTATTTTTTGACCAAAATATTTGGGGTCCACATTGCGAACCAGTGCCGAACTTTCAGTAACCTAATTTTTTTAATATCCATGGTACTACATTCAAGCCTCCATTCAGCGAACTTTTTGGATACCGGATTTTCTTTTGCTAAATCGAGGGTAAAGTTTGCTTTATTTAATGCGAAATAAACCTGAGCAGTCTAAAATTTTGGTTGAAATGGGGGTTTTTTTAAGCCGAAGGTAACATTCTTTGCAACATAATTTCAATAAATAACTTTGTGGATTGTGGACCTAAGAATACAAAAAACGCTGGAAAAAACGCGATAAAATGGAATTCTTCCGATTTCTGGTGGTGACATTCCTCCCGCTCTCCCTTATTGAAAAAATCATAGACTTAATTGCCCACCTTGATCAGATCGCTGGGGAAGTTTATACGTGTTTTGAATTGGGTCGAAATCGCCGATCTTCTAGTCATCTAATAGCAGAGATTATTAAACTATAGGATATAAATCTACAAAAAACCTGATAGTAAGAGTAATTCATCCAATGTCTAAAACAAAATGAATTAATTAATCAATTCAGAATAAATTTATTGGTAAATTTAGCTTACGGAATAAAGTAATCTTCAAAAGGATGAGCCGGAGATTTGTTCTTAATTTAATTTATATTTCAAATTAATACTGAACAAATTTATAATAAAGGAGCACTTGGCCAGGTACCCGACCAGTTTGAGTACCCGTATACTCGGTTTTCTGCGGGTGAAATTACCTGTACCCTACCCCCCGGGTGAGGAAAAACCCGGGAGCCACGATGAGCGTAACTACACACCCGCGTGCCAATCTAATTTATACCTTGAACACAAACAGAGGCACAGCATGAAGAGGTTGCTCCCCGAGGCAGACAATATCCAGAGAAATTCTAGAGCAGTTAGATTAATTTTGTGGTTCGATACCAGGGTTGCAGCTGACATCTGATTACCTGACTTTTTTTGACGTCTTATATCCGGTTCTGATTTTTTTTTAAAGTCAGCTGCATAACACATGTTTCACAGTTATTAACCTACAGGTACCGAGACTGACTCAAGATAAACGGGTGCTCATTCTAATTAGAGTTGGCCCCATCCCCGTCCTCCCTCCCCGCATCAAAAAAGTGCGCTTCCCGTCCCCACATCCCGCCTCTATCAAATTTCATTCGTGCCTCTCCCCCGCATCTAAAAATTGGTTCGTCCTGTTCATTTTCTCTTTACGAAAGCGCGTAAAAATCTTGTTTTTCTGGCCATTTTGACTGCTTACGAAGGCATGCATTATGAAGCCTAATTAACATAGCCAAATTTTCTAACAATGGCATTGTAATTTTGTCACCGAACTATATACTACAAGGGACCACAGGCGCCTATCGGCGCCTCTATAGTATTCCGAAATTTCAATGAGGGGCTATGACTTCATTCATAAAAATAGGTATATCCCATATTAGAACTCATTTTTTTCGCCTGTTCTTTTTTTAAAACGAAAGCTGACATTCTGGGGAACACGATGGTATTAGCAACAAAAGTGATTTCGCTATCTACGACCCGTTCTGGCCTTCGAAGTGAAAAAGCGTTACCCACCCACCCACACATGCCAAATACTATATAAGATACTGACTTTTCCGTCCCCTCTCTGCATCGAAATCACGGGCAGGGCCCAACCCTAATCCTTAGTCAGTTTTTCTCAGGCTCAGGCAGGAGTTGGCTAGCATATGTTAGGATGGACTCAAACATGTTTCTAGACATAGAAAAAGTATAAAAAAGTTTAAGTCCGTTCTAACGTACGGACTAAGGCAAAAAAAACTCTATTAAAATAGCCTGCTCTCCCATCAATAGGGCCTTTTTCCATCAATAGTACACTTTTGAGTAGGGTTGTTACACATTAATTCGATTTTTTTTAATTTTTGACCCTATTTTTTGTTTTTATGCTATTTTTTCCTCAAAATTTTGAAGTAGTGTAAAAATTATTTGGTTTAGTTCACAAAAACTTATATATCTGATTCGAAATACGTTCGAACTTTTTCGAGTTTTTTCGAGCGAAACAATTCGAAAAAACTCGAAAAAGTTCGAACGTATTTCCAATCAAATATATAAGTTTTTGTGAACTAAACCAAATAACTTTCACACTACTCTGTAGCCAACATTCTTAACTTTCAATCATTCAAATAAAAACAAGAAATAAGGTCAAAAATTTTTAAAAAATCGAGTTAACTGTGTAATAACCCTATTTTTGAGGGTTAACTAACGTACCGTAAATACTCTAATAAACGGGCCCCCTACAGTTAACCATTTTCAAATTTGTTTTGCTTTTTTAACCCTAACATTGTTTATTTTTTAAAACGTACGACCACTCATTTTGTAGAGTTTGGAAAGATCTATAAAATGAGTTGTCATACGTTTTAAAAAATAGACACTGTTGGGGTTAAAAAAGCAAAACAAATTTGAAAATAGTTAACTGTAGGGAGGGCCCGTTTATTAGAGTATTTACGGTATGTTAGGATAAACTCAAATCTTTTTTGTAGGTCGAGAATCAAGTTTAAGTTTGTTCTAACATACGACGGCCGACCCTTGCTTTAGTATAAAAACTCTATAAAAAAAATACGGAGACTAAGGAAAAAATACCCTCCTTTGGTAGATATGGTGGATTTTGTTGTACAATATACGAAAAATTCTATAGTTAATAACTCTGGTGAGTTTTCTGATATCTCGTTTCTGATTACCTGTTTATCTGACTTTTTTCGACATCAGATATCTGATATCTGGTTCTGATTTTTTGCTGCAACCCTGGTCGATACATAAACATGAACAAAATTTAACTTACCCCATGTCAATTAGCCTCTGTTTTGTCAGGTTGACCATTTCCCTGTCCACATTAAACACACCTCCACCTGGAGACACAAAAATGATCTGAAAATTGAGGAAGGGTTTTTTTTAAACCAGCCGCCAAACCTGTTGGCCAGTTGTCTCAAATCGACGGTCAGAATGGTAGACCTTGAAAAAGCATTGCTTGAAAATTGTTTAATAGATACATACGAAAAAGCAGTTCATGGATATATTCAAGACTTCTAAAAAGTTGCCGTCCGCAGCTGTGGAAAGTTCACAAATCGGCTCTCTTCCAATGTAAGTCTAACAATAATTGCTTTTGAAATCTTCGTTATCGAAATTTGTACAAAATTACAGGAAAAGCTTTCCGGTTGTGTTTTTCAATGGAGTCTTTGTATGAGTAGAAGGCTAATTTCAGCTAAAAATATAAACCAATTTGACAAGAAGTGCTTTTTTCGTTCAAGAAACCTTGGACAAAACAGGTGTCCAATCGTTGTAGTGCTCATTTTGAATTAAAACTCGGTAGAAATCCTGAAATAAAATATAACTAAATACACTATTTTCCATTTTAATTCCCCCGTGACCAAATGTCTTTAATTTAAAAATTTGACCCTACCGGAGTATACCCCCCCCCCAAATGAAATTTTTTTAAAAGTGTTTCCAAACACCCTATATCAACCTAAAATCACCTCAGAAGTTCAAAAAAGACATTATTTTTGTGTTCTGGTCAATAAAAAATTGAGTTTTGGGCATTTTGAAATTTCGACCATTTGGCTGTTTTACCATGTTTTGGTCACTGGAGCTGGCCAAAAAGAGCCTCTAAATGCATTTTTGATCAAGAGTCTTGCTCGGAATTATGTCTAAGGTGAGTGAGTGCGCGCACCTTGGACGCAAATCACTCGAAAGTGACTCTGGATGCATAAAAAATGTATGCATACCAGAGTTTCTTTATGCGGTAGGCCCCCCGTTAACAAAACTATGTTCAAATTCCATCTTTTTGGGGCCAAGGTACCCTCAACATCTGATTTACTAAGTTATAATAAACAGAAATCAACTAAAAATACCAAAATTCAAGATTAAAAAAAATCGACTTTTTATAGAAAAAAATTGGTGAAAACACTTTTTTTATCGTGTTCAACGTGTAGGAAATGCTTAAAATGGTTAAAATGGTGTTTTGAAAAAGTTCAAAAAAAATTTCATTTGGGGGTATATCTCGAATTTTCGAATAACTGTAACGAATAGGTATAGCGAATTAGCTTTTAAAACGAATCGACGGGCAGCCATGCTGTTAGTCTTGTCATTTAGATACCCGAGCAAGAAACCAATGAAAATGTAGAGATAAACATGAGATGATTGCGAAAAACGGCCCTGAACATCTCCGCTTTATTATTTCTAGCAACAAAATATGCTTTTCAGCGTCAAATAGATCTAATTTGCAAATTTAGTAAAGGGATTATTGATCCAGCAAGTCATTCTCCTATTTTCCGGTTTATACTCCGGTAGCGCCAAAAATTTTGAGTTGAGAGCCCTGCCTCTTTCCAACACTTAATTTTCATTTTTTTCTCCATTAAATTTTTTGCGGCCTCGCTGCTGCCCTACTACGCACCGAAAAAATGCTTTCAGTTTGATGTGGCTTGCCGTTTCTTTGCTCTTAATTTTTATGGCCTAATGTTATGGCCTGAGTAATTTTCATATAGTAATTTTCATAATTTTCAGTAATTCATTTTGAAGATGAGACCTCACCAGAAACTTACATTGTAATTACGATGTCATTACAAGTAATCAGTCACGACTGATAAATGTCGTACGCAAAAATAATTCAAATAATAAAAAACGAAAATTTTAGCTGAAAAATGTCCGCGTAAAAGCGGAAAAATGTCTGGCGGAAAAATGACCGGCATAAAATAATCCAGTGGAAAGATGTCCGATGCCCAGTTCGGGGCCACAGGAATGTTTTAAAACTACTGACAAGGGAACCTTGCGAACTGTGATTTCGCTCACAAATATTCTGGCTATGCCATCTTGTAGAGCATAGTCGATTTAGTTATGGAGCTGGTGAGAGAAAAAGTGGTGAACGCAGCGGCATCGTAATGTGCAAAAACCACAGTAAAAAGTCGTGTGAATTTTGTATTTTCAGTTGAATATTTTCCTTAATTTCAGTTGATTTCTTTCTTTGTTTCACGCACTTTGTTATTGAGTATCATTGTTGTGATTGTGTTTAATAAAACGGTGTGGTTGCTGCTGCTATGTGTTAATATAAAAGAAATCAACTGAAATTAAGGAAAATATTCAACTGAAAATACAAAATTCACACGACTTTTTACTGTAGTTTTTGCACATTATGATGCCGCTGCGTTCACCACTTTTTCTCTCACCAGCCCAAACACACTTCACTTCCATAACTAAATCGACTATACTCTACACGATGGCATAGCCAGAATATTTGTGAGCGAAATCACAGTTCGGAAGGTTCCCTTGTGAGTGTGGATCTGGGCAATTGAAGATGGTTCAAGACCACTGAAGGTGGAACTCGAGTACCAACGGTGGAGTGACCACTGAGAATGAATCAGTACCAAGGAAGGTGGTTCAGGACGTCTGAAGATGGCTCAGGACCATCTTCAGATATGTCAAGACTATTTAGGATAGAACGAAACCAGTAGTCATGGATCAGGAGATTTGAAGATAAACTAGGACTATGTAACATGAATCAGGAGTATTTAGAGTAGATAGAGACCACTAAACGTGATTTAGGACTAATTTGACCGAAAAGCGGAGAACCGAAAAGTGTCCATCGCGAATGTCTAATTCTCACCAGTTAAGGTTGTACATAAAGAATGACATTAAAAACGAATTCATCGTGAAAAATTGGCCTGAAAACACTAGAAAGTCATGGTTTAGAAACGAATTATAGAAAAAGTTTCAAATTAGCGAAACGTCTATACCCTGTTTTTTTTTCTTACCCGATGCCAAAAAGGTTATTTGCAGCAATGCATTGAACGCTATTATACCTGATAGTATCTGTCTCTGTGATCTTTAAAGTCTCGCAATCTCTTTATCATATCCTCGTCCATGTTCTCTGGCTTGTAATACCATCTAAAAAGCACTATCAAATAAGGTAAAGCTACACATTTACAATTGCAAACCTTGAAAAAACAATGATTGAAACGTGATGTGCCTACAAAAGTACAACTTTTGAAACGTCTGCCAGTAAAGGCAAGAATTTACACAGAATTGGTCACGCCATTTTTTGAAGAGAGTAGGGAGGAATCCTTTTGCACATTTTTCGAAGTAGAGATCTCCTTGGTCGTCAATGTCCCACATTTCAGAACTAAAAAATTTCCCAGTTTACAAATAACTTATTAAAGTTTTTTGAATTTTCATCAAAACCTGAATTGAATGTATATAAGGACCTAAAGCGATACAATTAAACCAAAATTTATTTTAGGATATAAAGAAAACCTGCGAGCTAGAAGAGCGGAAAACAACTCTTGTGTTTTCAGAAACATAACCAGACCATGCCTAAACCAAAGAGCTCTAATGATAGTTTGTTGTAAAGATACCGGGGTTTTCTTTGTTAGAGGCTTTACCCAAAACGGACAAAATGTACCCGAAGGCGTTATAATAAAAGGCGTTTATTTTGTTGATAATCCGTTGTTGTGATGTCAGAAAAAAACTTGGGTAAAATTAAAAGCTGGGCTAGAAATATTTCCGTATTTCCTAATAAAATATCCCCATTAACTTTGAGGGACTGTGTCTCGGGGCAGAGTCAATATTTTGCAAAGCTATTTATTCCATTTTCTTAACTCCCACGAAATCTACCGATTCCGCTATTTTAATTGTGGTTGCGAACTCGAAAATTTCGAGATCGAATTCAAAATTTACCGATTTTTGAAGGGTTTGAAAAATATAAGAACTGAGCCTTTTATTAGAAGAAATTACAAAATTTCATTAAAAAATGGCTTAGAAATTGAGGTGTCATAGAAAACAAGACACTCAGAGAAAAAAATTAATTTATTTCCTGTGCCCAGCGTTTCCGAAAATAACACTTAACACTTTGCATTTAACACTTAACACTATATTTGCGCCTCCGCCAAAAACACCGCCGGCGTCGCCGCTTAGAATCTAAAACTTTGCCTCCGGCGCCAGCGCCATAGGAAAAATTCGTTGTAGGTGGTACGATTATCTAATTTCAGTAAATTTCTGTCGCGGTCGCTGGCGGCGGCACCAGCCGTCCAAAATCGTCGCCGGCGCCACCGCCGGCGCTCCAACATTTATCGCCGCCTAAGCCTGGCGGAGCCTCCGGGCTTTTTCAAAAACATCGCCAGCCCCGGCGGCGGTGCAGCTATGCTTAACACATACCTCTTTTTTATATATTTTGTTTTTTTATCTCATATGTTTTTACACCGTTTTGTAGCTGAGATTTTTCTCTATCGATTAAGTGGTCAAACACATCAGTTAAAAATAATTTTTGAGAAAATCACACCAAGTGTTTGAAAAAAAACCCAAGTGTACACTTAACACTTGATTTTTTTTAACACTTGGTGTCATTCTGTCAAAATTTATTTCCAACTGGTGTGTTTGACCACTCAATCGATAGAGAAAAATCTCAACTACAAGATGGCATAAAAACATCTGAGATAAGAAAACAAAACATACGAAAAAAAGGTATGTGTTAAGTGTTAAATGCAAAGTGTTAAGTGTTATTTTCGGAAACACTGTCTGTGGCCCTTATTTTTCAAGGCATTTTTTAAATAAATTCTACAATTTTAATATTGATATTTATAATTCAACTTTAAAATTGGGATGTCATCAAAATATGGCTCTTAAACCACATTTAAATTTTCACATTAATTTTTTTTATTTTATATTTTGTTACTTCTGAGGGGTTCACTTATCAGAGGAAATATGGTAGACAATACACTTACGGCATCACCAGAAACCTGAATTGTAATTTATTTTATTTTTGCATTCACGAAAAAATATCAATAATCCTTCAGTAAGTAACTTCTCGAAACTACACTTACCCAGATATCACTAACGGTGCACAAAATGCCTAGCCATTCTTCTTTCTAAGAAATTTAATTGTCAGATTGATGTGTTTGAATTTGATTAGTTCTGCTTATTCTACCCACTTTTCCAATGTAGACACATGAATTTATTAAGCAATTTCGGAACAACCACATATCTGCTCGACTAACATAGTGCTCCTTAAAGGTCAGCTCAATGCTGTCCAAAGCGGCCTGAATAATAAGTGAAAATTAATTTCAATTTCTTAAATGATGGATTTGCATCATTTATTAAAACTCATTATACCTTCTCTTTGTCAACTCTGCAAACCTAACATAAAAAATATGGAAAATTTTACATAAAAAAGTATCGGCTGAGATATACCAGGCAATCATTGCGAGTTGGGAAACTAAAAAAAACTATGAATTTTCGATTGTTTTTGCTTGATAGGATAGTACCTACCTGTTTTTCCACTTTCTGTTCTCAAAAATTTTAGAGCATATAACAATGGATTTGTCTGAAATGTTAGTATCAACCGTTTTAAAATATTTTACATCTAAATATAGCATATAGCAATATAGCATACCTTTATATCTGTTCTCATTGACACACTCAGCTGTGAACATGCATAGTACAAAATGTTTTCCGTCTACTATTGATTTTATTTCAAGAATATCTATAAAAAAATTGGCAATGAGATCTACAAAAAGAACCTTAAATTTTAATTATATCTTATATAGTATTTGGCATGTGTGGGTGGGTGGGTGGTTAACGCTTTTTTACTTCGAAGGCCAGAACGGGTCGTAGATAGCGAAATCACTTTTGTCGCTAATACCATCGTGTTCCCCAGAATGTCAGCTTTCGTTTTAAAAAAAGAACAGGCGAAAAAAATGAGTTCTAATATGGGATATACCTATTTTTATGAATGAAGTCATAGCATCTCATTGAAATTTCGAAATACTATAGAGGCGCGGATAGGCGCCTGTGGTCCCTTGTTATTTAGTAATTTAATATAATTTAGTTGATTTTCAGGAAAGGAGTAGAATGAGCCATTTTAGATTGTGCCAATTCAAATTGTGCCTTTTTGGTCTGTGTAAATTCAGTTTGTGCCCCTGCAGTTTGTGCCCTTTTCAAATTGTACCAATTCAAATAGTGCCAATAATTTAAATAGAAAAATCAGTAGAGGTGATGACGGGGCGGGATCGCGTCGGGATCCCGATCCCGCCCGATCCGATTCTGGTCCAAAATCCCGTCCCGATATCCCGCACCACCATTTCCCGAAATCCCGATCCCGAAAATCGTCAAATCCCGACACGATTTTTTTAGCATTTTCATCAATTATTCATTATTTGTTTGATGAATTCTGCTGCATCGTTTCCGCTTTTGTACGTTGATGCGCTCTTTATCTTTTCGCATTTTCAGATGAGTGTTATTTGGAGCATCGATCTTTTTGCAAAGCTGTCGGCTACTGAAGCAAAATGTGGAGTGTGCGGCAATGTCATCAAGATGTCGGGTGGTAGCCATACCTGCACGCTCGCCGAAAAAAAATGCGCCGGCGATTTTTTAAAATTGCCGCCGGCGCCGGCATCTGAAAAATTTCGCCGCCGGCGCTCTAAATTAGCTAATTTTAACCGGCGGCGCAAAGAAAAAACAAAAAAGCGACAAGTGACACTGCTTGGATAATTCAAAGTTCTAAAAAACATTAGATAGTTTATTGATCTGATAGAAAAAAAAATCTGAATGTTGAATATTTCTTAAAAAGATTCGTCTCTGAATCGAAATATAAGTTAAAGCTTTTTCAGGCAGACTTAACACTCGCGTCATTAAACATTTCACCTCAACACCTTTTCACCGTTTCGGCCTTTAAAAAAAATCGCCGCCGACGCCGTGACCTTCAAAATTTATTGCCGCCGGCGCTCCAACCTGGCCATTTTAGCCCGGCGCGCCGCCGGCGCTGCGTGCAGGTATGGTGGTAGCACCGCCTGATTGAATGTTTGCTTATAAAGTGATGTTCATTGTTGTAAAAAAACGTCAAAAAATGATTTTTTAGATGGCTGCGTGTGTGCGTGGTGTAAAGGGAAGGTTTTTAAAGGCTACTGAATGCAGAAATGATGCGACTAGTGGCAATTTTCCGCTTAGATTTGATATTAGCCAAATCCCGAAATTTGTTCGGGATCCCGACGGGGATCCTGAATTTTATTTTCCAAAACCCCGATCCCGAAATATTTTTGGCTAAAAATCCCGTCCCGAAATCCCGCCCGAACCGGTTTCATCACCTCTAAAAATCAGCCAAAGCCGTGGCACAAAATGTATGTGGCATTATTTGAATTGGCACAATTTGAAAAGGGCACAAACTGTAGAGGCACAAACCAAAAAGGCACAATTTGAATTGGCGCAAACTTAAATGGCACATTCTACACGGCCCCCCAAAATTCGAATCTTAGTGCAGTTCAAGAACAACAAAACGCCAAGAATATTTTCGGTGAAATTCAAGTTCTTAAACAAAAATTTTCTTTTCTTTTATTCTACAGTTATGAAAATGTGCTATTTTCACTGGCTATATGGCAAATAATGCACTCCTTAACCAACTTTACTTTATCACAAGACTCTGAACTCGATCCTTTTTCTTATAACAACACAACAAAAACAAAATTCCACAAAATTAACGGAAAGTAACAACAAAAGCGAAAAGAATAAACTAGTATTTATTGACGCTGGCAGAACAAAAACTTTCATTCAACATAGCCTTTTTATTGGGTGAGGCATCAGAAGTAGGACAGAAAAACTAGAGCCACAATTTCCTCTTGACGGATGACACACCACAGCAAGATCCCAGAAGGATATTTCACTTGTTAGCAGACGCTTAAGGCAAAGCAGTAACAGCCGCACAGGCTCCAAATTAACTCCAGCGGAACAGCACACCGTATATCAGATAGCCACACACAGTTGACACACTGATCAGCATAGCTAAGCGATATTTGGACAACTGAATATGGAAAACACACATAACAATATCATCGGGAATTGGAAACCAACAAAACCAACCAGATTTTTGCTTCTTCTGCTCTCACACGAACCCGACCTGAGCACCTTTAGTACATTCAGCTGCAGCATTGACAACATACCTGGCACACTTCATGGAGACGATTTTCGATTTTCTTTAGCAGTCATTTGCTTAGACGAGACATTTAAGCAGATCGCAGACCTAGTAAGAACCTTAAAAACAATAAGGTCAGATGATGCTGTGGTAGCATGAAGACGAAATAAACAACTTAGAACTAACCAGGTAACTTCTTCGCCAACACTGACGTGATCAAACTGTAACTGATCAAAGACGTTTGGAAGGAATGCAAGGTTTGTGTAGTTGTCATCATCGTCGAAAATTGATACCAGCAGTAAGGAATCGGCGCTATTTGAGTGCTTCACGTTGCCTATGCCAATTGCACACTTTGTTGACTGGCCACCCTTATCGCCAAGAAAACTAGGAAAAGTCTCCCTCAAAAATGACTCCCGAATTCCAACTTGCCTGATTGAGTCAGTCGATGAAGACGAATTTCAAGTGCCTGCTTGATGTTTGAGAGCCAAAGGTACCAAATTCCATTCTTCTCAGACGATTTTATTTGGAGCTGATCAGAGAATTTGCTAAGAATTCTATTTACTTGATCAGTTAGGGCGAAGATGTCCAATCCTTTCTAAAAAAGAATTTACTAATCTTGCAGAAAAACTTGCAGCCTAATACGTATTAGGTATATACCTCTCCTAGTCGATTTTTTAACGTTCTTCTTTGATTTCTATTCATGAGGCCTGAACACAGTCTGATGTCTTCAATAGCTCACATCTTTCTTTTTGCCATCAAAGGCTTTTGTGGTGATGGAACGGAAAGACGACGTCTTACTTTTCTTGTTACATCTTCAAACTGCTCAAAACTTGGCGCTTCTCCGTTGGAACCTCGAAAAAAAGAAGCTATTTTATCAAGCTTTGGAAGCGACGCTCGTCTTTTCAAGTCCTGCAGTGGCTTTCTTCAGAAATATTGAAAATTTTCACAGAAATCAATTATGATTTTGATAATTTGCGTGTTTCATGGGCAAGTAATGGCTCATTTGAAAGCCCTTCGTGTGAGCAATATTTTGGTCATGAATATGCCAAGGCAACAAGGAAAAAACCAGATCAGGCGTACGAAACAGAAAGACTCCGAAAGGGTCTAAAAATGATTGTTTTTGAAAAAAATTCGTTTGGCGCCAAATGTTCCTAATGCACCAAGATTTGAATTTTAGGGGGCCGTGTCTACTCCTTCCCGATTTTCAGGAAGCTGTTTGTAATCCTCACAACAACGACCAATTTCTTGAATTTTTCTTGTCTCTGAAAAACATATTTTTGTCGCCGTAAGCTTTTTTTCTGAATGAAGTTCTTTTTCGTCCCTAAATTAACGCCTTTTCCGCCGAAAATGTCTCTTTTTCTGCCGGGTTTTGCTCTTCTCTTTTCTCTCTTACATTAGATACAAAGTAGGGTCCATATTTTAGGGTTATTTGTCGTGCGTGATGAGTAGTAATCATAGCGAAAAAAAACTAAAAGTCTCTTTTAAAAACAGAAAAATCTGGGGTGTCGTAAATGGTCGGCCATTTAAGTTTTAATAAAATTGAATTGCAGCAATAAATTACTGAAATCTAGCACCTAAGTACTGAAATCCAGCACTTCATCAAAAAATACGCAAATTCTATTTATTACATCGATTTATTTTCTTGAAACTTAAGTCTTACCCCCGATTTTCAGACCAGGAATCAATCTTGGACTCTGTAAAACACATTTTTAGAACAGAACGAAGAAATTTTGCCAAGATAAAATAGCCTACGAATTCAAGACCTTCTTCGCTTTTATGGATTAATTTAACTCTGATAGATTTGTTCTCTTTGTCATTATTTGGGATTGGTGGGCTAAGTACTGTTGCGTTGGTCATCGCGCTCTCTTCAGTTCCTCTTAGCATATTCACAACAATACGAATAATTTACAGTCTGTAATTCCAAAACCGTATAAAACTGTTTACAGATTATATCGATAGTCAGGACAAATGTGGTGAAAAAACTTTCAGAAGGCTAAAATAGGCTTTTATTTATTGAACAATCATAATTGAATATAAGATAAACATAAATAATTATCAAGCATTAGTCTACAGCTACAGAGCGTGGAGAAAGTTCACCACTTACAAACACAGCTAGAGATAAGTTTATACTTTCGAAAACATCCAGAAAATCAGTTTTTGTTTTTTTAATTTTGCTTATCAAGCGCTCAAAGTCAATGATATTGACTAAGGACTCCCAATTTAAAATCGTCGTTAGGTCAAAATTAATTAAAGGGACCGTTACTATCTACGGCCATAATAACAATTTCAGCTATTTTAGTTCCAAAAACATTCAAATTGTTTTTTTCATTCTTTTTTGAATTTCTCGTATTATTTCAGGCAAGTTTTCAAACGATATCAGATAGTTGTATCGCAGTGGAAGTATTCTAAGTAGTCCGATCTCACAATGTGAAGCAACGCCGAGTTCAAATTATCGATAATTTAAAAATTAAAAAATAAATAAATTTCAAAATAAATGATGATGATGATGTATAGGGTTGTCGATGCTTCGAGTTGTAGTTTACAACATGTACATAAAAAAAAATATATAGAATAAACGTTAGCAATATTAACAGGGTAGTTTTATTTTTCGCGAAACATAAAATTCGGAGTTACCTTCGCCGCAGACAGCTACAGCCCCTAAAAATGCGGATTTTCGGTCTTATTGTATTTTCAAGATAAAGAAACCATCCCACTTTGGGAGCCTATTGACTTGAAATTGACTCGAAAATCATAACGCCGTGAAACATTTTCTTTAAAGGACCATAATTTTCGCACATAGCGGCAATACCAAAATTTGAATTGGCGAAAAAATGCGGATTTTCGGTCTTATTGTATTTTCAAGATAAAGAAACCATCCCACTTTGGGAGCCTATTGACTTGAAATTGACTCGAAAATCATAACGCCGTGAAACATTTTCTTTAAAGGACCATAATTTTCGCACATAGCGGCAATACCAAAATTTGAATTGGCGAAGGACAGTTCTCTTTCGTCTCCCTTTTTCTTCTTTTAAGTCGTTTGAAATAACTCAAATGAACACGGTGAGAGACCAAAGAGAACTGTGCTTCGCCAATTCGAATTACGCATACGTCGCTGTGTCCAAAAACCATGGTCCTTTAAAGAGCCCCCAAAAAACGCCCCAAACACTAATGAAAAAGCACTAAGATTATTATAACTAACTAACAAGACCAATAAAATAACTCAATTCTTTATTCTCACGCAAAAGTTCAAAGGACAACAATTTTTCCAACAAATAGCTTCTTCGATCAGTACACTATTACAAACATTAGAGGACATAGTCGAGTTCATGGCGAATATATTGATTCCTCTGTGTAGATTCGATCCGCGGATAGCCTGCCACCAAAGCATCTTGAGATCCCAAAATGAGGTTATTGAAAACTTTCCAGCACGGTTCACGAACTTTCCTTGCAGGATGCCATAGCGCTTGCAGAGCATACTGCATAACCTATAAAATCAATGAATTATAAAAAAAATTCTTGGGAAAATGAGCAAGTCAACTAACCTTTATAGGACCTAAGGAAACTCTCATCGCATCGCAAGCAAAAACAAATCTTTGGATAACGTGAGGTGAATTTTCCTAAAAAACCATAATTACATTGTCGTAAAACATGAAAGATAAATATCTTACCAGCATGTTGGGCCACACATAATTCAACAGATGGACTAGCGCATCCTCACATCCAAAACCATATGCCCCTAGAGTAAGATGAGCAACTGCATCTATCGCGATTTGACGGTGAACGACATCTCTGAAACCAATTTATTACTAAATAAATAAAGAAGGTAGTCACCAACCTCTCCATAAGTGCATCTATAAGCAATGGAGTTACCGCGTAAATATAGTCTTTAGCCATTTCGCCAATATACTCGAACTAAAGCTAACAAATTATCAATGAGCACCAAAATTTTTAATAAATAATATACCATGAAAGAGAGTGCCTTTAGCACACCATTTTGGACATTGATCTCAGGAACCCTAAAATTGATAAATACGTAGCAAAGACCAAACACAATAAAAAATATATGCTAACCTATATTCATTCATTATAGCTGGCAAAACTGTGAATGGAGCACAAGTTTCTGAAACAATAGCGATGGCAACAGTGGTACACACTCGAAGTTGACGTTCTTGAACCTTCAGATTATTTAAGAGTGTCGCCAGCACGTCATGAGGACCGATAGCTTTAGCGATATACCCAAAGGTGTTGATTGCTGCACGGCGAATAGACTTCTTGTGAGCTTTCAGCAATTCAAGAAGCTCAAAGCAAATCCTCATCCACTCACGTGCAGAAACACTTAAAACAGACAAATTAAATAATTATTAGAAAGCTGAAATTTATATTACAATTCACTTCCACGGTCCGCGATTTTCCCGACCAGTTCAATGCAATACTCCTGTACTTTTTCATGCCTAAAATTCAGCAGTTACAATAAACGAGTGCCGTACTATTGAAACGGACAAACCTATTTTTGAGAATAGGAGTTAAACGTGGCAACAAGTCTTTGATAGGAGGCGTCATTTTAGTCATACCTATAACCGTGACGATTGCCCCTAGAGCTCCCAAGATTGATCCCAAAACTTCCGGATATTCTTCCCCAAGATATTCATAGAGCACAACCCCCAAATGTCCCATAAGCTTTTCTTCCTGACAAATGCTCATCACCGAGGCAATTTTCGCAATCTGAAAATAAAAACTGTGAGCCTACTGGACGTAACTCTAACAGACATTAAAGACTCGAAGAAATAACATACCAGATCTGTCGCTTGCTGGCGAACCTTAGCAGACTTATTATTCAGGCGCCAAAGAATTGTACCGCAAATCTGAGGAAGATAGGGTTTAGTTCTACGCCCAAGTCCGCGGCAGACGGTTCCAAAACCATCAAGCATCACAGCATCCTTAAATAAATAAATTGCGCCCTTTTCAACATAAATGATAAACCAACCTCTTGAGTCTGCTCCTGAAAAGCGTACAGTATTCCATCGATGAGCTGCTCCTCCAACCTCGAATCAACTTCTGAAGCACCCATGAGCGATATAATATTTTCAATTGTTTCCATCACCATTTTCCTTGAAATAATATTTGTAAACAGCGAAACTATTTGTTTCTAAAAACATACCGATATTGCTCATTTTCATCTTTAAGATCGTCTACAATTCTGGTGATTATTTCCACAGCTCCGACCTTCTGCGCAATTTCCACTGTCGTATCAACCAGCTGCTTGTAATTACGACGGTCCATGGCCTATAAAAAGCAAAAATTTCATTAGTCGAAACACATAAAATGTCAATGTACCATCCGATGATTCCAGAAAGCTCTGAAGAATGGAGTTAGGATTTCCTCCCGAATGTACGAAGGCTCGACACCATCAGTAGAACAGCACTGCTTAACGACCTTAATAGGACAAACATTAAGTGGTGGACTAACTTTCATAAGTCTACCTTTAACACTATCTTTTTCATCTCTTCATCGGGACTGACAAACTCACGAATTAAGATCAACATAACTTCTTTTGTGTAGTAACTAAAATAAGTCAGGTAAAATTAATCTATGAATTAAGTATACCTGGCATATTCAGCGTCCATCAACGGAATCAAGAATCCAATCGCCTTAAGAAAAGCGGCCAAGCCTTTGCCTCGATGAGTGCGAATACCTTAAAAAATATTAATAAACTGGTGATAAACTCAAAATCAGACCTTTCCATAGAGGCTTGAGAACAGAGTCAAATGCTTCAATACCATACGGCGATGCCTAAAAACTCACAACAGGTTAATACTCGCACAGCTTTGCATAAGCAGAAAAGAAACTTACAGCTTCTGCCAAGGCAGCAAGACACAGTGCAGTTATAGTTCGGACTTTCTGCTGTTCATCAACTAGACCACTTTCAACTATTTCGACTAATGGCTTAAGATGTGGGAGCACTAAAATTTTAAACCAAATTAAACTTAGTTCTTTCAGTAAAATGCCCACCTGCACAGCCCATCAAAATTGCAATCTGCTGAACGATTTTAATACCTAAAGTGATCTGATTTCATCAGACAAGTCATCTAAAAATTTAAAGCTTACCAGTGTGACGTGCTTGCCAACTCTTCTTTGATTTGCAGACAGCTTTCAAGAAAGGAAGGAGAGCTGGGATCCCAAGCGCTGAAGCTACAACTGCGAAGGCTCTAGCTGTAGTGTTTCTCACATACTCGTCGACATTGTCAATATCCGGCCGCATGGTGGCTGAACAATTTTACATTACAAATATAATAGTACACGACAGTTTATTAGACTTACAAATCATAGTAGCCAGACCAGCTGCCTTCGCCAAATTGGAAATAATTTCACGTCCTGAATATCCGAATAAGTTATCACATGACAATCCACAAAAACTGACCTTCCACTCTGGCATAATAATCCTCATCAATAAGCAAGGGCTCGATAACTACCAGGATTTTGTGAACATAAGGTCGTACCAAATCATCAAGCTTGTACAAGATTCTGTCGATAACCTTCACCATCAAATGACGTTCTTGATCTTCGAGAGTAGGTGACATCAATAACGGTAGAATTTGATTGAAAAGTGGACCGGCCCCCAATCGTCGGGCATTTTCCGTGATCTTGCGAAGACCCGACTTTCTTTGCGGTGGTAACCCATTCTTGATTTTTAGCAAATAAGTCTAAAAATAAACTTTTAAAAATTAAAGGACCAACAATTTAAGCAAGTACCATGATCTCACGCTCGTTGCGCTCAGCTTTACTCAAAGTGCTTTCATCTACATCAAGTAGCAATTTGTCGAAATACTAAAATATGAGTATGCATTTACTGCTAAAAATGTCTAACTAAATAGTGACTGACCTGTATATCTTCCGGTTTTAGGGCAGGCAACTCCTTATCCTTCGGTTGTGTATCAAGTATTCCACCGACACCTTTGTCACCAATGCCACCTCTTTCTGGAGTTTGGGGAATCGAAAAACCCATTGCACCACCCATCGGTGTCGGCGTGGCTAGTAACTTGCGCGCAGGAGTACGAATAGGAATGTAACTGGAAAACATGTTGATTTACAATGTTAATTTAAAATAAAAAAGTCTTTTACCCAGACGGTGGAGCCAGTATCTTGTAACCAGGTGGAAAGAGTGCATCTAACTCTTCATCAGACAAAGCACGATTTCTGTCATCAATTTCCTTCTCCCACTTGTAAATAGCCATTTGTTCAGGAGTCATCGGCACAAAAGGAACAGCAGGTGTTTTCATTCCCATAGCTGGCGTACCAATTGGAGTGGAGCCACCAGGCGTCAAAAGCGATGGAGTCATTGCTCCGTTCTGATATCCGGGCGTGAACTTTGAAGGAGTGGCTGCATCCATACCATTCATGGGAGTCTCAGAACCAGGTGTTTGAGAAGGCGTCTAAATATAGCTGACTAATTCGTCGATATAAAAGAATATAATTTACCAAATCCCAACGAGAACGTCTCTTAGAAGCACCAGGAGTTTCTTCGACTTTTGGTTCGCCGATGTCCGTTTTCAAATCTCTTGGCGTTTCTGCTCCCCAACCAGGCGTAAGACCACCATCCCGCTCTGATTCCTGAAACCAAGGAGTCTGTTAATGGGACTCAGAAATAAAAACAAATAACCTTTGGAGTTTCATCCCAGCGATTACGTCTTGGTGTTTGCGACGGCGTGGCATCCCACTGCTTTCCTCCAACAGCTGGCGTTGCATCAACAGAAGTCATATGCGCTGGCGTCTCTTCCCATCTAGCGACATTTGGTGTTTTCTCCTAAAAATCGAACTCAGACATTAAAAAAACCAAAGAATAGGACTTACTTCAGCCGCAATCGAAGTGACATTAAGGCGCTTTCGAGGAGCTGTTCCCGCAGCATAAGATGGAGTGACACTTCCTGCTCCGAGAGAGTCAAGATTTGATGACTGATCAAATCGAGCTTGCTTCGAAGCCGGAACTGCTTGTAGATTTCCGGATTTGTGTCTATCCATGAGCTCATTCTCAATTTTGTCCTAAGAAGCTTATTCATTAGCTGAGATGAGAACTTTAAGGCCTAAGATACTAACTTTCTCCTGGGTGATGTTTTGCTCCTTCATAATCTGCGCGTAGGTTCGATCACGAACATCTGGCGTTTGGTCGGCTAAAAGGTAATCGCATTTAAAAATGACCACTGGTCACCTATGATAATTGCTTCTCTATCTGGTATACAGAGTCATCGCTACACTCGGCTTCATGTCAATATTTAATCGTTTTTTATTCAGATAATTCTAGTGGTAAAATTTAAGGGTAGTCAGTTTGGAGCACAAGTTTTGATGAGGTTTTGGTTCTAATGCTGCGACAGGACGGTTTTTCTACCCAACCTATGTGTATAGACACGATCGGAGTCAGAGCGACTACTGGTATAATTACTCATCTAGTTATTACACCAAAAATTGTGAACATAATTTCCTAAATATAAAACAACGCAATTAAAAATTGACACGCGCCTGAGTGAATGCAGACCCGCTGCGCCAAATCAGAGAAAATATTAATCAAACATTTACCGAACATATCCGCTCTTTCGGGTGAAATTGGACGTTTCCTAGCTCTGCTCTGATATTGACTTTCTCTCTGAGCAATGGTTCTCGGAGCTGTCTCGGCAAACGGATCCTCATCATCATTTTGTTTTGCAGCTTCATCAATCAACTTTTGCTGAAAGCCGGCGCTTTTCGCTGTCATTTTCTCACTAAAAATGAAACGTACAAACAAAAAATTTCCATAAAACGTATGGCAGGCGCATTATGAATACATACTATCTTAAATTTCTTACAAAGTATGACTGATGTGATTTTAAGGTAATCAAAAAAGGATGCTTGAGCGAATTCCAGTTGATTCTCTCTGCCTAACCCTAGGATAGTCACTTAAAAAGGCAATCTCGTTGCCGATGGGAATATTTTAAAAGGCGGGTACCAGTGAAATTCAAACGAGAATTAAAATGACGCAGTTTTGTGAAAGTCGAAGAAAAATTATGCACCCCATCGGCGGCGAGCATGCCCCTTTAAATAATGTCATTTCTGGGCACGTTTCGATAAACGTCTCTAAATTGTATTTTTATTGCCATTAATATCCATGTTATATGCCAAACAAAAGAGGATATTCTGGCGTTTATGTTGGTATGTTGGTACCTTTTGTTTACCTATATAAACATTGAAAAGTTGACAAAGGGTCAGTTCAAAGGGTCAATTTGGTCCTAGGGTTAAAGACACTCTTTAGATAAAAACAGTCCGTATAACGACACCCTGTAGGGTACACGTCCCGTGTCTAAATAATTTTGCAAATTTTTTGAACGAATCTCCCAACGTTTGAAAAAGATATTGTTTGAAAACAAAATCTTGGCAAAATTGTTATAATGGATTTTTTGTGAATCTCTCCCTTGGCTAAATCTCGAAATGGCTGATCACCATTTTGTTGCACTTAGATACGATCCAAAAATCAGCTTAAAGCTTCGTAACTGCTTGCAAAATTTTTTTATAAACTTTAATTATACTTCTCATCAAAATGCCAGCATAGAAGAAGCTTTGAAGCGAACGACCGAAAATAAGTTTGATTTGTTAGTTGGTCGCCCATTTCTCAAATCCCTCATTCTGTTATGGGCGTTCCCAGACTACGAAACTATAAGTCCAATTGCAAGAATGTTTTTCACAAAATTTCTAATTCTTGGTTGTATTGGGTTGGTGCATAATTAACGTCGTTTTTTTTTATTTGCACACTATTCTACAGCAACCCAAATACAAGTCCGCCTATAACATTTCTGAATATTATTCTGGAGCATATTCACCCTCTACATCAATAACAGCTTCCCATTTGCTCGGTAGCCGATCAATTCTGCGAGCGAAGAAGTGAGTATTTTTTGACGTAATCAGAAATTGTGGCCGATATTAAGGCGTGGATTACGTCAAAAAATGCTCACTTCTTCGCTCGCGGAATTGATCGGCTACCGAGCAAATGGGAAGCTATTATTGATGTAGAGAGTGAATATGCTCCAGAATAATATTCAGAAATGTTATAGGCGGACTTGTATTTCGGTTGTTGTTGAATAGTGTGCAAATAAAAAAACCGACGTTAATTATGCACCAACCCAATATCTACAGGAAAAACAGATACAAGAAATGCATTTTTGGTTATTTTCAGTGCGTGGTAGGCTAGTTTTTAAATTGTTATCACTGTATTAAATTTGTTGAAACTCCCTCTAAAAAAACCAAAAAATACACTTGCAAGAAAAAATTAGAAAGTAAATAGTAACAGGGGCCTATTCCAACAGTTGAAAGTGTAAAGTTGACAGTGAAAGTTTTCCGACAGTTGAAAGTTGACAATAGGAAGTGAAAGTTGAAAGCGAAAGTTGATGGTGTTCCAACAAGTGAATGTGTCTCACATTCAACTTTCACTTTCAACTGTTAACTTCCTCTTTTCAATTTCTTACCAAGTAAGGTAGATACCTTGGGTAGCAAAAATCGCAATTTCGGTCTTATCAAACGACACTCCCCACACGATTTTACGTCAGAATAAATAATTTTTTTTTGATTTTGAATAAAATTCTATTTTGCAGGCCATACAGTAGGATGTCCACCTACCTAAGGGTATCCGTTTTGGGATTTGAATAGGTGAAATGTCAAGTTTGGTCCTCTCAAACCCAATTCCCATAAATAGGATTTTACGCTAGAATAAATGGATTGTTTTCAGTTATGACTGAAATTTTATTTTTCACGATATTCAAGTGGATATCCACCTGAGCCCACGGTACCTATCCCTGTTTTGGCGTTGGGGGTGACTACTGTCGCAGATATGGTCTTTTCAAACTTAATTCTCCATACAATCTTAGGTTAGAAAAACTGGGATATTTTATTTTGATTATTATTTCTATTATTTCTTTTTCACCTGAGTACCATCACCTAAATAGGACCACATGGTTACTGATAATGGATAAGGGTACTGAGGGTAAATTGATACCAATAATGATGCGTGGGTACCACTTCATAGGTATATTCCACTGTTACTGCGTGAGGTTGAAAAATGGTCAAAATATCACACTTACTTTATGAAATCGTAAAAATTGCCAAAAAATTTGAATTCTACGCAAAACTTTCATATAAAAATGACTAAAAATAAAAAATAAATTTAACTTTCACAAAAAATCGGACCACCTATCTTCACCCACCGATTTTTACCATCTACATTCAACTTTTAAGTGTTGGAACACTTTCACTTTCAACCGTTGGAATAGGCCCCAGGAGTTTCATAATCAGGTATATCAAAGTTGGTTTTAATATTTCGTTTGAGGTAATCTCAACAACATCTATAGCCCGTTTCAAAAATCTCACAAAGATTTTTATGGTAAGGTAAACGACCGGAGTTACTAGACACTCACATTCCTGAAGGCTGATATTGTGGTAAAAAGATTATAGCAAAAAAGCGGAAAAGAAAAGGCGATCTGAGCTTGCCTATTTTCGCTTCGTGCTCAAGAAGTGAGACGAAGATTTTGGCAATTATTGTCAGAAAGATTGTGCGGGAACATGAATTACATTTTTCGTTGAACGTATCACTTTACGAAGTATTTTTTACAATTTCAAATGCAATCGAAAATACCAGCAGGGTTTCGAACTTCTGGATCCGTTGAAAAAGAAGATAGTATGAGTGGTGTGGTTCTTTTTCGACTGTTACAACTATCATTTTTGATAAGTTAATATCATGAGTTATTATTAAGTTAGACCCATTGTTGACAGAGAGAGTTTTTTTTTACCATAATCATATTTTTATGTGATCGATAGGCGGGGGGTTTATTCGACAATCGGAAAACTAAAACAACCGGATAATTCAACAGAGAAAAACTCAGCAACTGCATATTCGAAAAGCGGACAAATCAACAGTAGAATATTCAAAAAGCAGATAATTCAACAGAGTGGCTTTCAACAGTTGGATTATTTAACAAAGTAATATTCAAAAGTCGGATAATTGAACTGCGAAATTTCGGTTTAATCGGGAAATTAGATCGAATGCTGACTGTTTTGCAAAAAATGGTGAAATTTCCGACTGTTAAATATTACTCTGTTGAATTATGCGGTTTTTGAATTATCCGGTTGTCGAATAAACCCCCGCTGACTGATATCTATTGTTTTTCAACGATGAATTCCAAGGCACAGCAAAGTTTTTTCTTTTCTTTAGCAAGGCTTTCTATCGATGTTTTAACACTCTGACTCCGATGCGTGACTTTTAGGACTCCTGACTCAGCCCTTTGTGCTGAACACGATGGTATTATTGGTTTAAATTTTTTTTCTATAATTTTAGCCACCTGAATAGGGTTGTCACATAGTTGAGCTCTGTTGAGTTAACTCGATTTTTCAAAAAAAAATGACCCTATTTCTTGTTTTGATGCAATTTTTCGTCTAACATTTTGAGCATGTTACCCCGCGATTGAAAGCTTGGGATGATAGTTACACGATGGTGTAAAAATTTCTCAATTTTGTTAAGAAAAATGTATCTGTTTTAGTGAAAACATTTTAACATAATATTATGTGAAGATATCCCAAAATGTTTTCATTAAAACAGATACATTTTTCTTAGGCCCTCCTCAGACTCCGCGCAGTCATGACTTCGCAGACAATGACTGCGACGTCAACTTTAAAATTTTTTATATCTTTTTCTTTTTTTGGCCTGCAAATCAGCTTCAGGGACTTTGAAACCCTGTGCTGATGGCCTAATTGGATTGTTAAAGGCGTGAGGATTATTTTGATACCAAACTTGTAAATAAAACATGAAAAAGTAGAGTGTGCACCCAGTGGGATTAGAACCATCGACCTAGGCCATGCGATGTGTGGTCAATTCGTGCACAAAATTTTTATCATCTCGAAAAGCTAAACAAAACGCGCTATTCAACCTAAAATTGCGTGATGGAAAAGGTCTATTAAGCACCACTTAAGTAGCATAGTATTCTCCAGGTGATTAGATTACCAGTCAGGTTGTTGAAGTACTCACCTGGCCCGTGATAGACTTTTTCTTGGTGAAAATAGCTGCGTGGCAACCCTATTCAGGTGGCTCTAGCAAAAAAAATTATAGAAAAAAAATTTAAACCAATAGCACCATCGTGTTCAGCACAAAATTCTGAGTCAGGACTCCTTAAAGTCACGCATCGGAGTCGAAGTATTAATCGAAGACAAATTCTAGAAAATGGCATTTACTGAGGAAGATGATGTCGTTGCTGAATTAGATGTAGTTGTTGCTTCTGATTGTAATGTTGGAAGGCTACTTTTCCACACTCGTGAGCCACATTTGAAACAAGCTGAATTTAAGCAGAAAGTAAAGCAGCTACAGCTGGGCATGGCTAAGAAAGAGGACGACTACAGCGAATACATGGAAACCAACGATACAGAAGGTGATGCAACGTAAGTTTCAAAATGTCTTCCATTTTACCCTCTCTTTCTAATGTTCACTTTACAGGACTTATCAAGGAGAAGGGATGCCTCGCCTTGAAATGGTGAACCATGCCATAGGCTTTCTCAAAAATGGTACTTTAATATTTTAAGTATCGTCAAGGAGTAAATGGAAGGAGTATAATGACTGCTTCCTAGGAAAACTCATTCTTGTTCCAGTCAATGATGTTTATGACATGCAACCGAAAATTCACAATAAGGCTGCAGATGAAGAAAAAGCCGGGCAGAAGAAAATTGGTGAATTAAAAATTTTCTTCACATATTAACTTCACGTATAAAACCGACTAATTTCTTTTAAGATGTAACCAAATTGTCCGAGGTCAAGAAGGAAGGCAAAGTACAAGTGCTTCGGTCAAAATTCGCTCGCGTTGAGACCGATTACCAAAAGAAGCGTCGAGAAAATTCCTCGCAGTTCAAACAAAAGGAAATCGATGAAGATAAATGGATACCGCTTACTGTCGTGGAAAAAGTATTTCTAACATTTCTTACTGACAAATGAGAAAATCGTTTATTTCAGGATCCTACCGAGTTATACAGACAATATTACATGGATGAATTTGTGCCGCGTATAAAATCTGAGTACTAAAATATTTACAGCTGAATTCTGTTGTTGTAGTTGCCTGACTAGTTGTTTCTGTTGTCAGTTGCACACCGAGTAAAAATTTTATAAATCTTATTTCTAGTTTCTTCTGGCTGAAAAGGGCCTTTTCCATGTGAAGGATCTTGACAAAATCTTTTTTATTTTATAGGGGAAATTTGGGAAGAGGAAAAACACAACGAAGTGATTTTTCATTCATTTCTAAGCTGTTAAAAATTGGTCGATTTTAGCAAGCAATAAAAAAGTCTGGGTGCGTAAACAGTTGCGCTAGGATTGATGCTGAGACTCCGCTTGTCTTTTGTGCATGTCTTCCAAACCGTAGGGGATATTTAATTTAAAAGGGGGACTGTTTTATCTCCGGAAAGGTTTTGAACGGAAAGTTGGAAATTTGAAATACCGTATTTCCTCTAATAAGCCGACACCCTTAACTTTGTAAACCTATATCTCAGCCTAGAGTAAATGTTTTGCATATCTGTTTTTCACGTCTTCTTATTTCCCATGAGCTCTTTTCAGATTTCGGATTTTTACCCAAAAATTTCGAGATCGACCAAAAATTTTTCTGATTTTTTGAGGTTTAAAAAATAAGCCGACATGTCGACTTATTAGAGGAAATTTAGTAATAATTAAAAATAATTGTCGTTTATTGTCCTGGCGTTTTATTTATTTTTATTCAACTATAAGGAAGTTACTTTATCGGGAAAGAATTTTTAGAAAAGAAAAAACACTCTTCTAAACAAATAAATGTCAAAACCTTGCTTTCTGGGACCTCAAATACGAGGACGGGTCAGTTAGCAATGCTGTCAATGAGCGATGGTCAGTTAGCGACAACCAACCAGACCCTTCACAACTTTCACCACAACCTTTATTGAGCCAAATAAACATAACAACAGACACAACAATAGTTAGATTTCTTCTAAGTTCTTATTTTATTTCAAACATTCCCTTTCATCTTGAACTTCGCCACATCGAAGTGGTCGGCTTGGTATCGGATTCATCCCACCGAGGATTCCTGAGGATTTGGTTTCAATGTTCTAAAATGTTTTAAAGTAAGCCATCATCAGGAGTATAATATCATCCAGTCAACCTTGTCGACGAGGAAGGGAACAAAACGAGGAGTATCATTTGGCTGGAAATGGAGAAATGAAGTTTTTGCTGCAGAGTTTGGCGGCCAGGAAAAGCTGTATGCTACTACCCCATTCCCCGACTTGCGAATTTTTTCGGGCTTATTCCTCCACTCTGTCTGCGCCTCCGAAAAACTGGTTCTCTCACTTGCATTGCTTGACGGCCTTGTTGGCTTGTTCCAAGAGGAACTGCATCAATTCTTTCCGCACTCGCTCATGTTCACACCTCATTCTTGTACACCAGAAAAGCCATCGATCTAAGCAAAAAATCAATGAATATTGCAACCCAATCAATTTTTAAATTATACATATAGAAACAGTCGTTATCCCCTTGGACCCTTCTGATTTCAGTGGGCTCATCATTCCATGGGTATTTGAAATATTGTTTTGGGACAAAAATGACTTTTTGAATTTTTTTGAAAAAACCGTCTCTAACTGGCAGCATCGCTAACTGACCGTACACCCTCAAATACTTAGAAATTCGACCTCCTATCTTCATTGTGGCTAAGCTGTATAAGTTATTTTGTCCGCTCATGCCCACTGAGTACAACATAACATCATAAAAAGGGTATAGCATTAAATTTACCAAATGAAATGAAACACCAAGACAAAAAACGACAATTATTTTTAATTATTATTTCAAATTTCCAGCTTTCCGTTCAAAACCTTTCCAGACATAAAACGGTCCCTTCCCTTTAAACTTGATTTGGCGAGCCAAGCATGCCGTAGCATATCACATTCTAAGCTTTCTGATCGATTGAGCAATCCATTTTCAGCTAAAATCAAACAAATGTTGAGCAGCTTTTATTTTATTTATTTCAAAGCTTGAATTGAAATCTTAGGGTGTTTATAGTTCTATATACACTTTATTAAATCAGCTGTACACCGTAATAAAAACAAAAATAAATAAATTTTGATAAAGCGTATTTTTATGATTTTATGACATTGAGTGGTTGCCACTGAGAATCTGAAAATAACAAGGATGATCGGGAGGTTTTAAAGAAAAATTCGTAAAACTTGGTATTTTTTCAAGTGGATGAACTGTCTATTCAACGTTTCTCGCAGGGGTAGGAAATTATTAATGGCTGTAACTTAAATTCGCCCTCAAAATTCTGAATTTCACTAGCAAATTCACTGATTTTCACCAGCAAATTTTATATTGCCATTTTTCTTTCAATTTTTTTATAATTTGTTTAAAATTTTTGTGCTTTCTTGTAGTCCTGGATCTTAGCTTTCTAATGAGCTATCTAACTCTGCTCGATAATTTGAGAAATGTAGAGATCAAGATGTTTTAAAAAGAGAAAACCCCTAAAAAATGCCTCTCGAGCATTTTTAAAAAACCTATTGATCTCTACATTTTTCAAGTTATCCAGCGGAGTTTGATAGCTCATTAGAAAGCCAAGATCCAGGGCCACAAAAAACAGAAAAAAATTACAACAAAAATTGAAAGAAAAATGGCAATATAGAATTTGCTGGTGAAAATCAGTGAATTTACTGGTGAAATACAGACTTTTGATGGCGGAATTCAATTTGAGCCATCATAAATTATTGTCGAAATGATGCGGTCGTGTTAGCCAGCTCGTGATCCGCCCTGTTCTGAGCTCTAATTAACTACTTTTTCAAGTCGGGAAGCAAAAATAGAGCAGAAACCCTAGCTTTTTTCACAAAAAATTGATTAGAATCATCAATGTCCGATTCATCCCTTTTCCTAAAAATCACACACACCAAAAACTTCTAAAACCCATATGCTTTGTGTAAAATTTAAACATCGGCCAAAACGAATTCTGTTTGCTGGTTCAATACTGAACTTTAGCAGAAAATTTTACATTACAGCATATCCTACCATCAGCGGGCATTAGATTTCCATTGATTAACAGAAATATATCTGAAATAGTCGTAATAAGCCGTGACATTTCTTTCAACTAACCAACCAACTAGCCACCAAATCCCAAGCCCTCCAAGTGTCATCAATTTGCCTAAAAAATTAAAATTGTAATTTTTCGCTAGAGTGGAATCACGATCAAAAAGTCATCCCAAAGAATTTGATTCCCAGAAAGGACCAACACTTTTTAACACAAATTTCAAAGTCTTTTGCTAGGCATGATTGTTCAGGCTAGTCTCAAAAATAGCAAGGTTCGGAATTTACCGCTGGTTTTTTCTTTGTCATAAAGACCCGGGTATTTTTGAAAAATGATCTGTAAGGTCAGTATCCTTTCAATTTTTCGCACCAGGCCGACGAATGAGAACTTGAAAAAAAACGGTTGTTTTTGGTTATCGGGACCCCCCAAGAATATCTACGAGTTGTACCCACCGAATTTGCCATTTAATATTGCTCGTTAAGATTTGGAATCGTGTGAATTGTGCTTTAATTAATAAAGGAGGATTTAAAAAAACTGCTGAAAAAATAAAGATTTCATACCTTGTTGCGTTTGAAAACAATTACGGAGGGGGGTCCCGATAACCAAAAAGAACCAAAAAAACTTCAAAGGTAGAGGTAAAAAAAGTCGCAGTCAGATGAGAAACGAATTTTTTTGCATTTCATAAAATCGAGGTTCCGCAACACTGAGAAATTAACAGGAGCACATACCTACAGCAATGGCCGAATAACCTAAAGTTAAAAAAAAAGTTAAAAACAAAGTAAAATGTACATATTAACCCAAATAAAATCTATCCACTGCCAGCATGCCGAGGAAAATGGAGTAGAGTAAGGTAGTAAGAAAGTAGTGTTTTGTAAATCTTAAATTTTCTTGATATAAAATAACATTTTACAAAAAAATAATTTAAATTATAGGAATTTTGAATTGTACGAATCTTTTCTGCGGAGAGGCCCAATTACGAGAGGAGGGGGAGGGGATGTAATAACGGAGAGGGCCGTTTATTAACTCTTACACAGTATGCGTTTCTGAATGTATCTCGACATTGCCCTAAACACTTTTTTGTTCACCGTCTACAGTCAACCCTCGATTTAACGTCACCCTCGGTTTAACGTCACTCAAAAATAGACCAATTTGGTCGGCCTTGACTAAAATTTAGTCAAAGTGAACCCTCGATTTAGCGTCACCTTAGGACCGGTCCCTAGGGGTGACATTAAATCGCGGGTTGACTGTATAGCTTACTTCAAACATGGTACTTTGCGAGAAAAAGTCCTTTTTCCAGAGCACTCAATGCATGGCAAAACTGTACATGTCACATCAGCGAACAACAAAGGGCCTTTGGCCGTTCCAAAGTATGCACAAATAGGCTCCTCAAAAAGATTTAATTTATTGTTACACACTTTGATAGGTTGGCTTCAATGGAAGTGGGAGTTACTGATTTATGTGTAAATTAACGAAACCTCCACCACTAATTTTGAAGCAAAAAATAAAAGTTTCCCCATAATCCACTATTCCATTGGAGCCAAGCATTGAATGAACCTCTGTATTGTTTGCGGTTTTAAGTGGTGGAACCAAAGCCACATCTTCGCAATCAATCCATCTAGCATCTAGATAAGAGCACTGAACTAGGGGTCCATACGGCGAATAATCCTTATCAACAGTTACTTCATTCGAAGAACAGAAGTCTGGATTGGATGTTGCTAGATCTTTATTAGACATTGCAGATTTTGTAATTTGTATAAGCAATATCGAAGGCAAAAATATGAATAATGTGTTGAACTTTAGCATATTACCGTCACATTATTAGCAGCAGCGGAAATATATATATATATATATATATTTAGATATTTGGAATAATTAGTGTTTTTTTTATTTGAGAAGAGAGATAGACTTATCGAAATGACAAAAAAATGTTTTTGCGGCAAATTTCAAATTAAATTTTTAAATACTACAAAGGCTATAGGTCAGGGCTCGGGTCTGTCCTTATTAATAAGATTTGTCCTTATTTTGAGCCTCCAAATCTTATTATTTTTTAGAAGTTTACGTGAAAATTATATTTTTTGGCTCTAAAACAGCAATAAGCAATGGATAAAATAGCAAATTTCGCCAGAATACCCTAAAATATCCTTATTTTGAGCAAATGTCCTTACTTTCAAAATTTTGAGATCCGAGTCCTGCTATAGGTGAAAACACACCTCAAATTATGTGTTTACCTCCTCAAACTATGTATTTACCTCCTCAAATTTTTAAAACTCGTTGTTCTTGTAGTTTTCTTTAACATTTTTCAATTTTTTTGCACTAACATGTGGCCTTGCTATTCTAGTTTCTGATGAGGTGTCAACTAGCTCAATGTGATTCGAAAAAAGTTAAGAAAAATTAGGTTTATAAAACCACACCTTTTTTCAAAATAAATTATTCTCCCACTTTCATAAATCGCCAGTGAGCTAATTGATAGCTCATCAGAAACTAGAATAGCAGGGCTACATGTAAGTGCAAAAAAATAAAAAAATGTTAATGAAAACTACAAGAACAACGAGTTTTTAAAATTTGAGGAGGGGAATACATAATTTGTGGATGTAAACACATAATTTGAGGTGTGTTTTAAATTTTAGCCATAGTACAAAACCCTCGGCTGCATTGGGTTTCGATTTTATTAGTTTTTAGAAGGATGATACGTAAAAATGCTCGCGTTTGGGGAAAAAGTGCCCTCTTTTTTTTGGGTTTAGTCAAAAGGGAGAAAATATACCCGCTTTTTGTGAAAATGTGCCTGCTTTTGCGGAAAAGTGCCGGCCTTTGTGATAAAGTGCCCGCTTTTTATGAAAAAGTGCTTATGTTAAAATTTGCCCACTTTTGTGAAAAAGTGCCAACTTTTGAAAGAAGTGTTGGGAGAAAATGTGTTAACTTGTAGGAGAATATGCCCAAATCATTCCAACCAAACTCTGTCAATTCTGTCAATCATAACTGATCCTCCACAATGCTTCACGGTTGGAACTTGGTACTTTAGATTGTTTCTTTGGCCAGGAGGACGGGTCACATATCGAATCCCATCGGAAGAAACCCATCTTGCTTTCATCGCTCCAAAGCACTCTCGCCCAATCCGAAAAGAATCTTGAGAATAAATTCATCTAGAGACTCTTTTTGCCCAGTTCCAGTGATAAAAATAAGGTAAAAAGTCAATAAAAAGGTTATCCAGGTACCTTTCAGGTACCCTCCTACCTTGATCCCTCAAGGCAAAAAGTGAAAATTTGGTAAAAAAAATTCAAAAATGGTTGACCGCGCTCTAAAAACATGTTTTCTACACGTTAAACGCACGAAAAAGTAGTTTAAACCGATTTTCGGGCGACCCCCATACAGTGTTTCCATGATATCACTATTTATGATAAAATAATGATATGATAGTGATATCAATATCACATCAGTAGCAAAATTTTTCAAACAATATCATATCATTACCATATCACTCGAAAAAAATTCCCGCCAATATCACATCATTATCATATCATCCGAAATTTTTTAACCAATATCATATCATTATCATATCAACCGAAAATTTCAATCCGTTTCTCTGTTTGGATGTGAACCGTGTCTCATTGGTTGCTCATATTTTTGTAGTCTAATACTCGACACTAATTTTTTTCACCGATATCACTATCATATCACCTGGAAAAATTTTCAATGCTATCACATCACTATCATATCATACGAAAACTTTTGAGACGACATCATATCACTATCATATCATTCGGAAAATTTCTCGGCCATATCATATCATTATCATATCACGCGAAAAAAAATTTCAACCATATCATATCACTATCATATCATGCGCAAAAAAACGACATCATGGAAACAGTGCCCCCATATAAGGCATTCCGGCCAAGTTGTTCTACCAGGAAGTTACGTCGAAATAAAATAAAGTGGTGACTGAGAAATTTAGATTTTTTTTTAAATTCTCAGAAAAGTTCATTCTTTATTGACAATATGCAAATTCTGAGGCTAGATTCGTGCTCAATGTGTTAGATTTACTTATAGAAGTGTAATAAAAAGATTGAAATAAGTTCACCGAAAAATCGAGATTTTGCCTTGGTCCCCCCTGTCGCATCTACAGCTCAGATGCGAGTGAATTGCCAGTGTATTTGTGGCCATGACGGCTTCTTACTATGTATCATGGCCCCATTCGGCTTCTTGACCTGTTTGTATCTAATTTTAGGTTTTTTTTGGCCGACCAAGGCATTCTTTTAAGTTATCTTTTCAAGCTTTTTTCTATCTTTTCAATTAATTTTATCTTATTGATCGCACAAAGATCCCTGTTGAACAATTTCTTTTAAACAAGTGAACATGTAGATACCACAAAAAATCAGAGATATACCGTATTACCTTTATTAAGGCCCCACCTCTAATAACGCCCCACCCATGGAGGGTGGTTGAAAAATAGCGCCCCACCCTCTAATAACGCCCCACCCTCCAATAGCGCCCCACCCTCCTAAAAATTCACCTAAGGCCTAGCGTTCTTCAACTTGCTTTACTCTCCTCTTCAACAACAAACAACCAGTCTGGCCTAGATCTCTTCATCCTCCTCTTCGTCATCCTCAATGGTCAGCTCTTCATCATCGGCAACCGTGTCGAAATCCGCCTGGGCTTGGTCCTCAAAGAGCTCTTCAGTGTCACTGATCCCATCTTCGCCCAAGGACTGCGCTCTGAACATTCGGAGAACTTCCAATCCCTTGATTCCGATGGGTCCATCCGGCTTGAAGCATCCAATCTGTTCATCCTGTGTTCCAGATCTTCAACAAAATTACCTTGCTCGCATCGTTGAGTGTCGCTTGGCTGTCGCACACCGTCTTCCTCGAAGGTTCTGGAATCTTCTCGAGCATCGAACTCGTCTTGCGTCATGCGGTGGAAGGCCATCTGAAATGTTCATGGGATTAACAGTAAGGATGGCTGTGGTAAAGTTGGCGGGATTGCAAGCGACGGTATTGGTGCAATTGCAAGCGAATCGATACGGTATGCACAACAAATTTGGAATCGATGCATTTTAATGGTTGAACAATAGCGCCCCACCCTCCAATAGAGCCCCACCCTCTAATAAAGCCCCACCCCAGAGAAGGGTTGAAAAATAACGCCCCATGGGGCCTTAATAGAGGTAATACGGTAACCGTTCTCACGTGGGCTCAAATTTTGAATTTCTTTGTAAATTGAAATTTGGCGCCACAAGCATGGCGCAATGGGTCGGGGCGCGGGAACGAGCACGAGTGCGACTCGGGTTCGACACCCGCCGCTATACCTCTTTGAAGCCAAGAACTGCTTTTTTTTCACTTGTAAAATGGACGTTTTTGGCGCTTTTCAACTAACTTTTGTATTAACTCTGCCAAATTTGTATTTTTTGTATAAATTTTTAGACCGTTGTGTAGGAAATGGGACACGGACAATTCCCTGCCAGAACAATTCCCTGCCAGGACAATTCCCTGCCAGGACAATTCCCTGTATGGGACAATTCCCTGTACGGGACAATTCCCTGCCAGGACAATTCCCTGTATGCGACAATTCCCTGCCAGGATAGAAATATAACTAAGTCTCATCTTAACCTTCTCCGCTTTGTTCTCGCCTTAACTTAAGGGATGAATCCTTAACATATTTCTTTAACATCTTTTTTTTGCTAAACTATTTGGTTAAAATATTTTGTGATAATTTACGGCAATGATCACTGTTTTTGTGTTTGCCATCCACTGTTTGAGCTTTTACAAATGGATAAATTTAGGTTACGAAATGGATTTCTACTACAGCGACGAAGAACTATTAGCCGAGCCAGTCAACATTCAGGAAGCAATTGCCGGTCTAGTCAACAATCAGGAAGCAATCGCCGAGCCTGCCAACATTCAGGAAGCACCGATTCAGCAGGTCATTTTTCTTTTATCGTTTTTTGCTCGCTTGATTGAATTTTTTAGTTTTTTCGAGCGTTATTCAATCTGAGAAGGAAAAAGATGTTCTTACTTACAACGGCCACCTTTTCTACAAAGAAAAGTGCAGCAAAGATGGTGCCAAAAGTTTTGGGAGTGCGTGAACAGAAAATCAACTAGCTGTCGTTTTCGGATCCACACCAACATTTTAAATGGTCAAATTGTCAAACTTCTCGGAAAGCACAACCATGGGAAGTCAGCAATCTCCATTCCTCTGCGAGAAGTCAAGCAGCAAGTCAAGGCATCTGCGAAGGAAACAATGCATGTAAATCTTTATATCAAACGTTTGATTTCTTATAATGTTATACCTTCAGCATCCTGCTCAAATCTTTAACCAAGTTCTTACGGGTGTGTCGCAAGCTGTTCAGTCCAAGCTCGACAAAAGTGCTTTTCGGAAGTTTGTGCAAAGGACGCGGAATAAAATGAACAATGTGGAACAAGTACCAAATGGGATCCTCTTCAATATTCCGGAGCTATACAGAAACTATCGATTTGGTGCCGATGCGCAAGAGCTTTTTCTTTTAGCTGATTCAATGGACGCTGACAGGTATCTTATTTTTAAATTGGGTTGATTTATAAAGTTTTTTTAGAATTCTTCTTTTTGGACGCGAAAGCAACAAGAACTGGACTTCTAGGATGAAAATTGTTTTCGTTGACGGCACCTTTAAAATTACACCGGCTCCCTTCTATCAAGTAAGTTTAAGATTATTGTTATCAATTTACTTATTTACTGTTTATATTTAGGTCTACGTAATTCTTGCTGAAAGAGGAGGGTACGTGTTTCCAGTTTTGTATGCACTTCTTCCAGGGAAAAGCCAGCTAATCTACGAAAAGATGTATGGGATGATTCTCGATTTGTGGCCAGAATTTCGACCGACAAGTTTCAGTGTGGATTTCGAGCTGGCAGCAATTAACGCGATTCGGGTAAAGTTTAATGCAATTGCTCAAGGGGACAACATCATTGCTGGACAACTGTTCGTGACAGAGGAAGGAAACAATGTGCTAGCTGCTGAGATCAACGATGTGGAGGACATACCCAATCTTACTGCTGATGATCTCAATGCCGTGCAAATCGTTCTCATTTGGGCCTGTTTTTTTCATCTTGTGCAAAATATGAAGAAGAAACTAGGCAAATTTCATCTCAAAAGCCGCTATGAAACCGATGCTGACTTTGCTGTTAAATGCCGTAAGTTTATTTTGTTAATTAGACATATTTTACACACATACATTTGTTTTGTAGGAATGATCACGTCGATGGCTTTTGTTCCACCTCTGGATTTGATTCGTGTGTTTGACGACCTGTGGAGACTGGGGCCGGTCGAACTGGAGCCTATTATGGTTTATTTTGAAAAGAATTACATTGGTACATTTTAAATTTAATTGAAAATTGAGTGGTGTTTTTTCTTGTTTTAGGGTCAATCAACCGAAGGGGTAACCGAGAAATTGTGACTCCACCAAAGTTCGAACATTCGTTGTGAAATCTCTATGAAAGAACGTTAAATGGAAAGCATCGCACAAACAATTTTGTCGAAGCAGCTAACCATCGGATCCAATGCGAGATTGATTCATGTCACCCTGGAATCTGGAATTTTATCAATTGTCTCAAAGTCGTTCAGCAAGGCAGGGATCAGCAGTTCGTCCAATGGCAAGCTGGAAAAAAGCCTAAGGGGAAGCGGAACGAGTACAAGCAAGCGGATGCACGAATTCTCAGGATTGTGGAGGATTATGAAAACAGAACTACGGAAGAATATCTCAAAGGAATTTCGAGCAATTATGATATGGATGATTAGAATGTTTTTGTTTACTTGTTAACCAATTTATCTTTTATGTTACTCAATCAAAAAATTGTCCCGTACAGGGAATTGTCGCATACAGGGAATTGTCCCGGCGGGGAATTGTCCTGGCAGGGAATTGTCGCATACAGGGAATTGTCCTGGCAGGGAATTGTCCTGGCAGGGAATTGTTCTGGCAGGGAATTGTTCTGGCAGGGAATTGTCACGGACCCGTAGGAAATCGCCGGCTCTATCTCATAGCCGGTGCACATTTTTCGGTTAGTTAGATGAAAAAAAAGTTATAACGATGATTAGACGACCAATATTTTGGAAACTTTCAACTGCGATCTTCAAACGATTTGTAATGTTGCATGTTCAAACGATCTTCAAACGATTTGTAATGTTGCATGTACGCGATTTTCTTCTAAATAACCTATACCTCATTCGAGAGGTAGTGAAACGGGGAATCTTTTGTGCTATAGATTGCTAGCACCATCAAGTTAAATGAAAGAGCAGAGAATCGAAAGGCATAGATGTAATTTCGCAAATATTTTGAAAAATTCTTTTGGCGCGAAAACTTTTCAAACTTTTCCTAATACAAAGAAATTCAAAATTTGAGCCCACGTGGTTCTGGCTATAGGGGTTTTTTTTTGTTATAACAATTTGGGCCAGAACAAGTGTGAGCCAAAAATTTATTCTTTTTTGTGTATTAATAGTAGGAGAATATAATAAAACATCAAAAAAAATTGGGTATTTTAATACCGCTTTTATAGAGGCTCATTTAGGCCTACCTTGAGCTCTTGAAAAAGCACTTTTTTAACTTAAAAGGCTCAATTCTCAGAATTAATTGTCTTTTTCTGACTGTTGAAATCAAAAAGGGTGTCAAATCGGCACAATTTTTTCATTTCCGTCAAAAAAGGCTACGGCGCGGTTTTCACTCTATCTATCAAATGTATTTAGATGCAGGTAAATGAAATTCTGTGGCCATTCCATTGTTACAACTACAAAAGGGAGGAATTCAACAAAAATGCTAGTTGTATTTTGTCCAGAAAATGCAAGCGGTAATTTTTGGCTTGTTGACTTTTCGCATTTGCGTGCTTTTAGTCGTCTTTTTCTGTTTACAGAATCTGGACTAATGGATGCACTATTCTGCGAAGCTCTCAATCTTACATCGACTGTGCCAAAAATTGTTCATTGGGTTCGCCGTTCTCCTTCTTTGCACGTGCCAACTTCTTTTATGGATGTCATCAAACCAAACTGGCTGAACAGGATATCTCTGCATTATGGGTATGATGGGCTTGTGGACTCTATTGTCAAGATATGCACAGAAACTGTCTTCGCAGGTGTGGGTGCTCCTTCGTCTCTTTTTGTATGTTTTGCTCTGAATTTTTCAAACTGAAATTAATTTTTTGGGTCGAGTTGAATGAATCTATGGGCGGTATGACTGATTATGAATGCGCTACCTTGATGGCTCTTCTTTGTAACACTTGCAATTGGATTTTCTCAAACAGGACGTTCTATTCTGATGTGTTCCCTGTTATTTTGGTGTTAAAAGACAGTCCGGGTATATTTCGCCAACTTCTACATTATTTACTTTGCTTTATTTTTATTCAGGTCTTCGAATGACTGCATCTCTATACACTGATTATCTGTACTTGTTCGCTACCTCGTCATCACAGAACAATCACAAATCTCAACTTCTTCAATTGTAAAAATTCGCAAGAATCCTTGGACTAAATAGATCTATTGAAACCGCTAAACACTTGTATTTTTCACTATGTCTGACTTGTCATATTGTATGTAGACAAATAAATGGAATAATGGTGACACTACTATTCGTAGTTCTCGACACCCTTTCTTATTTACAGTCGCTACTCTCTGATGATGTGTGTGATTTCCTTGAGTGATGCATGTGTAATGTTCTCGAAATGTGTTCAATCTTTCCAGTATGTGTACGGGGATTATTTTATTCAGTTTTTCTTTAAAGGACCATGAAACTTGATAAGCACAGCAATTTGTGAAATTTAAATGCGCGCGGGACCACCTTAATTATGTCAATAATGTTTTCTAATTATTTTTTTGCGTGCGCTTAAAATTTTTTCAAAATGTAGAACCACATCGAGCCCAACGTTGCTTGACATTGGCAGATCGGGCGAGTAAGCCGACTTCCATGGTTCTACAACTTTTCTATATGAATCGGTGTTAAAAATTTACTAATAAAATTAAAATTTTTAATGCACACGAAAAACTCATTGACATAATCAGGGTGGTCCGGCGCGAATTCATATTTTGTGATTTGATTCTCAAGTTTCATGGTCCTTTAATAATAAAATTTCTGGACAACAACAAACAACTCAGACAAGATACACAAACAATAAATGAGTAAAAATTGAGCAAGAAATTATAAGATTGTGTGGCAAATAACTTATGGTTTCTTATAAATTTTACAGAACAATTAAATTCATAATTTCGGTGAAGGGACGTATCGGGTAGGAGTAAGTTGTGCCATTTCAGTTTGTGCCCCTCTATCAGCAATTTTAAACTGATAAAACGCCAATAAAAGGGCACAAACTGAAGGGGCACAAATTGAAATGGCACAATTTACTCCTTCCCGACGTATCAGCGATTTTTTTTCAAATGAAAAAAATCACTGAAAGGCAAAAAATGATTTTTTTGAGAAAAATTGCCACGGTCCCCATGTTGTTTTTTAATGCTGCTTATTGAAGCTGTCAAAAGAACAGGAGGGAACGAGGCATTTTTTTCGAAAAAATCATTTTTTGCCTTTCAGCGATTTTTTCATTTGAAAAAAAGTGAACGCACCACAATTTTATTTAGAGGCAGATGCAGGGTAGGACCTTGTGCAGGGCAGGTTAAAGCCGGCGAACTTGGTCGCACGCCCTGTAGTGTGCCATGTTTATGTATCTATTTTTTTAAGCAAAAGACTTACCGTACTTTCTCTAACAACTCCCCCTCTCCAATACCTTCCCTTCATTTTTTTGACTAGAATTGTAGAGTTAAAGCCAATTTTGATATACAATTTCATGTTTTTCATAAGTTAAAAAATAATCCCTGCAGGAGATTAATAGAGAATATACGGTAATCAAATTCAGGCACTAATGAGATCTTGAAAAACTAATTGACATAATAACCCTCACTACATCAAGACTCTGAATACTGTTCCATTTCGTGTTTGTAGTTGGCTGTATGGAGTAAAATGTCCTGTCTCCTTTTCCTGTTGAAAAAGCCACATCTCCAACATATTAGAACAAGGATGGCTAGCAGTAATAAACCAACACAAACTGCCAATATGATCAACCAAATGTCAATCTTTTCTTGTGCTGGCCGGTCTGGATAGGCGTAGGTAGTAACTTTAGCAAAGTTGTTTTTGAGGTCTTCCATTATTCCTTGAGCCATGTCCACTTCCACGAAACCTTCTAAAAAGCAAAGTTAATCAGCATCTAGTTTTTTTAAAAAATTACAAAACTATCGTTTTACCTGAAGTAATAGCCACATATTCAATCCCTTTATAGTCCTTAAAATAACACAGTTCTTAGTTGTAAATACTGCAAGAAATAAAGTTACCCCGGAGAAGGTGTGATTCCAAAGCCTTGCTCTGATTTCAATGAGGGCTGCATCGTTTTTGCTAAAAAAATTATTCTTTTTTTTAAAGAAAACGATGATTTTATCCAACCTGATAAAGTCAAAACGGCAAACCAATGGCACACATATAGCGGTATTGTCTTTGCAGTTCTGAAAAACTTTCATAATAATTGCACTCCTGAGGTTTTATGATTTTTTACTATCATTCAATAATGATTACTTACCACATCCACAATTTTGACAATGGAACCAGAAATTTCTTCCACCTCTTTAGGCCTAATATATTTACTGTCAAAAATTGAAGATATTTTCTGCTCGGAATAAGCTTGCTGCTCAGTTTCATGGAGGTTTGTGTTTTTCTGAAACAGACTTTACTTTTAAATCATTTGAGCTGTAATAAAAAAAGCTTACTGAAACACTTCTTGGCTTTCGATTTCTGAATTCTGTAGAACCTGGCTCATATGTTAATTTTAGAGTTTCGTCATTATAAATACCTAAATATATAACCATTTCTATTGAGAATATACGGTTGAATTTCGCCTTTAGCATCCTTTGAGAGGTTCAGAGTACATGTCCGAGGTTACATGCCACCAATGTTATGTGTAAGAACACCAAATTTGTATGTTAAGAAACATTACCCACCAATTGGATTAACAGCTTTCAACAATGGATCAACCTTGCATTTTCGTATTTCTCCATTATGTCGAATAATTGGCTCTTCCAGTGTATACAAGACCCAATTCTCTTTCTCCGTATTCAGCTTTAAAGGCCAATTGATCTAAATTAGTGTGTTTTATAGTTGTGTTTGGCTGAATGTGGTTTACCGTGACAGTAACATTTTTAGCATAGAAAGGTCCATGGTTGGTGAGCGTATAGGCATGAACAACTTGCAGCCCAATATCTTCCTCATCCACAGCCGATCTACTGCCTTTGCTAAAGCGAACAATGGAAGGTGTAGAAGCTCCTTCCAACTGTAGATCTGCCTCTTTGATCAATTGAAGCTGAAAATATAAAAAATTAGCAGGGTTCAAGAGCACCAAATATTAATGTAAAATTTACCTCAGCTTTCCACCTGTTGTCCAACGGCACTTCTTCAATGCTCGAGCTGTTCACAGAGGCATCAAAAAATAGAGAAGCACTTACTCTTTCCGAGCTGCCTCTCACTAGGTTGAAGCTCAAGTCGAAAGATATCTAGAAAGTCAGCCGTTTTATAATTTTTAAATAAAATTCTCACGGTAAGATATTGATTCATAACCACTTATGACTTTTGATAATTTTGACTGAAAATCCCTAACTTTGCGAAGAAAAGTTTCTTCAAGGTCACGCCGTTATGCCAAAATGTCTCCTTGAATCCGAATCGGTTGATATCAGGTCAAAATAATTAACAGAAGGTGAAATATAGCGGGCAAAAACACGCGTAAAAACACTTTTTTTGCCGCAAAAAAGCTTGCCATAAAAAAACCTTTTTTCGCCGCAAATTTTTTCTTGCTGTAAAACCAGGCCTCTCAGATCTGCTTATTTTTAAGAAATGTGCTTATTTTGGGAACCTAAATCTTAGAAATTTCGTATGTGCTTATTCCAAAGAAAGGGCATAACAGAATTTCGCAGCGAATTCTCGTAATTTTGCAGCAAATTCATGTGTATCATTTTTTCTAGTAAATTTTCGCAACTTTTTTAAACAGTAATCAGGTAGCCCTGTGATTCTAGTTTCTAACGAGGTATCATTTATTGCACCATGCACCATGCAAAGAACAAAAAAGTAAAAGTATGAAGCAAATAAAAAAATAATTTGGTTCATACTTTCAGTTTTTTGTTCTACTTTCTTTAGAGATGGTGCAATAAGTGATAACTTATTAGTTTTTTTTTCTTGCGACATCTTATTAGTGACACCTTCTTAGTTTTTTTCTTGCGTATTTGTCCGTGTTCAAAAACAGTTTTAACAGTTTTATTTTTTTCTTTACCTATGGAAGTTAATCAAGAAGCGGTTAGAAGAATAGTACAAGAGATGAATCGAAGCTATGGTTTGAGTGATGATGACAGTTGTGACGACCAGGCTCATTTTCCGCAAATTATTGACCAATCCGGCGGTGAGGAAGCTCAAAACACCTTGCAGCCAACCTTCCAGCTGGTGGCAATTCAATTTTTACAACTTTTTTTCTCATGATAAGTTTGTTGTTTAGGGCACTCTCAAGTCAAAGAAGGAAAATGATGTACTGACGCACGATGGGTTTCTTTATTGGAAAAACAAGAGCTACAGAACAAAGACCTACTGGGAGTGCGTGAAAGTCTATTTGGAAGAATGCAAGGCGAAGTTGCACACCAACACTGCTTCGGCGATGTGATTAAAACAATCGGGAGGCACAATCACATTCGATAGGGTGTGACTCTTCCTGTCCGAGCACTGCAAAACCAGATAAAAAAGGGCAGTGACAACTGGAACAGGTTTGTTTTTTAAGTTGTTTTCGCCATACACGATTTTTATTTTAAGCTAATAGACCTAATAGCGTAATTTGCAAAAATAAATGACAAAATCGGAATCCTTGCAACTTTTTGGACCAGATTGATCAAAAACAATTGACCAAAGACCAAATAAAGATTTTAAAGCTCGAATAAAAAAGGGTCGGACCCTAAGCGGCAACGAACATTTCGATGTGTAGTTTAAGAAAACAGCAGAAAAATAAGGTCTTATTCACAATATTTGATGACAGAACGACAACGTCGATTTCGCGCTTCTACGTGTTTGACACGTCATGCTGTATATCCGATACTGAACTTACTTATCTTGCTAGCTACATTTTCGGAGCAAATGTCTTATTTTTGGAGTCAACATCTTATTTTTTCGAAAGTTGTCTTATTTTCAAAATTTTCATCTGAGAGGTCTGTGTAAAACGAATTTTCACGTCAAAAGAAAATATGCGTTGCGGCAGAATAATATGCGTTGCGGCTGCTTTTCACCAGCCAAGTCCACATTTTGATACGTTAACATTCAATCATATCTTGTAAAAAAACGAGTTCAAATCACAAGTTTACGTATCTTTGACAAAATATGGACTTGACGGGGTTAAAAATAAATTTGAGGATGTAAACACATATTTTGAGAAGTGTTCTCACCTACAGCTATTCGGTAAATATTTGTCAAATATTGCAAATGATTTTGGCGCAAAATTGAATTGTCGCAAAGTGTGGCGCACTCTTCTCCTGCCCAATTAAAAAGATATCTCAGCTCCCAGATATTATTTTGACCTAATTTTAACGGATTTTCTGGTGTTAAAGGTGACTTTTAAATTTGTTTACCTACAAATTGATGATTTTCGATCAAAATTTGTAAAAGTTAGGTCATAAATGATCAATATTCGTCAAATTATAACTGCAAACTAACTTTCTTCTTTTCTTCCAGTGGATTCCCCAGGTTAAGAACCGCTAAACCATTTTTTTTGCGTTCAATATCCACAGACAAGGCAGCCTTATTCAGCAATTGTGGCTCGTCCAACTCATCTTGATTGTAGCGAAGGTAGAGTTTGGCAAGGAAAGCTCGCTCTCTCCTGTTCTCCACAATGAAGCGAATGACTATAGAGTCTCGCTCAGTCACTTTGGTTATGTAGGAGCCGTCATCCTTCATAGTCATGTTCAGCAGGATAGCATTAAGCACTAGATCAGTGTGACAATCGTTGTCTTCACCACACCTTTTGTCGAATGAAATGGAGAATATGTGTTCAGCTTGCTTTTGATTGATGATTGGCAAAAGCTCTATGGATCGTCGCTCTCGCATGTTCACTGTGAAGTTAAATTTCAGGGGGTTGGTCCAGTCTTGGTTGGCTTTCTGAATAAATATTTTTTTGATTTTATAAACAAAAATCCAGCTGGTTTGAGACAATAAAACAGCTATAAAAATGTGAATTACCGGAACAAAGACTTGGTAAGTGGCTTGTTGAGTATTTGAAATGGTGTTCCGACCACAAGCCCAACTGATGGATGCTTTGTTGCGTTCAGTGAAGATTCCTCTTGGGGCAACTCCTTTGGAAAACGGGATGATCTGAAAGGAAATATATGATTAAATAACTATATTGTCTAAAGTATAACCTGAAGAGCGCAAATAAACGGTTCTTCATTGAAGTTGAGCAAGTCGTTAGTGTTGTTTCTATTTTTCACACTGATGGAGGTTGTCACGGAGAAGCTTCAAAAAGGGATATATATTTGTTTACAAAATACAGGGTGTAACAAATTCTCTTGTTTTTTGAAAATCTGTTTTTACAGATCGATTCAGCTCGCTTTAACAATTTTTTATATATAATGTGAAAAACACAAATCTTAGTTGATTCCACTTTTTAGATTTTAGTTGGGCACCCGAAAATTTCGAAATCGACCTTGAAATTTTTTGATTTTTCAAGGGTTGAAAAATAATTACCCCGGGGTAACTAATAAAGAAAGTACGGTTCTATTCTAGAATCGAGTGCCAAAAAACAGAATCCTTGAATTTTTCTTTGAGCGTGTATCTATGAACTTTGACTTGTTTAATTGTTATTGTCTTGTGCAAAATAAAATATCTGTGTAATAATTTCTGGCTTGTCATACTAGAAAACAACAGGGGGGGGGCCAAACTGTTTTTTGGCACTCGATTCTAGAATAGAACCGAAAATACAGTATGCAAGGAAAGTCGAAAATTTTCTGTGAAATTTTGATCTCTCTGCCACAAATTTATGTGCAATAGATAGCTCTGATCATGCTTTGCATTTTGAGATAGTATACACCTAGGTGGTGCATTAATTTGAGGAAGAACCACTCATTTCCAGGTGGTTGGTAACAGGCGAAAATTAACTATTTTCAAATTCTGTTTTATCCGTTCAAATCCCTCCTGTTTCCGAAATTTTTTTCAGTCATCGTGTTCAGCATGAAATTCTACACAAATCGCATAGCGTGGTACAGCCTTTCGCGTGTTAAAAAAACATCTTTGAAATTAGCTGTGAAATCAGTAGTACTGGGAACATGTAAGGAGTACAAATTTAACTGTACATAGTTAATTTCGACATGGTTAACTACCAAATATCCATTAGCACTAGAGAACGAAACGACACTAGGCATCGGTCTTTTCGGGTTATTTTCCAAAACCTGTACAATGAAAATTTTCAACGGCTGATCAAAGGACCAGGAGACCGGTCAAAGTTTTAAACAAAACCTAGGTCCGAGGTCTTTCTGGAAGGCATATTTTGAATTGATGAATTTTTGAATGAATTGCCCCCACATTACTTTTTTAATATTAAATTTGCAAAAAAATCTAACCATGTTTGTGTATTGGAAGGGCACAACTTTCCACCATCTATTTTTACATGTTTTTGAGAAAAAGAATGCTCCAACTCCACATCCACTACAGGTCTGGTCCGAAACAGTACAGCGACATCAGAAGCTGCTGCACCCACCGCCAACTCGCCTGAAAATAAATGCTATGAATATGCCACCAAGATCTTAGATGTCAATGCCCAACCATAGTTGTTGCCATCCATATCTACTCCACCAGATAGTGCCCCACCAAACCCAGTCAGTTCCTTCTTTCCTTTGAATTCCTTTGAGTCCAAATACTTGGCGTGGATCTGCTGACTGGGTAGTAGAGAGAATGAGTCATGCTGCCCACCATGATAGATATAGACTGCACCTTGACCATGGTCTGCATGAGGAGCTCCCACTGCCAGATCTAAAAAGATAATAACCGTATTTTCTCTGTAAGTCCACCTCCACTAAATTCAAAAAACGGGTTTGTGGAATTGTGTTTTTGACCCACTTTCTGATTTTTGTCTCTCAAGCAAATTACTACTCCTTTTGTAGCTCATCTAATGCCTCATTCATAAGTTCAGGATTGAGGATTTTAATGAGACCTTTCATTAAAAATTCCTCAATCTTCAACCTCAACCCGCAACCTAATAAACGCTTTTCAGGTTGAGGATTGAGCTTCAGTTTTAGCTTGAAGAAAATGTTCGTCGAGAACACTTTCTCAATATTTTCTCTAGCTGAATATGATCCCCAATCCTTAACCCAAAGTAAGAGTAAGGCAATTCTTCATAATTTATTGGGGTCAAAATTTGATTGTCAGTATTCTGACTAGGGTAATTATCTCGGCTTCTAATTTTTCGGACCCATTTTTTTGGTTTTTTTCCGGCATAAATAAACCTGAATTTTGCAGTACGTGGTTCTCGACTATAGTCTTTTTTAATATTTTACCAGTTTCTTGGTGACTAGGCTAGTTTTGACGACCGTAATTCTTAGTTCGAGAATCGGCTATATAATAAGTAGTTTTGATGATAGTTTTTTTGTAAATTTTATTGATACGTATCTTCATGTAGGTTTCCGCTTGGTTCATGTAAGGTCCACATGCTCAACTTTTTTTCTTCATTCTTCCAATATATTCAATAATTTTTCAAGTTATATCTTTGGTTGCAGTTTTAAATCCCCCCACGCAGAGTGCTCAGATGGAGGAGATAACCAGTGCTGGCATTTCAAAAATTCTCGCTCCGGATCTGGCTCCCGCTCCGGAAAGTCAAATTTTTCGCTCCGGCTCTGCTCCGGCTCCGAGCCGGAGCAGAGCCGGAGCGGATTACCAGCACTGGAGATAACATCATATTCGTGTTTCTCGACCCCGATTTCATGAAAAAGCAGCGTGTTTTTTAAATTCTGAGCAAAATAATTTTTTCGAACCACAGGGGGGTATCATGGTTTTTTTTAGTAAAAACTTCATAATTTAAATTGGTGCCTTTTGAATTTAAAAAACGGGTAAGAGAATAAAAGGGCCACTTTCATGAAAAACCATTAAAAAGGTGAATATTGGTATACCTTGGCCGTCTTACCATGTTTTTCAACATGGGTCGTGGCAAAAAGAGTCTCTATATGTATTTTATGATCAGGAGCCTTGCTCGGAATTGTGTCTAAGGTATGTGGGTGTGCGCATCTCAACTCCAAGTCCCCAAGCCCCCTTCGGGTGTCTGAGACTTTTAAAAGGTATACACCCGCAGATGAGGACCATGGAGTAGAGCAGCGATCCTCCATTCGGGCAAAATTCTCTGAAGACAAAGTTTCAGTGGAAGAATATGGAGAACGTACACAACCTTCAATTCTCAACCATGATCGTTCACAATGCACTCGATTTTTAGTCTTCAATGGTCAATCCTCAACCTCATCTTCAACTTCAATCTTCAGCTTTCATTGTGAATGACTGAGGTTGAAGATTGAGGGATGAGATTGAAGATTGAGGATTTACTGTCACTGTGAAAGGGTTATAACTGGTAACAATATGTGTAGTAACTTGCTTGACAGTGGTCTGCAAAAAGGGGTCACACATAGAATGCTAAGAGCACGATTTTGAAACAGAGGGGCCGAATTATTAGAGGAAATACGGTAGTCTAATTTCAAGATAAATTGCTACTACCTTGATAACCATGCGGATCATTGTCAGAATTGCCCAATTTAGTAAGTGCAGCACCGAATTGGGAGTGCGCGCCTTCCATTCTGAGCACCAGTGGCGATCGGAATACTTCTTCATTAGATCCTTTGGCCTGCTTTTTGCCATTAGAGAAGTAAATATAAACAGCACCTCCATACTCCACGTCTTCATCGTAGTAAAACTCGAATGGAGCGCTCACGACCAAGTCGTCAAAACTATATTTAAAGTGCAAGTAGTTTGAATAATGTAAAAGAGCTTGAAATCGACTCACCCATCAGCATTCAAGTCCAACACTTCAACAGCATAGCCAAAACCAGAGCCCAGCTGTTGACCAGTAATTACAAAGTTATTGTCCAAACCTAAAAGCCTCTCCTCTTCTGGATGAGACTTTTTACGGAACGGCAGAAAAACAACGGCTCCTGTTTGTTGGTATCTAGTGGCTCCGCTTACTGAAAAACTCGGGGGGTTTAGTTTGTTGAGTACACTTTTTCATATTTGGACTTAAAATTTTATGGGTGTCAGTTTCTGGTGTTTCAGACCGAAAAAACTGATATTTTTCGTTTCTCTGTGTCGTTTTTGGTCTGGCTGACCGAAAAGTTTGGTTGTCTCACAACCCTAGAATTTTTTTATTACATTCCAAATAAGCTTTATTTTCCGTCTTCTTTTTGGGAATCTACAATATGGCCAAAACCCAGCCATTTTAAAATGGCTCAGTCCTATTCCGCCAGATGGCTGGCAATATGGCTATCACCCAACCCCAGTCATGACTATACACGGTGTCGCGAAAAAACTAAAGCATTTTTTTTAATTTGAAGAAGGCTTCCGCGGACCGGTGAAGCCCCAAAAATTTTTTTTTGGTGTTTCAGCCAACAATGTAATAAGTTATATTTGAAAAATAGCTAAAAAATAACTAAAAAATGTTTAATTAATTAAGGCGGGGACCTGCAATTTCTTTTTCTCATGACTGTTTTTTATAACCATTTTACCTGATTCGACGAAAGTTTTCTATCTACTTTTTAAAAGTAGGCTAAGGTCATGAATATCAGATTTGACATGAAACGAGTGAAAACAAGGACGATTTTTAAAAAAATTGCTGGTCCCCCCGCCTTAATTTGCAGTGTAACGCGCTGGTATGCCCCTTTAACAGAGATAATATACCGACCCGACCATTTATAAGTACAGTCGACGCTCTCTAGGATACATAAGTTCTCCCGTTTCCGACACTTTTTTAACCTGATTTCGAAATGTTTTGCCAAATGTGATTCGTCAGTCTAGTCGGAAATATCGCATCGATTCCGATTTACCGATCGTTTTGCAATCACAATAGTGGCAGAAGACGCGACACTCTCTATAAGATACACCTAAATCTTAAAAAGGTGTATCTTATAGAGAGTGTCGCGGGTCTTATTGCTGTGGATTGCAAAACGATCGGTAAATCGAATCATGCGATATTTCCGACTAGACTGACGAATCACATTTGGCAAAACATTTCAGAAATCAGGTTAAAAAAAGTGTCGGACCCAAGGCGGGAACGAACTTGAGGGGTGTATCTTATAGAGAGCGTCGACTGTAAAAGATTGGTGAAAAATTGAAAGGAAATGTAAAAGGCGGAATTCAAACAAAGTTTAAAAAATGCTTCAGTTTTTTTGCGACACCCTGTAGATTTTTTTGTTTTCCAAAAATTGCTTACCAATGGTAAAATTGGACCCAGAATTAGCTTCTTCATACCTATAATAGATCATCGAAAAAAATTATTATATAAATTTTTCAACAAAGCGCACCAAAAGCCAAACCGGCCATATCTCACAGAATAGCCGAGGTAGTCATGTGAGGCCAAAATGTTGATTATTCCGTTCTGTTCTTTGTTTACTTCCATTGTCCACCTATCCACCGTGTCAGGGAAGCCATTAGAGATGAATTCATATCGGCCGAAAACCTACAACACAACAGTTATGACTATTTGAATCGGCCGTATTTCACCCTACCCCTCCCGTCCATTTGCGAGCTCCAGGCAATCCAGTCAGAATAACATCCTAAAAGGGAGCAAAGTCAAATTTGCTGATTTTTTAATTTTAGATTGTACTACCTTGTCAATAAAGCCAGAAAAGCCCTGTTCGCAGGCACCATAGTCATTGTGTCTGTCCTTCTTTGGTAGTGGATTGCAAGTACTAATGAGGCCAGTGTGATTGAGTTCAGAGTTAAGCAAATAGCAGGCACCGTCAGTGTATGCTGATAGACCATACCTCAGCAAGGGTGCACACACCTAAAGTAGACATGAGTCACAAACAAAGTATTAAATCTACTAGGCTAGGCATTTTTTAGCTTAAAAGTCTTTTCCATATTTTCTTTAATTGATTCTACCCCACCTGATTCAACATCGTGTTCTCAACATTTTATTTTTTGACACACCTCTTAACACTGCTTATGGACTAGGTACCCCTCATTTTGCAGCGAATCCCACTCACGGGGAATTTGTCTGACAGTAGTCTTCAAAAATAGAGAACATTGTGGAGCGAGCTAGCTCAAATCGAATTCTCATTGGACTTTTACCAGCTGGCAGAGGTAGAAATTTGATGTTGATATATTTTGCCGTTGATATGTTTTGCCTTTTGTATTCACTTGACGTTGATATTCAGATACAAGACTCTTCGAGTTCTTATAAACTGAGAAAAAAATTCACAAAAAGTTTCAAACAAAGCACATTAACTTTATAAAAGAGGCTGCCTAGCGAGAGTTGACTAGTCTGATATTCACTTTATCCATTTATTCGTATTCTGCACAAAAAATCCATTTGAAGGGGTAAAAATAGACCTGAGGGGGTAAATTTTAAATTTGAATTTGAGGGAGTAAATTTTAAATTTGAGAGGGGATTCACATATTTGAGGGGGGGGGATATTTTGAGGTGTGTTTTCGAATTTGAACCAATAAATACAATACGGTATTTAAAGTTGTTTTCTATAATTTTTTGAAAGAAAAAAGCTTTTAATGTGATTGGAGCCTGGAATTTTGAGTATGACATTTTTGGAAAAGTTCTCACGGTTAAAATAAACAATAGCCTCCCACTGGATTGAATCCAGGACTCCCTACTTTATTGTCTTTCCGAAATGATCCAAAATTGTTAACTTTTAAATTTCTGCGCGATTTTTTAAGGCAAAAAAATTTGCATAGTTGTTTGTTCACCAGGGTTCAGGGTTCACTCATGTGCGGTGTCCAGGGATCAATTGAGTGGGGGAGGCTATTATTCAACCACCACGTTTTTACTAAAAAATATACCATTGCTTGGCCTTCCTTGACACCCGTTGATTGCACGACAAAACCGAGAAGCTGAAAAAATAAAGTATATATTTTTTAGGTAAAACATTGACAAAGTCTTTTAATTGATTATCCTAATAACCAGTTTTCAATACTATAAGAACGGGTAAACGCTTTGAAAGTAGTTGAAATCGGCATTGTGAGAATATTCTACCCCATTAAAAAGATTTCAGACCTGGTGGTTTTTGCCTTCTGCGTGCAGAGTCTTGCTGTTGAGTTTTTGAGGTGGCCGACGAAACTCGGCATCGGTGGGGTATTCCACTTGAAGTTGGGAGCAGCCCTGGATGAGGGGATTGTCATTTGGCCTTTTGAAGTCCAGTTCGCAGGAAAAGACTGCTCCAGCTTGTTTGGTGCCTGGTTGACCAGACTCTGTTTTGGGCGCTCCAACCACCAACCTAAATTCAGTGATTAGCAGTAATTGGATATGTGTGGCGTGTTCACACACAGCCACTACAACAGAAATATGATATATATTTCGTTTTGGCTATTTTACTATGTAAACAATAGATGGTATTAGCATAAAAGTATTTCTAGACGAGTAAGATAATTTTGCAGGATTAGAATAAGGCAAAACTTGGATAAATCTTAAATTAATAATTAATTAATTAATCTCTACCAAATTTAGCAATTTACCCTTTGAGCTTACGAACTTTGTTTTTCTTAGGCTTTTACAATTTTAATTATCCGGCTTGAAAAAAATATTTCTAAATTACACACGTAAAAATTGTGAAAAATTATAGGCAACATTTTTGAGCATTTTGTAACCCTCATGGCCTAGGCTATGCTCTTTTTTGAATCTTTAAAAAATGTAAATTTAAACATCTTAAAGGAGCATGCCTGTGCATTACACGGAGAAAAGGCCAGTAGTTTTTTTCTTTCTCGCTAATTTTTTTCATCCGCTTTCATCTATGTTTTTTTAAGTTTTTCTGGCTAATTTTTAAAAGTAGTATAAGGTCATCAATATCAGATTGAACGCAAAACAAGTGAAAAATGGGACGGCTCGAAAAGGTCCCGGCCTGCTGGTCTTCGCCTTAACTTTTCAAAACGCACAGGCTTTAAATAATTTTAGTGAAACAGTTTAAAAATTATAAAAAGCTCTGTTAAATGCTTTATTTTCGATCAATTTACAGAAATGATGGGCGACAAAAAGGTAACTAACACTTCCCTACTTTGATTGAATTAAGTCCAAAATATTGTTGCGCACGGATTCGAAAGGTTTTAAACAGTCTGAAATTAATTTGGTAACGACACACCAAAAAACTGTTGTACGTGACAATGGGAAGTGCTGATACTTGGATTCGCGGGTCTAGCACTATACCCTGTTGAGTCATTTAAAATTTTTTGAACATCTCAAAAGAATTTAGTGCTAGACAAAAAAGTAGTGTCCCCCACTAATTAAAATTTCAGCAAGTCCCATTGTCATCAATGGTGATAGTCTTTTAAATATGATTTTTTTTTAAATTTGAGGGTGGTGGGAGTTATTCGGACCATATCTAAGCCCAAGTAAAACGATTACAGCCATAAAATAATAAGGAAAATTGTTTTATATATTTTGAGCAAATTATTTCAGATTTTTAACAAAAAAAATTGGATATTAAAATAAAATACGGCCCTATTCCAGAATGGGTACCATTTTTTGCCTTGGTCCCCCTGTTGTTTTTCATCATTTTTTTCGAACAGTGCAATATTTTTTGTGCTATTTTATGATTTAGCAAAATGGTATGCAAGCATCTTGTTGAAACGAAAGAAGTTATCAATTTGGAGGATATACGACTCAGGGATTTGTTTAAACTTACAACCAAAATTGTCGAGCGAAAAAATGGAATTATCTCAAAAAGTTTTTCGAACAAATTAGAAAGATATATGAATGATGCGTTGCATTTGTTTTGAATAAAAAAATGGTGAAAAACAACAGGGGGGACCAAGGCAAAAATGGTACCCATTGTGGAATAGGGCCTAGAATACAGGGTGGCGCAACGTAAACTGGTGAATGAATTTTTGCCATAACTTTTTTATTTTCAAAGATTTTGACGAGATCTTTTTTTTAAAAGAAAGCTGAATAGATGAGAAAGCGAATGATACCAAACATGCTTATTTTTGTTGCTGAGATCGTTTTTAAAAATGTGTTTTATTAAAATGTTAATTTTTCCTTCTATTAGGCCATGGTTTACACAGCTCAAGAGAAAGCCAAGTGCGTCGAGTGGTTCATAGAAGAAGGGAAAAGCGTCGCAGCGTTCAGCGTTCGATACCGAAGGAGCTAGGAATTCATGCAAAGGTGCCAAAGCGAGACACAATTCTGGATTGGTACACAAAGTTCAAGGCAAGGCAGCGTCGAAAGGAAAGAGGCCAAACATCAAGGTTGGTTTTTGATTTGCGTGATCTGCTTGCACGGTTTGTTTTCTTTGTTTCAGACAGTGAGAACGGAAGAGAAAACAGCAGAGGTCATCGATTTTTTCAAAGCCATGCCACATTCGCTTTTCCCTTCTTCTATGAACCACTCGACGCACTTGGCTTTCTCTTGAGTTGTGTAAACAATGGCCTAATAGAATGAAAAATTAACATTTTAATAAAACACATTTTTAAAAACGATCTCAGCAACAAAAATAAGCATGTTTGGTATCATTCTCTTTCTCATCTATTCAGCTTTCTTTTAAAAAAAAGATCTCGTCAAAATCTTTGAAAATAAAAAAGTTATGGCAAAAATTCATTCACCAGTTTACGTTGCGCCACCCTGTACTTTTTTGACCCCACTAGCGAATAACCGCCACCACAACACCACCCCCCTCCCTAACGATTTTACCTCTTTAAACTTAAGTAAAAAGTACCCAAATATATGTTCTAGACCCTAGAAAAAGTGCGTAAAACATTTATTAGTCACAACTTCCATACGCTGGCCTACCCCTAAGCCTAAGTAAAGAGCACCCAAATATATGTTGCAGACCCCAGAAAAAGTGCGTAAAACACTTATTAGTCACAACTTCCATACGCTGGCCTACCCCTAAGCCTAAGTAAAGAGCACCCAAATATATGTTGCAGACCCCAGAAAAGTGCGTAAAACACTTATTAGTCACAACTTCCATACGCTGGCCTACCCTAAGCCTAAGTAAAGAGCACCCAAATATATGTTGCAGACCCCAGAAAAAGTGCGTAAAACACTTATTAGTCACAACTTCCATACGCTGGCCTACCCCTAAGCCTAAGTAAAGAGCACCCAAATATATGTTCCAGACCCTAGAAAAAGTGCGTAAAACATTTATTAGTCACAACTTCCATACGCTGGCCTACCCCTAAGCCTAAGTAAAGAGCACCCAAATATATGTTGCAGACCCTAAAAAAGTGCGTAAAACACTTATTAGTCACAACTTCCATACGCTGGCCTACCCCTAAGCCTAAGTAAAGAGCACCCAAATATATGTTGCAGACCCCAGAAAAGTGCGTAAACACTTATTAGTCACAACTTCCATACGCTGGCCTACCCCTAAGCCTAAGTAAAGAGCACCCAAATATATGTTGCAGACCCCAGAAAAAGTGCGTAAAACACTTATTAGTCACAACTTCCATACGCTGGCCTACCCTAAGCCTAAGTAAAGAGCACCCAAATATATGTTGCAGACCCCAGAAAAAGTGCGTAAAACACTTATTAGTCACAACTTCCATACGCTGGCCTACCCTAAGCCTAAGTAAAGAGCACCCAAATATATGTTGCAGACCCCAGAAAAGTGCGTAAAACACTTATTAGTCACAACTTCCATACGCTGGCCTACCCTAAGCCTAAGTAAAGAGCACCCAAATATATGTTCCAGACCCTAGAAAAAGTGCGTAAAACATTTATTAGTCACAACTTCCATACGCTGGCCTACCCCTAAGCCTAAGTAAAGAGCACCCAAAAATATGTTGCAGACCCTAAAAAAGTGCGTAAAACACTTATTAGTCACAACTTCCATACGCTGGCCTACCCTAAGCCTAAGTAAAGAGCACCCAAATATATGTTCCAGACCCTAAAAAGTGCGTAAAACACTTATTAGTCACAACTTCCATACGCTGGCCTACCCCTAAGCCTAAGTAAAGAGCACCCAAATATATGTTGCAGACCCTAAAAAAGTGCGTAAAACACTTATTAGTCACAACTTCCATACGCTGGCCTACCCCTAAGCCTAAGTAAAGAGCACCCAAATATATGTTCCAGACCCTAGAAAAAGTGCGTAAAACATTTATTAGTCACAACTTCCATACGCTGGCCTACCCTTGAGCCTAAGGGCTAAGCCTAAACTTGTTGTTCCAAAGGGTACTTACAGCGATTTTGGGGGAGATCAGATTTTCAGGTGGGGGTTATTCGCAACTAGCGCCATTTTTGATAAAATAACAGTAGAATTTGGAAATCAAAGAGCACTTACACAGGCCTTTCCTTATTGAAATGTTGAGCAAGGGCAAATCCGAAGGAGGAATTCTTAGGTCCGAATCGATAAATGGGATTTGCAGCATCAATATTGAACCCGTGACAAAGAGAATAAATTAGCAGTAATGGGATTAACAAGAAATTGGAGATTAGCTGCTTCCTGAGCAAATGCTTCTTTGTCACCATTCCCCTGGTTAGCTAATTAGGAGCAGAATCAGCTGTGAGGTAGTGGTTAATAGCCATTCTGCAATCCACAATAATAAATATCACAAAAAAGAGATTTTGTTATGTGACATGAACTGGTGGATCTAAAAATATGTAAAAGAGCGCTTTATTTTTTCAACTTGCCTTCAAAGTGGTTATTTATTAGAGAATAGCGTTTTATATTTTAACCGAACGACACCAAAGGCCCCTAAATAGTTCGATGCAGCACATACAATACAAATAAATTCATAACCTTCAATGAAAGTCTTCGAAAGTTGAAAATGTGAATATTTCGATATTTTAGCTGCAAAAATTGAAAACAAAGAATTGGCTTAGTTTCGATATAAAACAGGGATCTCAAATAAAAATATCAAAATGGGTACATTTGAGAAAATTTTAATAACATTTTGCACGTTTTGGGGTCTCAAAATAAGGAAAAACCAATACGCTGGCCTACCCCTAAGCCCAAGGGCTAAGCCTAAACTTGTTGTTCCAAAGGGTAGTTACAACGATTTTTAGAGGTCTGATTTTGGGGGGTTGTATTCTATACTAGCGACGAAAAATCTTATAAATTAGAAGATTTGAGAATCCTGATATAAGACCACATAAGTTTTTTCGACTAGCCTAAAAGGTCAAAGAAAATCGTCAGTGAAAACTTTTATGGCCATTGACCATTTAAGAGCATTGATGATTGGCCCTAATATTTTTCGATTACACACCAAGTGTGGTTATGACGGGCGTTCTGGCCGATGAACTCACCAGTCCTCCGTTTATCCTTTTTAAATTTACAGATGCGTTAGTGCAAACATGCCAAGAGAAAAAATATGACTATACTGAAGTTTCAAAAAATTCAAGGCAAAAAACGTGAAAATGGAAAAAATTTAGGTTTTAACAAGACTGGTTTTGCCCTACAGAACTTTTTTCAGTTCTGCAAATATCTTTGCAAACTCGACTCATATCATTTCAACAAATTTGCTTTTTGGGTTATAATTTTTTGCGGAAAATTTAAATTTTATAATAAATCAGTAAAAGAATAAGCGAGCAACTCAGCCTTACAAAAGTGTAGGCAAAAGATAAATCAAAATAAATCCACTATCAGCTAAACCGCCACTGACCTTTGGTAGTAGTAGTAGCACGGAGTGTTTGAGTAAGAGGGGGGAGCTTAACCACCCGAGCCTGAGCAAACAAAGCCCTCCAAAGTTGACTAGCACTCTTAATTGTTTTCTTTTCTCAAAAATTTTTGCTTTCTTCCCCTTCCTCTGCGTCCATCAAAGTGACTAATTTTGGATGACGGTGAAGGGGGTGGAGGAATAAGTGTTGTATATGGCTGGCTAGCCACTGCCCCCTCTCTCCCAATATGACTAATCAATCGGGCTCAATTAACCTTGAGTATTTTGTGCAATAAAGGCGCAAGACGTAATGATAGGGAGGAGGAGCAGGGTGAAGGACGGTCAGCGCTCACACCTTCATTCCCATAGTTGTGGGCATGGTGGTAAAACTTGATTAAAAGTAGTTGGCACAGGAAAATGCAAAAACAATATAGTGCAGATTAGGGTGTTCTATTACATCTACAGTCACAGTCAATGACAGCAAAGAGGCATCATTTTTTTTTGAAAATTTCGCTTGGTTCCGAGGAAATTTTAGATGCTGTGGGTTTCTATTATTCGTTGTATTTCAACAACGAGCCAACAAGTGATCAAAGTTTAGTCGAAAAAATAATCTCCATTAACTTCAACCGCTTTTCCCAGCGTCTCTTTGAGACGAGAGATGCCATTGACAAAGAATCCAGATGTCTGAGATGAGAAGTAGAGCTCAAAATCTTGACGAATGTATCAACAATCTTATACTTTTTGCCCGCCGACCAATTTTAAAGGGGATGGAAGAGATGAAAGTCCGACGGTGCCAGATGAATGAAACAACACTTCTCACTTGAAATCAGAGAGCTATTTTTTGGTCTTCTTCGTAGTGTGAGGTTGTTAAAAAAACCCGACAAGCTTTCCGTACAACCTAATAGAAAAAGGGCGCTACTAGCGAATACCAAAAAAAAATTAACTACCAGCGAATACTGTATCGTGAATTCTGTAATAGAGCCCCGGGGCTTTATTTTCCGACCCTCCGATAATCAGGAAAATTTTGGGTTGATCTCGAGATTTTTAATGAAATACTAAAATTTAAAAAATGGAATCAGTAGAGCTCGTGGAAGTTACAGAGAAAACAATGCAAGAAAATGCAATAAATTTACTCTGCTCCGTAATACAGACCCTCAAAATCGAGGGGTGGCTCTTGGAGTGGGGGGCTCTATTAAAACATTTAAAGTAAATACTATCGAAAATCCACGCAATATGCACAAAAAAATCTACCCTCTTTTATAAAGCTGTTATCTATTACAAAGGCAAAAAAAGAACTATCTAGCATCAGTGGGAACACCAACAAGACCTCGCAATAATGCATCAAGCCACTCAGAATAGATAATCGAAGCGGAAAGGAACGAAAAGAAAAAAAAACAAAAATAAATGCAGTTCGATTGTATTGCTGACACACATAACTTCTAAAAAAATCATAACCAACACAAACAAGCCAACAAAAAAGTCTATCAAAATAGAATAGACCAGCATCAACTTTTTAGACCGACAAAACACACATTTAGCCACCGACCCAGCAGCTACTAAAAACATTTTGATTTGTGGTAGGTCAGAAGAGGCAGAAGTAATAGAAACTGTTCTTCCCACTCTTCCACTGTTGTACAATAGGCAGAGAAAGAGAGGAGCAAACCCCCCTCCTTCCTATTCCTATATATCACACTGACTGGTGTGGTGGTCAGCTTCTCTAGCCCAAAATAGGGGTACTACTCTTTTTCTTCTGGTCTTCTTTTCTTTTGTGTGCTTGCACGCCAACATCTCTGTTGTTTGATTGTGGTTACTCACTCGCTCTTTTGATGCAATATTTTGGACACTCTTCATTGGCAGCAGCAAGGGGAATGTGGTGGCAGCAGCAGCGGGCCAGAAAAGAAGACCCTTTTATTGGTGGAACACCTCTGGACATCCACCCAGCTCCACATAAATCCTGTTGTGCCGCCCGATAAATAAAAATATTCACAAGCTTTGGATGCAACTAAAGTTTTTAGCTGGCTTTGGCTTAAGCTGCTTGAGTCATTTGGGTGAGGGAGCCACAGATGGGGGGCCACAACAATGAAGAGAAATGTCAAATTTGGATGGACACTTGCTGTCCCTACTGCCAATTCAATTCAGTCCAACAAACTCAATATATATATGGGGGATATCTAGAAGTAGTCTTATATTCTTGCTGTTGCAAATTCTTTTTTCTCTTGGCATAACAAAAAGATGTATTATAGCTGCAGCAGTAGTGTTCAATGATATAAAAAAATTATGAGAAATAAAGCAACCGACTAAATACTTTTGATATTTTATTTATTTACTAAAAAAGTGTATACAAAGTATACATAGTGGACAAATACACAGACAGGACTTCTGCTATATGTCATGTAATAAAAGCTTTGGGTGTATATTATGCCGTAACCAAAATTGATGCAGAAGAATAAAGCGTAACGCGTTAATCTGGGCAGCAGAAACATGCGCAAAAATGCGTCAAATTTTCCGCGTTATTGTTTTTTCGTCATTGCCAAATTTTCAAGTTACCAAGTTTCAAGTAATTGGGTCATCTAATGGTCTGGGCTAGGGGCCGTCCTATAACAGGGGTCCGCTTTACATTTGGACATCTTGGCGTCAAGCAGGCAGTGCATCTTTCCCGCAGATTTTGTGAAAATAATGGGCTGTGGCAAATTTCCACCGGCGCGTAGCAGTGTTTTCAAAAGTCACACTATCACACTTTGGTCACACTAGCTTCACCGACCTTTTTATCTGAAATTTTGTTTTCGGTTTTCAGATATTTTTGTACCGTTTTATAGCTGAGATTTTTCTCAATCGATTCAGTGGTCAAACGTCTTGACAAAATCACACTTGTTGTTTTAACTGAGACGTTTGACCACTCAATCGATTGAGAAAAAATCTCAGCAAAAAGATGGTGTAAAAACATCTGAGATAAGAAAACAAAATTTCAGATAAAAAGGTCAGTGAAGTTAGTGTGACCCAAGTGTGATAGTGTGCTTTTTGAAAAGAGTGGTGCGTAGTCGTTTGATCGATTTTTGAACAAATGTCCAAAAAATCGATCAAACGTCTTAACAGAACGCCAAGTTTGTACATATTCAACTTAATTCTCATATTTTGCGTAGTTGTGTCTTTATTGTATTTTTAACTCTCTGTTTAACTCCCTTTCAAACTGTCTGCCAAAGTCGAACATCGTTGAAAGGGAACCATGGTTATCTAAAATCATACTTTGTTGTGCTAGCGTCCGCGTGAATTTTCAGGGTTTCGCTGCTATAGATGCTGAAACAGTGACGTTTGCTTGTTTGCCTGTTGCGATTGCTCAAACTCCGCCAACAGATATCTGTGCTATCGATGCTGCACATAACCAGCAAGAGGAGGATTAGAGAATTTGCGAAATTTTTTAAGCATCAAGAATGCACCCAGCGAATTACAATATCAATTTTTGTCTATCTAGGAAAATTGGTGAAAATTTCACGAAAAAATTCAAATAAGGCCTTTGGAAAAAAAATCACGAAAGTTGAAAGAATACAACACAAACACGATAAAGCGAAATATAAGAATGAATAAAAATACGTACAAACTTGGCGTTCTGTAAAACGTTGACATTTGTCCAAAATCTCTATATAGTATTTGGCATGTGTCCGTCCTACTTTTTAATGGACATTTTGACCACATTCAGGCCATTTTTGCTTATTTTTCCGATTATTTTCGGCAATGTCTCGACGGAACCCCAAACTTCAGACAATTCAGCGTCTTTTTATGCCGAGACCCAGGAAAATGTCTTCGAAAAAGAAAAACTTTTGTGGTCCCTCAAAATTGGAGTTGGAGGATTTTGGGGTAGGCCTGGAGGATGGTTTTTCTGCTTCCAACGATGGCCATTTTTGCGATGGGAAAGAAGTCTTAATTGAAGGCTAATCAAGAGTTGTGTTAACAGCATAACAAAAAACGCCCAAAAGGGTAATATGGATTGCAGAATGCCACCTCCCCGCGGTGCAGTCCGGGCTGTTCTTCGGAATAGGCGAACGGCATTACAAAAAAGCTCATTACATGAGCAATGGAATAAGGCGCCGATAGGCGCCTGTTGCACCTCGTTTGGTCAGTAATCATTATCTCAATGAAAGTGATTTCTAACTTTGAACCACAGGCTTTAGGAATCTACACAGGTGATAGTAAGATAGTATTTTGTTGTCTTTCAGTGGTTTTAGTTTCTACACAAAGCTACTAACACAGCGATTAATACCTGACTATCATATAGCAAGACCTGAATAATTCAGGTATGAGAGCAGTAATGAAGGAAAATTTGAGCATGAGTTTCCAAGTTTGTTTTTGGTTAGGATAGTTGTACATTTGTCTGTTCGGGACTTCTACTCAACGGTCAACGACTAAATCGACAAATGCTTCCTCGTAGAGATCCAACAACAAATCGCTACCCTGCCTCTATCGACTCGTCAGCATCGTGCTTTCCAGGTGGCCAACGCGTTCCATCCAGCTGGCCAACGCGCTTGTGAAGCGAGTGTTCTCTCTGTGCAAGGCGCAGTGGACGGATGCCAGAAATTCTCTCGATATGAAAAAGGTCAAAGCACTCCTCTAAATACGAATCAACTTTGATACGACTGCGCCGGTGTCTACAAACTGCTCATGGAAAATGGAAAGCTGCGAAAAGAAATTCATGGAGGTGATAAATGGAAATGAAAGTACAAAAAAGCTTCTGAATTATTTCAAATTTATGTAAATCCAGCATAGTTATCTTTTGTGCTCCTAGTAAACACCGCATTGTTGTTCTTCGCTTCTTTTTATTAATAAATACGGCACACAACAGCTAGTTGTGCTTGGTATGATTTGGTGTAGAAATGAAGTCCTTTTCAGAGAAAGTTCTGCGATTCAAGAAATGTTCTTCATTTAAATGCAAAAATCTTTTTTGAAAATTTTCAACAAGAGCCCTGTATATGAAATTTCAGCAGACGATTATGATAAATAATATGCGGCTTATAACCACTTTCGCTAGGCAGCCTCTTGTATGAAAGGAACGTGCTCTGATAGTTAAGTTACAAAGGCCCAGCCATACTGTCTTGGGATGGAGCATGAAGCCACATAGAAAGTGACACTCTGACCACAGTAACCACAGACTACAGTAAACAAAGTCAATAGTTTGTTTAAAATTTACGTGTGTGGCTACGTCATGAATTCTAGTATGCAGTCAGATAGTATGCAGTCACAGTGTAAACTGCTCACAAAAGTAAAAATTTACCTGACTGAAGAACCTAAAATATAAGTGACAAGGGACCACAGGCGCCTATCGGCGCCTCTATAGTATTTCGAAATTTCGATAGTGCATTCATCGTGAAAAACTACGCGTCTATCTACGTCTACGTTCTTTTCGAGACATCGCAAAAATGGCCATCGTTGGAAGCAGAAAAACCATCCTCCAGGCCTACCCCAAAATCCTCCAACTCCAATTTTGAGGGACCACAAAAGTTTTTCTTTTTCGAAGACATTTTCCTGGGTCTCGGCATAAAAAGACGCTGAATTGTCTGAAGTTTGGGGTTCCGTCGAGACATTGCCGAAAATAATCGGAAAAATAAGCAAAAATGGCCTGAATGTGGTCAAAATGTCCATTAAAAAGTAGGACGGACACATGCCAAATACTATATAGAGATTATTACTGTCATTGAATTATAAAGCACCCTTAGGTGCAACAATAATGCACGGGCATTTTTCACAAATTAGCGGGCATTTTTCACAGATTAGCGGGCAAAATTAAATACCACCCATTCAATTGTCAAACGTTTTTGGCCGCCAAAAAGTGGGCAAAAAATGAGACATCGATTTTTCTAAAAATATTTGGTTTTCTGACTTTTTTGGCCTTCTGATTTCTGGTTCTGATTTTAAAAAAAAATCGGTACCAGCCGTGGTGAGTACGTATTTCACCATTAGTGCTTTGGTTAAAACGGAAAAATGCCCTCTTTTGCGAAAAAGTGCCCGCTTTTTGTGGGAATGTGCCCGCTTCTGGATATAACCTGTAATATTTATTCTACTTTTTGTAAAACGTGATTCTTGAAGCTGAAATATCAGTAAATGGGTGTAGTATCATACGGTTGTTAAAATATGCCGATATTGTCCTTGATAAAGTGGATTTTCACAAAAACGGGGACTTTTTCATAAAAAGCGAGCACTTTTTCACAAAAAGCGGGCATACCGTATTTCCTCTATTAACTCCCCTCCCCAAAAGTGGGACTTTTGAATTTTATGGCATTGCCTATCGACCCACTTTTTTAAATAGATTTTTGAGCATGTAGCATACTAAAATGTAGCCCAGATTCCCAGCTATATTTTGATATGTTACACGCTCAAGAGTCTATTTAAAAAAGTGGGTCGATAGGAAATGCCATAAAATTCAAAAGTTCCACTTTTGGGGAGGGGAGTTAATAGAGGAAATACGGTATTTTTGCCTTTATGACTAAAACAGAAAAAGCGGGCACTTTTTCCCCAAACGCAGGCATTTTTACGTATCTTCCTATTGCTTTTTCAAATATCTAAAATTTTGGGTAGTCTCAATGTGGCTTGGTCTGCTTCCATCTTTCGCATTCGTGTTCTTTTCCTCGGTTATGATGGTTGTTGTTTGCGGTCGAAAAAAGAAGCCAGCAAAGCGTCCCAAGAAATGTAAATTTAGCTCAATGATTTGGTTCATTTGAAGCTTATTTTTATAGATGCAGACATTGATGGTTCGCCGGGTACGGGCAGCAAAAAGGTCGTTTCTTGTTAAATTATAACATTATATTCATTGTATTTACAGAGGAAGAAGGGTGACAATACTTCCGGAAATAGCGCCTCCTGTCCACGAAGTATCTTTTTAATGGAATTTCGCCTTGACTTTCACATTCACCTCTATTTTAAGCTGCCATCCCAAACCAAACTAAGAAGAAGGAAATAGTGGACGACAATCATTACGAGAATTTGAACTTCCAAGTGCCGGTCGATGCCATAGATTCGCCAATGAAGGTACGGTTTTCTCGCCTATATACTTTAGCATACCCCTTCTTCTATAGATAACACCAGTCATTTAGCTAGCTCTCAAGAAGAATGAGAAGAATGCCACAGATGATGCCAAACTATCGGTCAAAAAGAGATATCTTCAGAGTGCGGCTGAACCAATTGATGAGAAAGAAATCGGTTGGTTTTTTATGAGTGTAGAAGAGTGTGATCGAAAGTATTTCATAATTCTCTGTTTAGATAAAAAGTGTCCGCCGATTGTCGTTCTCAAACAGAAGGATTTCCAGAAGGACGATTGTGTGGGGTCTCCTGCCGATAAAAAAGATCAGCAAGCCAAGGATGTTCATATGAAGACATGCTCAGCCGGTGAGGAAGTCAGCAAAGGATCTGATCAAGTCAACAGTGTAGTTAAATCTCTGGTCGAGGACAAGACGCAAAAGTCAGTTGAAGAAAAGAAGCAAAAGTCAGTGGAAGATAAGACGCAAAAGTCAACGGATGAAGGGCTTGAATCTCCAGATCCAAAGTCGTCTACAAGGAGCCAATAATCATTTGAGCCACGACTTTGTCTGTGTGTTTTCCCTTGTGTATCGTGTGTATATAAAAATTTTGGTCTGGTCTTGTCGTGATATAACCGTAAAACCTCTATCAGTAGACCATGGTCGGTTGGTTTTCAACACCCCTCTATTATCTGTCCATTGTTAGGGGGTGGTCAATTATTACAGTAAGGTATATTATTTCCCAACCCCTTCCTAGGGAGGCTCTATCATTAGAGGGTGGTCTAATTTTAGAGGGGGGTTTATTATTTTTCAACCGTCTGCAAGCAATAGTGCTAGCAAAATTTTTTGAAATTTTTCGGCAAAATTTTTTGTCATTTGTTCTTTTTTCACGGTTGGTGTGGTTTTTTCCAATTTCTTAAGATAAATAAAAATAAATAAATAAGAAAAGAAAAATTTGATAATTTTGTAGACATGTAGTGTTTTGACTTTTTATACCTCAGGAATTGCGTAAAGGGACGTTTGCGCGGCTTTTTTTCATTCTAAAATTGCCTTGGTCCCCTCTGTTGTTTTTTTTACAATATTGTGTTCACTTTTTTAATCATCGATCAGTCAAAGCATATAGCTTTTCTCAATTCATTAGTGCGGCATATATACCTCAGTATCCAGTGACTTGAAAAATAATTGACTAGTATCATGAAAGTGAGTTATTGATGTGGGTGAATCGGGTGGGAGGGTACACAATAGGGATGTACCGGAACACGAAAAATATCGGAACGGAAATCGGAATCGGATCTCCAAAAATTTCGGAATCGGAAATCGGAACCCAAAAAACATCGGAAATCGGAACAGAAACGAAATACTTTATTTCAATCGAATTCACAACAATTCAATCATCAAACATATTCGAAATTATAAGCAGTGAGGTTATGATGTAGCATCTTCAAATAATACAAAAAGAAAAATTGAGTGACTAATAGCGGATGAGGGTCAACTCCTTACAAGCCCAACTCCTTACCCTAGCTCCTTACAAAACCCAACTCCTTATCCCAACTCCTTACATTTTATACACTCCTTACAGTCTTGCTCCAAATACTATTTTTGAGTAATTATATCGGGCAGGAGCAGCCTGTGTCAAATCACATTGTGCCACCGCAAATTGTGCCAAATTCAAATTGTGCCAATTCAAATTGTGCCACCGCAAATTGTGCCAAATTACACTGCGCCCAATTTAAATTGTGCCAAACTCAAACTGTGCCACCGCAAATTGTGCCAAAATCAAATAGTGCCACCGCAAATTATGCCGCGATTTTGATACATTTCACTGGTAAATGATGTGTTTTTTGTTTGTGGTTTCTGTACATATTTGTTCACAGCTTTGTTGTTACATTTTTGTTATTATGCGTTGTTTGGAATTAAACAAAAATCAAATAAAGACAGGAATGCATACTATTGCTGTGAGAATTGGTAGACTTGTATTGGGATGAGCTGCTTTTGAGTGTGTACTCATGTGTGGATAGATTGTGAGCATAATGTATCGAAGATTCGTTTTCATTTTTTCTTAAAATGCTATAATTTTACATGAAAAATCATAAGAATAAAAATTTGATAATTTTTACTGTTAAATGTATCAAAATCGCGGCACAATTTGTGGTGGCACAATTTACGCTGGCACAATTTGATTTTGGCACAATTTGTGGTGGCACAATTTGAGTTTGGCACAATTTGCGGTGGCACAATTTACGCTGGCACAATTTGATTTTGGCACAATTTGCGGTGGCACAATTTGAATTGGCACAATTTGAATTTGGCACAATTTGCGGTGGCACAATGTGATTTGACACAGGCTGCTCCTGCCCATTATATCGGCCATGATATCATATCTTGAATGATATGGGCCTAAGCCTAACGGCTGAACGCTGCTTAAAAAAAAAGCCCAGGAGTTATGGCTCCAGATGGGTCAAGTCAAATCTGCAGAATTTTCGGATTAATTCGTGGTACGCACTCAACGCATTTCAACGCCTTCAACGCCACTCTCAATAAATAAAAAAGAAACTGGATCGGAACAAAAGTATCGAATAACAGATTCAAAAAATGTAAGAGTTGGGGTAAGGAGTTGGGGTAAGGAGTTGAGTTTTGTAAGGAGTTGTCCTTCCTCCCTAATAGCAGCCAAGAAGAATCTTTAGAATTCAAATCAAAAAAGCCTATGTTGTTCCGAAATTTCCGAAATTCGGTTCATTTTTTCCGAAATCGGAATTCGGAAATCGGAACCCAAAAAACATCGGAAATCGGAATCGGAAATCAGAACTTCCGGTGCACCCCTGGTACACGACAAAATTTTCCCTACAAAAATTTTCCCGACAAAATTTTCCCGACATTATTTTCCCGCGACAATATTTTCCCGATAATTTTATTCTGTTTATTTCTGTCGTCTTATTTCAACCAATGTCGGCATTATTGGTTATTATTATTGGTTGCTGTTTTCTTTTCTTTTCATGCTCCATAGACATTTTTTATTTAAGAATATTCAGAATATCTTTCGTCGCAATGGCTAACGCAAATGAGGATCAAAACTGGCTGCCTACTGTTGCAACTGGGAAGACGAATGCATTTCGTTCAGCCAAGACCACAAACACCTAAATGAAACATATTCACAATGAATGTGAAATAGAAAGAAACCTGTCCAAGCAATGGCAAAGCGATCGTGATTGTTCCATCCACAAAGAGGCGCAGCACTTGCCCCATCCATTCGCCATAGCTTCGGCGACCAAATATCAAAGTTCGACCATCGATTTGCACATCCATCCCAGAGTCTGCCAGTAGCCATTCATAAGCTCTACCTGTCACTTCTTCATGGCTTTTGAAGGATTGCGGAATGATAATGCCAGCGAGAGTTGTTGGTATTGGCGGCGGCCGAAGAGCATCAGTGTCTTGGCGAGTTCTTTGTATCGTCGTCTTTCTAGCTAACACTTGTGGTAGACTTTCTTGAATCCCCGAAACGCGAGCTTGATTACGGATTTGATTGATGATTCTGCCCGTTGCCTAAAATGAAAGTTGAATGTCGCAGTGTGAGTTAATGAGTTTAAAAAAAGGTGTTACCATAGTCGTCGTTCTGGCAAGGTGCTTCTGATGATGTTTGATGGATTTGCTTCACAGCCATGCTGAGTGATGATCCTAAAAAAAAAATCAATAGAGATCATCACTAGACATAGAACTAACTTGATAAACATGCCGTCCTGTTGAAACCAAGCTCTTCCCTTACAAACATTTGACTGCTGATCACACATAGCTGAGATGCTTCCCACTCTGAGAATCATGTGCTTGAAGTATATCCTTCCATCATGAATGAACTTGACATTTCCCTGGCTTGAGTTAGCAGCATACGGTTGAGTTTACAGACGACCCGCCTGTAAAAAAAAGTGTTGCAGTAAAAAAGTTAATAAAGTTGTAAAGTCATACAGGACTGTTCTGAGCAGTGTTGTAAAAGCACCGGTGCCGGTGCCGAATTTTGACTTGGCACCGGTGCGGTGCCGGTGCGGTGCCAAAAAAGGTCCGGTGCCGGTGCTGGTGCCGGTGTGCGAATTTTTTGAGGTGGTGCCGTATTTTTTATCTGTTTTCTGTTATAATTGTGATCAATTTTAAGAAAAGCTGAGCTTTTATTTGTAAAAAACGACAGGATGTTACTTAAAAAGTGTCAATAAACAGATATTGTTCACAGATGCCGATTCAAATTTCCATGTTTATGATTTGAATAGGGTTGTAATTCTTTCCGGACAGAAAAGATTTGGGAAGTTAGCCGGAAAGTTTTCCGGAAAACTTTCCGGTTGGCGGTGGGAAATCGGACAGAAATTACGAAGGACCACGCATGCTGTTTTATTCAAACCCACATTAAATTTCAATCGAAATCATCCATAAACAAATCAAATTCATTGTAAAATGAGTTAGTTTCCTCGGTTCCGCTTTCCAGTGGATTCTGCCTCTAATTGACCAGTTTCGTTCAGCAGGAGCAGCTGCTATTGGTACAGTGTGGAGCATTTGGACTACTTTGGAGAGATGTTTGTCAGAGAAAAAAGCCTTCCACCAGGTGAGCGAATTTATCGTTTTGACTGAGTCCCAGGCATATCGTCGTTTTTCCACTGAGAAATCTCCTGTCCCGGCCAGCCAAGATGCCCATTCTAACATCACCTTAACCAAAATTTGATAATATAAATCCATTCCAATCAAATAAGAGCTGTTACCTCGTCCTTATTTGCTGCAAACACTGGATTCTTCAAAAGTTTTGTCGCCAGCTGCTCAATCGCCTTCTGCTTTTCTACGTTACTTAGTGACTTCCCTCGGTCTGACGGATCGCAATCGTTGCGCTTCTTTCTTCAGCGTCCCGTCATTCAGAATTCCCGGTGCACAAATCGCCGACTTTGGAAGTTGAGTCAAAGAAGCATTTGATGGTTCCCGAACTTGATTGAGAAGAGGGATCAACTGACTGTAAGAGCTTTGGCATTTTAGACTCAGGCGATTGACTTCGGCTTTGACGAGCAGTCGGTTTCTTGAGAATTCGATTTTTGCTTCAGGTCCCACTTTGTTGCATTTCTAAAATTGGGTCTTGAATATATTCTAAACATCTGAAACCAGTAGTCAATTCAAACTTCCAAGTGTTTCTCCTGTCGTCCAGCGTTGTCTACATATCTTCCTGGCTTGGTTATTTTGCAGTTTGTATTGCAGAATCGACAGTAACCAACGACCGCATTTTTTTCTTTGATTTGTTCGTCGCACTTTGTGAAGTATTTCCAGCTCCAAGTTAGTTTTCTTCCCGACATGACAATCTGTAACCCAATGAATGATAACCGAAACTAATCAATACAAGCCATGAAAATTATGAAAACCGCAAGTAAACGAGCAAAAAAGAAAGGTTTAGAACAAATCCTTTCAAAATCATTTCTTTCCATTTTTTTTGGAAAACTTTCCACGTTTTTTCTGTCCGGAAAGTTTTCCGGAAAACTTTCCGGAAAGTTTTCCGGAAAGTTTTCCACCTTACAACCCTAGATTTGAATCAAGATTTCTTTTACGTGGAGTTTCCACTCAGCTTTGGTCATTGGAGGTGGTGTAGGCTGTTGAATGTTCTTCTCCATCCTCCCACCAGTCCACGAGTTTATCGGACAACCAGGAGAGACCTAATATACCTGCGGCATTGACAAACAGCTGCTTAAAGCTACTGACTCCAACCAAGCGCAAGAATCCAGTCATTATATTACAGCACTAGTTTGGACTGGCGCCTTAGGCGCCATTTGTTTTTAAGCTATAAATTTTTAATATCGGCGCCCAGTTATTTGGCGCCAATTTAAAAATTGGCGCCAATTTAGAAACGTTACGAACAAAAGTTCCGAACAAAAACTGAATTTAAATCCTAAAAATAAACTTATCCGACTTTTAAGCTCATATTTTTTTGTCCAATAAGGCGATGTGAAAAAACCAACACGTATCTGATCTTCCCTAGTTAAAGGGCTATCGAATGACACCGAGATCTCTACATTGTGTCCACAAAAATATGATAAATCGCGTTACGAACAAAAGTGACAAAATGGAGCGTCACAGAGACATGCCTAATACTATATAGAGATAAACAAAGGAATTCATGCAGCTGGAAAAACACTCTCTTTGACTGTCGACGTTGTGACGACTAAGGGTATGCTTCATAGCTATCTAGGAATCGTAGGGCACTATTATGATTCATCAAAACAGAAAATAATGGTTGTTGGACTGGACATCGTCGAAATGATAAAAAGACACACCGGTAACTACATTAGAAAAGAGTTCTAATTAATTATAATTAATCACACATTTTAAGCTAACTGTTGTCTAATTTTATTGCTGCCATATTTGCATGACGTTTTCAACCTTCATTAAAAACAAAATTTTGCATTTTCGCTCATTTTGCTGTCTCTTACGATATCTTTCAAACAACTCTTTTTTTACCTAACATTTCAAGTGGTCGGTGCCGGCACCGGTGCGGCACCGGTGTTTTAAGACGGTGCCGGTGCCGGTGCCAAGCGGTATGTCCGGTGCTGGTGCCGGTGCCAACTTTTAGTTTTTTACAACACTGGTTCTGAGCGACGGAAAGACTTCACGCAGCCAGTTTTGATCCACATTTGCGTTAGCCATTACGACGAAAGATATTCTAAAAAAAATGTCCATGGAGCATGAAAAGAATAGAAAACAGCAAACACAAAAAAACGGACAACCAATAATGCCGACATTGGTTGAAATAAGACGACAGAAATAAACAGAATAAAATTATCGGGAAAATAATGTCGGGAAAATTTTGTCGGGAAAATAATGTCGGGAAAATTTTGTCGGGAAAATTTTTGTCTGGAAAATTTTGTCGTGTACCCGGGTGGGATGAATAAGGGTGGAAAAGTCTTCTGTGGATGAATTTTCACGTATCACCAATTATTCTCTAGTTAAAACATGTAGATTTCATTAAATTGAGAGACTATAACATAGTTACATGACAAAAAGTTCACGTAGCATAAATTTTCTTTGTGAGTTTTCCAGTTAATATTTCTGTCTTGATATTGCTTTGGATTTCCACCATCTGTTCTTGACTGATGTTTGGCTTCGACCTTCGAGACGCACACTTGCCAAAGCAGCAAAGGAACACTCCACAGTCATGCCCATTTTTTGGTTGTGGAATGCGCTATAAACTTCAGACGTTTGAAATACTAGTTCTAGCACAAGTACTAATCGACCTTCTGATTAAATCCTATCAAATCATCTGAATCTGTATCATCCATATTCATGCTTTTGGCCTTAAGAACGATGTAATCTCTGAAATTTGCGAATAAGGGATCACAACAAGTCAACGATAATCTTCTTACTTGATTTTTTCGATACATTCTGATCCATAAGTCATAATAATTGAGTCATAATAATCGATCTTTTTTCGTTTCATTTGAATGACAGCCAATGACCCGGGGAGTGAATAGGAACCAAAATGGTTTCATGACATAAAAAACTGGGACCACTAAACCATTTAAGCATGGCGGCAGGATTAGCTGAGTAAATTCTTCGGTTAGCTGAGTAAAGTACTGAGACGAAAATGCGAAAACTTTAAAAGTTACCTTCGTAAAAATGAGCAAATAAAAAGCATACTTTCGATTCGTTTTCCTGGACAAGTAGCTGCAAGTAATAATCGATAACCATGTCATTCAAGCAGTTCCCTGGCTTCAGTCGTTCAATGTCACTGAAATTGAATCCCAAAGTTGTTCACGAGAATTTGGCTGCTCTCTGCGCAAAAAGTATCGATCATTTGCAACGCAATGAAATTAAACATATTCCAGCATTTGAAGAACTACCGCTCAAATGAATAGTGCTATTCGTATGATCAACTACTGAAGAAAGATTGGCCTTCTTGATTTTTTTCACTGCGACAGGATCTGTCAAAGCTCTCTTCCTATTGATTGCTACCTTCTATGATTTTACTGTTCGCAATCCGGATCCACCAACATCTGAAACCAGTTTAGCTGCTTTTTTCAGAAATCTATTGCCTACTGAAAGCAGCTGAATTATTGCCAATATTTTTCAAGTTTTTTATCGACCAGCTTGTATTTTCTTGATTTTGGTTTGATTCTAATCGGCAATCTTTGAAATGCGCCGACTTTGTTGATACTTAATTGTGTGCAGCAATTTAAAGAGACGAAAGCGAAAGAGCGACAGAGCTCGAAAAAGCTTTCCAAGAAATGCCGCAAGAAATGGTGAACAGAAGCATTGAGAGCTATGAACGCAGCCTTCGTTGGGTATCAGAAAATGAAGGAGACCACGTAGAGATCAATTGAAAAGCATGATAAATTTTTATGATCGTTCTAAAAAAAAAGGAAAAACTAATAAAAATTCGAAACATTGGCCTAAGTTTGAAGAGGAAATGGCACAGCGTTGAAAAATCGTATGTTGCTAATTTTTTGACCAAACGTTTTCCTAAAAAACAAGCTTTCGATTGGTATGAACCAGAGATTTCCTGATATCCATTTTTAGCATCTGATATGATGGTGATATGATAACGCGTGACATGATGTCCAAATGATATGATATGACTCCCTTAATTTTCGCTTGATAAGATAGTGATGTGATCCGGGTTGCCGGAGTTTTCGTCTGGTTTGATAGTGGTGTGATAACGTTTGATATGATGCTCGGCTGATGTGATAACGCGTGATGTCGCATGATGTCAGACTCAATTTTCACTATCATGTGATATGATATGATACAAGTGGATGGGCGGACAATAGGATAGGCAAATGTAAGACAATTTTATTCACCAGACAATAGATATCAGAAGTCAATTAATCAGAGGTCGCTGTTCAGTGAAATGATGAGTTGCTTATTGAGGTAGGAGAATGAAGTTCGAGCTCTCTTGTAGCTAGTTGCCATTGACGCGTAGCTGAACACTCTCAATGGGTGCCGAAGTAGCAGGAACCCCGAACAATTCAAGAGCCAGACTCGCGACATCCTTCCATTGATCCTTCCACGTCTGGATGATTCTGGAAAAAATAAAATTTCCCAATGCATTTTTATGATTTCCATGAGATTTTTACCTTGTAATGCAGCCCGATCACAGTGGTGGAACAAGAGTCAAATCCAAAACAAGCCGAGCAAAGGCAGCACTTGAACCACTTCCGTCTGATATGATAGTGTTATGATACGGGTCCCGAAATTCCCGCCTGATATGATAGTGATATGACGTGGGTTTCGAAATTTTCGTCTGATGTGATAGTGATATGATACGGCCCCGGATTTTTCGTCTGATATGATAGTGATGTGACGCCGGATTGTGTGATATGGCATATCATATCATTCCACTATCATATCAGTTTTTCTGATATCAGGAAATCTCCGGTATGAACCTTTTGTAAATATGTGAGAAAAAAATAAATTAATTACCCAAAAACAAAAAACGGAAATTCGTGGGACACCCTGTGGTTCTTCAGTCAAAATCTTGGTACATTTGTGTATAAGAGGTATGTTGAAGTCGCCGAGCCAATGGCGCAGCGAAAATTTTGAGTCAGAGCATTTCAAGCCATACTTTAGTTGCGTCTAATCCTTGACGTAAAATTTTAATAATTATTAATTGTGGTTAGGAAGTGCTTTTATTGAAGGGTTGCGGAAGGCTGCCTTACAATAGAAAGGAAGCTTCTATTAGAGAAAATAAGCTAACCGGTTTTTAGGTGAACTGGAATACCTTTCTTTTTTGTTATTTTTATCCCGTAAAAGTATCCTCTTCGATTCTATTTTTGCAATCCGGTAATTTATTGAAATCTGGTTCTGACTACCGACCTATTCACACATGGAAATTTTGTGTCCAGTAGGTTCACAGCTGAAAAATCCCGTAAGACGAAAATGACGATTCACGCAAGGATCGTGCTTTTTTCAAAACAAGAAGAGCATTTTAAACTACTGTTTATTAAAATTGTTTTGGCGTAATGATCATTAATATTAAAGAAAACTTTTATTTTCGAAATTTTATTCTGATCTAAATGACCAAACGTGCTGAACAAGAAGTGGACTTAGATTATCTCAAAAGTCTAGGTAAAACTATGATATAAATTTTTAGTGCAATAACCATGATGTTTAGAAGAAAAACTAAAATCCCTGAAACAACCGAATAACTCAAGAGCCCTGCTAGACGATTTAGCAAAAGTCAAAGATCAGCAAGTAATATTTATATATTCTTCATCTAACCTCTTACCACAGACTTGTTTTACAGCTTGCTGATCTGATCACAGGCAAAGACTGCGCCTTTCAGGACAACTTCTTTGCTGTGTCCGATACTGCTCTTCAAGCAAACTGGATACAGCGGAAAGTGGCACCCGAAACTGTCGCTTTGACTAAAGAAGAGTTGGCTAAGCTAGTCAAAAACGATCTGCTGCAAAAAGTATCAGCTAAAGCCGCAGAGAGTGATAGTAAAGAATCGGGACCCCAACACACACAATGACTGATTGGGAGTTAATAGAGTTCACTTCCGTGCCTTTTTGCAACACCTACAGTCTTCATATTTTGCCAAAGACAAGTAAGATTTTAAGGTAATGAAAGTGAATAAATTGTGCTGCAGTGGGGGTGTGCATATCCCGATGTCGGGTAGAAAACTATCAGGCCCGGACCACCTTGGGTTACAGTCAACTCTCGATTTAACGTAAACCCAAACATTTCCTACCCGTTCAGGGTCCACACTTTTTTGCACTAATTTGGATTTTCCCGATTTTTACTAAATTCTCTTTCTAAAAAAGAGACCGTTATATCGAAGTCTTACTTTTTTAAATGAAAAAATCTTGGGTTTCTGAAGAACGATCGGTAATGTCGGAATCCTTGCAATTTTTCGGACTAGACTTTAAACCTACTTTTCAGATCTCTCAGACATAGACATAACCACATCAGTAGTAGATATCAATGGCCACATTCATTGGCTGGACAAATCAATTTGCACTGATCTCAAAGAACACCTGGAAGAAGATTCCAATCATGAAAACTTTTCTCTGGAATTGGTTGCCTCTGACACCTCTTTATTCGCTTTTGATAAATACAAACTTGGTTATTTGGCAACTTGGTAAGCATTTGGTTTGATTTTCTACCATCATCGAGACCATCCACCATTATTTCTACCATCATTATATATCGAGAAATGAATGTAACACAATTTCGGATATTTTTTCAGCCCTGGGAATAAAAAATATTCCGGGTTCGAGTTTTCGTCACACGATTTGAGCTCTAATTTTTGAAAAAATACGTTATATCGAGGGTAATTTTCTTTAGTAGTGATAAAAATTTTGTCGCATTATATCGAATCGCGTTATATCGAGGGTAAATTTTGTTGACTTTACTTTGTGGCCAGCCAAATTATTCAAAAATTCGCGCTGTATCGAGAGCAGTGATGTATTTTCGAGATTTTTCGCTCCGGCTCTGGCTCTGGCTCTGAGCTCTCAACTTGAAAACATTTGCTCTGGCTCCTGCTCGGAGCCAGAGCAGAGCCAGAGCCAGAGAATTATACAACACTGATCGAGAGTCGCGTTATATCGATAGTCCGCTGTAATTTTATGACGAAACGTCATAAAATTATTACCTTTTGGACTTGTTCTTATGGCCTCAGTGATTTTATGTAAAGCTTTTTTACTGACAATTTGGGTCGACAGGTTAGAATAACAGGTTTCTTCTGGCAAATGGCCAGTGGCAACCAAATAAAATGTTTGATGTGATCTACTGTATCAACATTTTTAGTTGGGTCGTGTACGATCGGCTGTTTGCTCCTGCTCGTTATTTCGCTGCATTTTTCCGTTTTTCTAATGATTTAAAAGTGGAAATGTGTGAGTTACTAACTTTTTCTACGAAGTGATCCTAAAAATACCGTTAAACAGGGAAGAAATTCGATTTGGAGAATGCACCCACATACACTCGCCTGACCACAACTTCACCTATGGACACCAACCAGCTCTACTGGCTTATATTTAGCTACTCCAAGGGTGTGCAAGCATTTTCCATCCTCGTAACTTCATTAATTACATGTTGCTTTTGTCTAAAATATTGTCTAAATATTTAGCCCTATACAAGAGAAGTCCAGCCAGTAGAGTCTATTGGAGACATATTTCCAGTTTTGGATATCGGAGGACTGCCAGGCTCTGCCATTAGATCGTACTGTTGGATTGCTAATGGATACAGACTTAGTGTAGTTGGATATGACACTGGTAATGCTTTTACTGCAAAACTAGCAGTGGGCTTAAATGAGTTTCTAAGACTTTAGAAAATGACTGAAGTCCAAAGTGAAATTTTTTAAAATTTCTTAGTATTTATTTCCAGTTCTTTTTGCTCTTTTGTGCCAAAAAATAAGATTTTGACGTGAAATTCCAAATAAAAATAAGATTTGGAGTCCCAAAATAAGGGCAAATCTTATAAATAAAGACGTCTGGTAGCCGTGCACTATACAGTCGACTCTTATTATAAAGCACTGCCTCAAGTTTGTTCGCGCCTAGGGTTCGACACTTTTTAAAATTAATTTTGGATGCCTTTTGCCGAATGGAACTGTCTACTCCAGTCAAAAATTTTGGTAAAAATTTTAATTTTACCGACTGTTTATGAAAAAGTAAAGGTTTTTTTGGCAAATCTCGTTTTTGCCGATGGCATAGCCTATCTCATAGCCCCTACTATATCGGGAGCTGCGGGTCTCAATGGCAAAATCTTTACTTTTTCAGAAACGATCCGTAAAATCGAGATTCTTGTGGATTTTCGGACTAGAGTGTCGGACCCTAGGACCCTCGAGGATCATTTTGAAGATAAACGATTTCTATCCGTAATTTTTATTTTCTCAATATAAGCCCTCAAAATAAAATCATATCCAAATCATGTAGTGTCACCTTTATAAACATTGTTCAGGGTATGTGATTGCTTCAGTGTGTACAATGAGTAGTGGAACTATAGTGGACAGGCAATCTATTTAACAAATTTATTAATAATTATACAATTCTCGCTTTGTGTTCAGAAAAACGCTAAAGTTCAGTGGTCCCATCTCAGTGCTCAGATTAATCAACGAGAACGAGAAGGAAATGATCACATCAGTGCTAATATCCTCTACTCTGGGACCAGCGGTTATTTGGTCACTGAAGTTGGAGGTGATTTGCAGTTTAAAACTTTTAATTTCTTTAATAACACGTGAATTATAGGATGATTCATTGATTTGGGAGATGAACACGGCACTGATAGACTCCGAAATATATGACACAGTCATTTGCTGTACTGTTAGCAGCGAATATATATTTATTGGCACATATGGAGAGGTACTATTTTAAGTTAAAAAAGCTTTAGTTTTGGGTGTGGGCGGTGGGCCTTATATCGAGAGTTCACTGTAATGGGCGAACTTTTTTCTAAAAAGACTTTTGAGTCGTAAAATTTTTTTGCCGAAATTTTGGTACTTCTTAAGTCCCCCCATACTCGGATTTTTCGGGGATTCGGGGCGGTTGAGATGCGTACACCCACATACCTTAGACACAATTCACTCGGAAGTGACTTTGGATGCATAAAAACATATACATACCAGAGTTTCTATATGCGGTAGGCCCCAGAAAGTGAAAACATGTTCAAAACCTATCATTTTTACCCTAATTTGACTTAAAAAATGCTAAAATTTGGTGAAAAATACCCTTAAATGACCATCTATTCTTGAGAGGTGGGAGGCAAAATTTTTCGAAAAAATTCAAAAAATTTTAACTAGAAAGTGTTTAGAAATGTTTCTCTTATCAGCGTGCAGAAAAAAAGAGTTTGCGGGGGGTGGGGGGGGGTTGATTTGGGGTCACTTTTTAAAAAATCCGAGTATGGGGGTGGGAACTAAAGAAATGCCGAAATATTTTTCTTGGTGTAAAACCACTTCTCACGACAAAATAATAGGCGCAGTGACAAATAAAAGTAGCTTTTATTTTTTGAACTTGTCGCGCCAAAGTCGCGGCAAAATAGTAGTCCTCATACAGGACACCTTGTTTTGAAATAGTAGTCCTCAGTGAGGACATACTCACACGATCTGGATCGTATTTTTACCATCTGAATGATATTCAAATCACTTGGATAGGACCGAACCACCTAGATATTACTGCAACCGTGGTACTTGAGTGGTGGCCAAGAATCTAGAAAGGCAGAAGGAATCGTAGCTATGACATGAAAGAGCAAAAATCATTCTTTCCACTGCATTACGGTGACAATACATCGATTTTTTTAAACTGCTTTCAAGGATCCTAATTTAAGGCTAAATTGCGCTGTACCCCTCCCACTCAATTGCGCTCTACCCCTCCCACTCAATTGCGCTCTACAGCGCTCTACAGCGCAAGTGGGAGTGGGAGGGTAGAGCGCAATTGAGTGGGAGGGTAGAGCGCAATTGAGTGGGAGGGTAGAGCGCAATTGAGTGGGAGGGTAGAGCGCAATTGAGTGGGAGGGGTAGAGCGCAATTGAGTGGGAGGGTAGAGCGCAATTGAGTGGGAGGGTAGAGCGCAATTGAGTGGGAGGGTAGAGCGCAATTGAGTGGGAGGGTAGAGCGCAATTGAGTGGGAGGGTAGAGCGCAATTGAGTGGGAGGGTAGAGCGCAATTGAGTGGGAGGGTAGAGCGCAATTGAGTGGGAGGGTAGAGCGCAATTGAGTGGGAGGGTAGAGCGCAATTGAGTGGGAGGGTAGAGCGCAATTGAGTGGGAGGGTAGAGCGCAATTGAGTGGGAGGGTAGAGCGCAATTGAGTGGGAGGGGTAGAGCGCAATTGAGTGGGAGGGTAGAGCGCAATTGAGTGGGAGGGTAGAGCGCAATTGAGTGGGAGGGGTAGAGCGCAATTGAGTGGGAGGGGTAGAGCGCAATTGAGTGGGAGGGGTAGAGCGCAATTGAGTGGGAGGGGTACAGCGCAAGTGCTCCTAATTTAATTTTTAAACCTCCAGGCCATAGGAAATATTTATGTGAAAAAAAATTGAAAACGGCTGTTAGTCGTCTAACAAGACATTTTTTTAAATAAAATTTGATTAACTTGGCAGTAAACTACTTGGGTACCACTACTTTTACACTACCACACAATTTAAAAAACAAAGCTAATTGAACATCTAGGTGGGTTGGACACAGGTTGGGATAGTATCCAGATGGTTTGGGTACTATCCAGGTAGTTTGAGTAGTAAACAGGTGGTTTGGGTAGTATACAGGTGGATGATACCTTAAAAGCAGTCATTTACCTTGATATCTGAAGTCAAAAATTCAAATTTTGGCAAAAAAAAAAGTTTAAAAAATGACTTTCCCTACAAGATAAACAATCAACAATAAAAAACATATACAAAAATACGGGTGGCAACGGACTCAGATCCCGAAAACTGAGAACATGGACAACTCAGCTTTTCAAAAACTGATCTCAAGAAACCAATTTTCCTAACCCAAAAATCTATGAGGAGTTTGGATTGTTAAGACCAAAAATACGATTTTACCTACGAGGACCCAAATACCTCAGAGGTAGGTAGCCCTTAGGTCAAGTGGATATCCATCTGGCTGGCATAAAAATCAAATTTTTTTAAATTCAAAAGCAACCGTTCTATCATATGTAAAAATGGTCAAGGAATCCGGCTTGATAAGACAAAAATTGCGATTTTCGTCACCCAGACCTCAAAACCAGGTGTTGGTACATCTGGGTAGTGGATACCCACCTGGATGGACTGAAAAATAAAAAGTTATCTTAATAAAAAGCAAACTATCTTTTCCAACTGGAAATTATGCAGGTAATCCGGTTTGTTAGGACCAAAGTTGCAATTTTACCCACTCAAACCCCAAATACAGGGTAGTTATACAGGGTTTGAGTAATATATGGTGGTTTGACTAGTTTAAGGAGTAGTTCAGAGTGATTTCTTGCCACCTGACTACCAGTACCTAGTTTCTTAACCACAACTGTGTTCCTATGTCGAAAAGAGCTTATATTGAAACAAACCTACAATAAAGAGTAATATTGCAGCCAGCGCCGACAAACATAGACAATAAACAATAAATTAAGTATAAAATAGGTGAGTCTAACCAAGACAGACAAAAATTTAGCTCGGGAGTACGAAAACCCAATTTCAAACAATCAAATTACTTCCCGCCCAAATATCAAAAAGATGAGTTTTATTTGGGATGAGTTGACCTGAAAACGAATCGTGTTAAGACCGGTTTTTCGGGGTTTAAATTGTTTTTGGCTCAGTTTTGGATCATCTCAGTAGGGTTGCATTCGGTTGGTTTTTTTTTTGGATCGTTCAAAGCCGGTTTTCGGTTCCGGTTTTTTCCAAAAATTTCGGTCGGTCAACCGAACTATACCCGGTTTTCGGTTAATTTTTATCGCAAATAAACCGGTATTTTGCTAAAACCGGTTTTCGGTTTCGGTTTATTTGCCAAAAAAAACCCGGTCTTCGGTTAACCGACCGAAGGCAACCCTACATCTCAGTCGTAAATGTGTCAGCTGTCTCAAACTAAGTTGTCCTGTATATGAATTTCTTCTAAGATCAGTTGTCACAAAGCTCAGTTGTCCGTGCTCTCAGTTTCCGGGATCTGAGTCCGTAGCCACCCAAAAAATACCCCAAGTGCCGGGGGAGGTGTGCACTTGGGGGTCTGTCGTTCGATTCCACCTGGTGGCACCCTACTTATTTTGGCTTGTTTGACCCATGTATATGGGTAATTGGGGTCGCTGATTCCGAATCTGGCGCTAAAAAAGTCGAATCACCCCGATAACAAGCCAACATAAGTAGGGTGCCAGCAGGTGGAATTGAATCTGTGCACCATTTTGGGCCAAAAAACAAAAAACGCACATCCACTGCTCCACCTAGACAACTTTTTGCTCCCTTTTAAGTAAAATTTTCAGCAGTTGATAGTATACAGTCTAGAAGAAGCTCTAAGATGCAATGAAGTGCCTCCATTACTTATTCTGAATATTGCTTCGCCTATTTTGTCAATTGCCTGTCTACAAAATACTAACACCCTTATTGTACTGTCCAACAAAGGATTGCATCGCTTTGAAGCTAGACCCCATGAAGCTAGACCCCATTTGTTCTCTGTTTCTTCTGTGAGCCAAGCTAGTGATCTGATATAATCTTAGTCTTTTTTTTCATATATATTTATTGATTTTTGGAGAGTTTAACAATTTTTGTGAGTGCGTCGCAAGGAATTAAATTACAAAATAAATTTTGCGGAATTTTTTTGTTAAGCACTTATGGATATTTCTAGGAAGAGGGCCCCTTGACTCTATTCCTCAATCTAGATCTATATTTTAATAAACTCCAAGAACAGGATTTTCGAAATTCACCAGGCAGGATTTAACCTTTAAACTAGGACACTGTGATGCAGCTCGTTTTTACAGAAAAAAATTATATATTTGATTACAAGTCAAATAAAAATATTCCAAAAACACCGAAATTTGACGTGGAGGTGCAGTATTTGGGTATCCCACATACGATTTTTTTTATTAGCTTTAATAAACGATTATTAATTAACCGATGGGTTTCAAATCGTAAATTGTGTAGTCGAAATTTCGATTTTCAAACCCAGCAACTAATTGAGTGCCAATTCTGATTCATGAAAAATTTTGCATCCCATACATAAATATGGTCTGTTACGTATAACCACCCACGAACTTGTAAACCAACCCAATAGTTTCATCTTGGTTTTTGTTTCTGCTTCTTGTTTAAAGTTCTTGCATAAAAAAATTTATTTGCATGACAAGCGCACAACTTTGTTTAATGTATACAGAGAAATGGAATGCTTTGGCTATGTTTTGTGCACTGGCTTTTGTATTCTACCCACCCCAAACACACAATAATTCACAAATTTCGGACTAGATTGAAACCAAAGAGAAGTCAGAAAACAGGAAAAGCAATAATTGAGACCATTTGGAAGTGAAAGAAAGGCTGGACACATACAAAATTGCACTGAAATAATGGCGCACAGATAAACTATCTGAGACAATATAGAATAGGAATGTTGAGGAAAATTATAATACTTTGTCTTTCTGTAGAAAATCTATAGTTATTGCTTCAATCAAATTTATATGCTACTTCTTCCATTTGAACTTGAGTAATTTAGTATAATCCTAAAACCAAAATATTTTTAAATATTTTAATTTATTTTGAATATTTGGGAAGGAGTAAATTGTGCCATTTCAGTTTGTGCCCCTTCAGTTTGTGACCTTTTATTGGCATTTTATCAGTTTAAAATTGCTGATAGAGGGGCACAAACTGAAATGGCACAACTTACTCCTTCCCGAATATTTAGGCTTTTTAATTAAAGGGGCATGCTCACCTGTTCAAATTTTGTCCCCACCAATTCAAAAATTTTTCCGAATTATTGGACTTCTGTACGGATTGTTCGACTTGGTTTCTGACAAAACAATGCCTAGAATTTAATTTTAGGCATAGTTATGTCAGAAACCAAGTTAAAAAATCCGTACAGAAGTTCAATGATTAGGAAAATTTTTCGAATTGGCGGGGACAGAATTTGAACAGGTGAGCATGCCCCTTTAAAGGGGGGGATACATCTCTTGTCCGTATCTGGTCCTGCATGGAAACCTTTTAGATTCAAATTTAAAAACATTTGAAGGTTGGTGGTTCGAATCTCTCTGGCCGCACACTTTATTTTTGCCACATTTTATTTACTAGTTTGGTATCGAAAGCATCCTAAGAACACAAAAAAAGATTTAGCGCAGAGGTGCACAACTTGTTGAGCTAAGTTAGAACCCAAACGGTAAACAGGTAAACAGAAATAATGTTTTTTTCAACCTTTCATGCCTTTTCTTTGCTAGGCCGAGTTTCTGAGGTTATTAGGATATCCAAATTTACTTCTACCAGGTTCTTTGCGCAGTTCTGAGTCCAGAAAATCAATATCATCCTTTGAGAATCAACAGAAAAAACTATAAAAATTTAATTTTTTTATTTTAAAGGTGAATTAAGGACGTTACTTACAACAAATTGATCATAGAAATGATTCCAATCAATAAATTGACCATTTTTAGCCTTATAGACATGGCGTTTAGCTCAATAACTAAAAAATATTCCAACCACCAACCTTCAAATGTGTTTGAATTCAAAAGAATTCCATGCGGGACCAGATACGGACTAGAGATTTACCCTCCCCTTAAAATCAAAAACACTAACATCTTGATGAATTCTGGCCGATTAGCTCAAAATCCGCAAAAGAGTTACTATTTGGTGTGTTGGATCTCATAATGCCACTTCCATCTTCGTCCTCATCTTCTGAAATGTGAGGTTAAAAGCCATTGGTAAACAAAAAAGTGATGGCTATAGACAGATGCTTGGAATGTATTGTAAGACTTCGGTTTTTATGTTATGATAACCCAGCTGAAATTTATAAGTAGTGGGTTGAGCATTATAAATGCTCAAGTTTATACTTGCCACGACTTTTTTTTGAATTCGAAAATTTTGTCCACCAAGATCACATCCTGTGTTTTCCGTCAAAAACAAAAAAGGGAAAATAAAATGGTTTCTTATGCATTGCTGTTATATCGAATTGGGCAGGATTATGGTATACCACATGTTCCCAAAAGTAAGTTTTGACCCCTAATTCGAACGTTTCAGGTCGTAATTAGTACGAAAAACATGTTTTCCGGTGGCGGAAAGACATTTGCAAAAAAAAAAATTTGACCGAAATCGACCAAAACCACAGGGTTCCCGAACAATTCAGTGCTCGCATTTTATACACACCTGCCTGCCTTCGGCAGGCACCCTAATTCAATAGGAAGCCCCTTTGGGGGTACATTGTTCGGGCCAAGGGCTGACCCTTTATACACACCTGTATAAAGGGTCAGCCTTGGCACCTAAACGCTAATGCGAGCACTGAATTGTTCGGGAACCCTGTGGTTTTGGTCGATTTCGGTCAAATTTTTTTTTGCAAATGTCTTTCCGCCACCGGAAAACATGTTTTTCGTACTAATTACGACCTGAAACGTTCGAATTAGGGGTCAAAACTTACTTTTGGGAACATGTGGTATACCATAATCCTGCCCAATTCGATATAACAGCAATGCATAAGAAACCATTTTATTTTCCCTTTTTTGTTTTTGACGGAAAACACAGGATGTGATCTTGGTGGACAAAATTTTCGAATTCAAAAAAAGTTGTGGCAAAGGAAAATGATGGTGGAGTTGAACCTGCTCTTTTATATTACCAGCCAATACACTACGCCTCCACCTGGGGAGGGACTAAAACAAAACAAAAAACACAACAATTGCGCGCATCTTTTTTCTTGTCGAAGTATCTGGCTAAACAATTTTTTACATAACCAGCCTTCTAAATTGATGTTGACAGCTGTCCACAACTGGGCATCTGACGATCCATCCAAACTAGCAGCCTCCTCTCTAGCCTCTTTGAACAAGGTGGAAATTTTCTCAGCGTACTCTCCACCCCAATCGGGCGATCGCAACTGGACATGTAGTTTTTGACCGCTAGATAAAGTGATTTGGTCCATGCTCAGTGAAGCCTTAAAAAACTATTTGCTGAAATCCAATAATTGCTATCAGTCTTTACCAATGCCTCTACACCACTCGGTAAAATTATGTGCAAATACCGGCGTTCAATTCTAAATTAATATTTCGGTTTGATAAAAAAAACAGCTGTAATTATTTACTGAGATGCCAGGATTTGAATTCCCAACTCATTTTGCAGCTTTTCGAAAATAAAGGCACAAGCATTAGTCGGAAAACTATCTGGATAGCCTTCTATAGAGCACAAAATAGTGGCATCAGGAGGTCCCATAGAGCTGTATAAGATTTTTATTCGATGCTTATTAATTAAAGTAATGTTACCAGACTACGTCAGAGATGATTTCTTCACATTTGTCTAGCTGTACTTTCAACACATTCATGTTGAAAATGGCAGCCACTGGTCGATGGTCTGACGTTTTGAGCTCGGAACGACCATAACTAAATCCGAATATTGTCTCAGAGTCTAGAATAGTGTTTTAGAAATAATATTACTTTAGCATTTTACATTTTCAACAATATTAATACTTTTCATGAAGTTGTAAACTTTAATGTCAAATGTTAATAAAATGTGCACTAGTACAGGGTGTGTCAAAAAATTTGCCCACTTTTGAATTGGCTGATAACTTTTTTGGTATATAATGTGAAAAACACGATTTTCGCTTGGTCCCCCTGCGGTTTGGGTTTTGGCAATCCAGGGGCTACCCAGAGATCAGGACCCAAACCAAAGCGTGTTTTTGGGGTTATATACCAAAAAATTGTCATCAAAAACTAAGTTGATCTCTGTTTACAGAATTTTGAAAAAAGACCAAAAAAAATATGGCCATTAAAAAGTGGACAAATTTCTTGGCACACCCTGTACTCTTTATGACTTTTCCGGAAGGCAAATAAGAAATTTTAATTCATTTTAGCACTATATTTACCCTACCTACACTATTTTATTACGCATATGCATAATAAGCTTTTATGATACTATGTTTTATCAGCCATAAATTAATGGTGATTGTAAAAAGTGACTACCGTAAATCCTCAAAAAAGCCACCTGACCAAAAAGTGCAAATGTACCCGAAATAAGTTTTTTTACAATTTCTCTTTACCAAATAAGGGTTAGATTTCTTCTTTTTTCTTTTCCTTTGCGCTTTTCGTAAGCTTTTGGGGCATCCTAAAATGGGTACATGAGGGGGTGGGGTGGCTTATTAGAGGATTTACGGTGTTTTAAGTTTTGCTGACACTTGAGTGTGAGTCAAAAGGTTGTAATTCGGGAGATCATTTGCGCAAACAGCCCTAACTCTTGGGTAACTTTTTAACAAAACAACATGGATGGTATAACTTGTCGAAGTAGTCCGAAATAAATCTTACTGAAGTTGGCGCACTAGTCCCAAAGCATCACTCCAAAGCACTCTGTCTGTCCAAGCTGGAGATCGGCATTTTTCCGAGGTGTCATAGTCATCAGAAAAGGTGTCGTATTTGTATGTGGGTGCGAAATTGAGAGGTCCTTCTTTGAAGCCTTGAAACACCTAAAACAGAAATTGCATATATAAAATAGTTCAACTTGCAATCACATTTCCGGCTTCTTTCTGCTGAGTTAGTTGATCATATTTTACAAGATGTTCGAAATTTTGGCTTCTGACTGCGCTCTTAACCTCTTCACCACTTAAAGAAATTCTGTAGTTGAAATCTCCTAGCCAATATACTACATCATGTGAGCTTATAGTTCGGCCCTGCAATCTTCTATCTTTAGTTTCAATCTTTTTAACGGCAAAAGAATCTTGAAGGTTATTTTTACAAAACTTGCTTACTAGTGGAAAACGAATCTTTCTTAAAGCGGTTTGGTAATCTTCATTTCTGTTAAAAACTTCATTTTGTCCTGCAGCAAAATGCGAGCACACAAAACAAACTGAAAAATGATAAAGAAGAAAAAGATAAAGAATGATCGAAAAAATCACATAAAGTTCAACTTTTGTTAAACCCGCAACCCGAAAACTTCGTTTCCACCTAGGGTACTAAACATTTTTCCCCAATTTTTCAAATGTTTTGCGAATATAACTGGGCCGAAAAACCTGAAATATTTTAGTGGTCATCTTTTCAAAGACCTGAGAGTTTTTATGATAAAAATTTTGGAAAACAATTTGGTAGAGGTGATGACGGGACGGGATCCCGTCGGGATCCCGATCCCGCCCGATTCGATTTTGGTCCAAAATCCCGTCCCGAAATCCTGCCCGACCATTTCCTGAAATCCAGATCCCGAAAATCGTCAAATCCCGATACGATTTTTTATAGCATTTTCATCAATTATTCATTATTTGTTTGATGAATTCTGCTGCATCGTTTCCGCTTTTGTACGTTGATGCGCTCTTTATCTTTTCGCATTTTCAGATGAGTGTTATTTGGAGAATCGATCAAAGCTGTCGGCTACTGAAGCAAAATGTGGAGTGTGCGGCAATGTCATCAAGGTGTCGGGCGGTAGCGCCGCCCGATTGAATGTTTGCTTGTAAAGTGATGTTCATTGTTGTAAAAAAGCGTGAATAAATGATTTTTTAAATGGCTGCGTGTGTGCGTGGGGTAAAAGAAAGGTTGTTAAAGGCTACTAAGTGCAGAATGATGCGACTAGTGGTAATTTTCCACTTAGATTTGATATTAGCCAAATCCCGAAATTTGTTCGGGATCCCGACGGGATCCCGAATTTTATTTTGAAAAATCGCGATCCCGAAATATTTTTGGCTAAAAATCCCGTCCCGAAATCCTGCCCGAACCGGTTCCATCACCTCTACAATTTGGAAACGAAAAATCAAAATTTTTGCGTTTTTTAAGTTTTCAAAACAAGGGTGAAAAAGTATCTGAGCCTAAGCGAGTACGAAGTTTTGTAGATGCCAGTTCAACTGTATTACAATTTCTTGCAGCTAACCTGATGTAGAATGAATAGTAAACCGAACAAGCACAGAGCCCTTGTTGCCAGTAGCGCCACCCATCCCAGTTTTGCATTCTCCGACAGCGAAGTCGCGAATCTTGCCCATTAGATGAGGTTTTACAAAAATTATCAAACACACTCCAACCAACTGTTCACAAGCCAGAGCCACATATTTTCCTTTGCCCATCCTCTCACTGAATTCATTGATAGAATTCTTGATGCCATCCCGCCAAACTCTTTGATTTGTTGTGCTAAAAGCATATAATATATCTATGAATAAATTTTAAGCATAAAGTGAAATTTCACCTAGCTTTCATCATATTGCCAGCATTTAAATCAACTATTTCTTCTAACCCAATTGCAATAATATCATAAGCCAGGAATTCTGCGCTCACTAAATGCTTAAGATTATTGGGTCTGGAGCATGGTGGGCAAAACCGATAAAATGAGCAAAGAGTCTTTGATCAAATTTGATGATACTTGATGAAAATGAAAGTTTATAATGAAAATTATAAGCAGTATGAAAATGAAAATTTGACGCTACTTCGTTTTGACTAGACCGAAAAAACACCGACAAAATTCAAAGCGTAATTTTATTGGTATTTTATCGGTCTCATATCGGTGTTTTATCGGTCCCTGATTTTCACTTCACATCTACTGTTTTGTAATGTTAGGCTGTGAATTCGATGAAGAATCGTCAAGAAAATCGATAGGAAAGTTGAACCGCGATCAGCATAATATTTAGAGTACCAGAAATTGTTGCACTTCTTCATATAGGTTGAATATATCTGTGGAGTTATAAGGTGTACAACGCAATGGATTGAGCTGAGATGGACTGAGTTAACCTACTTTCGTTGGCAACTTCGAAAAATTGCAATTTAGTCAAAAGTACATCGGCCAATGACAGAAGACTGCTTAGAATAATTAATGAAAAGAAAGTAAAAAAGAAGATTTGGCTCTATATGTGTTCGCACCCCTCCCGGAAAAAACTGCCTTGGTCCCCCCTGTTGCTTTTTTTGCAATTTTTTGAAAAATTTGCCTTGGTCCCCCCTGTCGTTTTTTTAAATAATTTTTCCACAATTTTAATTTTCAACAAAATTCTCATTTCCGAGAATAATGGATAGGACGATTGTGAGCAAGCCACTTGATCGTACTGATGCTGTCCATAACAAAAATGTAACGCAGAGTGATGAGAGCAGGAGAAATTATGTTTTCGGCTTCATCTTCGCACGACCACAAAAATCTTTCGTTTGGCGAGAAGTACATATTGGTACAGTCAACCCTCGTTAATCCGCCACCCCTAGGGACCGGCCTCAGGGTGGCGGATTAATGAGGGTGGCGGATTATCGAGGTGCGATTACCCTACCTTTACTTAACTTTAGCTTTTTTGGGACCGGCCCTAGGGTGGCGGATTATCGAGGTGCGATTACCCTACCTTTACTTAACTTTAGCTTTTTGGGACCGGCCTAGGGTGGCGGATTATCGAGGTGCGATTACCCTACCTTTACTTAACTTTAGCTTTTGGGACCGGCCCTAGGGTGGCGGATTATCGAGGTGCGATTACCCTACCTTTACTTAACTTTAGCTTTTTGGGACCGGCCCTAGGGTGGCGGATTATCGAGGTGCGATTACCCTACCTTACTTAACTTTAGCTTTTGGGACCGGCCCTAAGGTGGCGGATTATCGAGGTGCGATTACCCTACCTTTACTTAACTTTAGCTTTTTGGGACCGGCCCTAGGGTGGCGGATTATCGAGGTGCGATTACCCTACCTTTACTTAACTTTAGCTTTTTGGGACCGGCCCTAGGGTGGCGGATTATCGAGGTGCGATTACCCTACCTTTACTTAACTTTAGCTTTTGGGACCGGCCCTAGGGTGGCGGATTATCGAGGTGCGATTACCCTACCTTTACTTAACTTTAGCTTTTTGGGACCGGCCCTAGGGTGGCGGATTATCGAGGTGCGATTACCCTACCTTTACTTAACTTTAGCTTTTTGGGACCGGCCTTAGGGTGGCGGATTATCGAGGTGCGATTACCCTACCTTTACTTAACTTTAGCTTTTTTGGGACCGGCCCTAAGGTGGCGGATTATCGAGGTGCGATTACCCTACCTTTACTTAACTTTAGCTTTTTTGGGACCGGCCCTAGGGTGGCGGATTATCGAGGTGCGATTACCCTACCTTTACTTAACTTTAGCTTTTTTGGGACCGGCCCTAGGGTGGCGGATTATCGAGGGTGGCGGATTAACGAGGGTTGACTGTAGCAAAATTATCTGCAAATGGATCACAAATAAGAAAAAAAACAACAGGGGGGACCATGGCAGTTTTTTTTCGGGAGGAGTGCGAACACATATAGAGCCGAGGATTTAATGGCAATTTTTAGGAAGATGTGATTGATCTGTAGGCAGTGAAATAGATTAATACTATAGTTTTCATACCTTTCTTGTCTGTTTCAGCCAAAAATTGAGTAAAAAAGGTCGGAATCGACAAAAATTGAAAACCGATAGAAGAGCGACAAAGCATCAATAAAAAATACAGTCATCAAATTAATTCTCGTTTGAATTTTATCGGTCTTTGTTCATTTTATCGGTTTTGCCCACGACCATGGTCTGGAGCCAAAGAAAAGTAAATTTCCTACATATTTCTGTTGGAAAAACCCATGTTTCAAGAGATTGCTCGTGTCGAAATGCCACATTGTACATGTTCTACAAAGAAAAGCGATGAACACTTGCGAGACCGTACTTTTAAAGGGAAAACACGGGAAAAAGACTGGAACCAGCAGTTTTTTCTGTCTTCGATTTTTTTTAATAAGCATTCTATCTAATCCTAATTTTTGAAAGTAGTATAAGGTCATCTATATCAGATTGAACGCAAAACCATTGATAACTGGTACGGTTCGAAAAAATTTGACGGTCCACCACCTTAATTTTTCGAAACGCACGGGCATGCTCCTTCAAAACTAGCTACCTTTCCACCGTTCACATTCCAAGTTCCAACAAAAACTGAAAGGGTCTCGGCAGAGCACATTTCTTTAGCTCTATCCACAAAAGCTTCAACTTCAGTTGGACATTCTGAAATAAAAAGGAATATTTTTCAAAGTGAGAGTGAAACCAACAGTCAATTCTATTGGTCTACGCTGATAATTATACAGTTATTTCAATAAGAATCACCCAATAAATGTACTCTAATTTCCCGCATATAACCCGCACCCCGCAAGTTCGACTCCTCCTCAGTGCCGTTTATTTATTTTTCTTTTGTATAGTGTCTTATTGTTACCGTATTTCCTCTAAAATAGCCCCCGGGGCTATTTTATTCAAACCTCCAATTTTCAGAAAAATTTGAATTCGATTTCAAGATGGCTATTTTGGAAGGAGGGCTATTTTAGAGGAAATACGGTATGTCTTTTGATTTTCTCATCCTTTCTTGTTGTATGCATAATTTGTAGAGCAATGACGATACTCAGAAAGTCATATACCGTCTAGTTCAAGCTGTCCGAAGAGTATGATGCCAAGGGGAATGGACATATTTCAATAATTTTCAAAATTTTCACCCAAATATGTGGTAACCACTGTATTATAGCCCAAACGAAAGCCTCGAATCGAGGATACACATTGGTATAGAGAAACATGGGAGTTTGAAGAAAAAAGTTAGGAAATTTTATTAAAAATATTAGGGTGTGCACAAGCCTAAAACGGCCCAAATGTGTTTGTACAATCCAAAATGTTTTCCAATTTTCCAACTTGTTTTTCCAGTGCACATTTGCTACCACTAAATATTTAGAGTTTGGAATTTTAAACTCTAAAAATTCATTTGCTGCCAAAAAGTAGACTCTGAATATTTAGAGTTTAGTATTCTATATTTATTACCGATTTGCCACTTTTATTTAGTGACTAAATATTCAGACTCTAAATCGATATTTGCTACGGGTCCAGCTCCAGTAGCTGTGAAACCCTGCGCTGATGCTCTCACTAAAATGCTTAGGATTTTGATACCGAAATTGTTAATAAAATATGAAAAGTGGGGAAAAAATAAGGTGGTTTTAGTAGTGGTTTTCAAACCCCCGCCCTTCAATTGTACCCATAGATAACCCGCACCCACAGATAACCCTCGGGTTATACGCGGAAAATTAGGGTAACTATCTTTAACGACCATCTTCGGTTGGTCCCCATGGTTTACATTATTAGGAAAGTTGACTGTATACCGAATATCTTCTAATTAAGACCTGTATTTCCATATGCTTTTACCCCTTGACTTAAACGGTCTGTGCAACTCCCCTTATAGCGCTTTCTATAGCTAACAGCTACAGAGAGTGGCTGGTGGGGAGTGACTTGTTAGAGGATTTACGGTACTAATGCAAACCAGTTATTCACGTTTGCAATAGAATCGCATGCTTTTGGTTCTTTAGAGTGTTCAAAACACAACAAATATTGAAAATTTGTGCACAATCACTATCACACCACAAAGGTAAACACATCACAGAGTGACTTTAAGACAGACAACAGTGACAACACCTAAGGTGACTTATACCCACCATAAATATAGTAGTCAGCTGCAAAATTTAATTGGCAAATAAAAATTTTGTTACATTTCTTCACGTAATATATAAAATATAAAGTTTCAAACCTCTGAGAATTTTGGTTGGTAGTAGATTGCTGGCCTTGTCAAACATTTGATTGCCGAATGTACAGCCCAGAAGCAGCAAGTCAAATGACTCTTGTTTGGAAGAGTCCATTAAATTGTTTTGGATGGTGCGAGCAATTGAACGACTCGCATCTTTAAGCTGTAAACAAACCAATATGATTCTGTTAAGTTAAAAATGTTTAGAACTAACTTTGGATTTGCCTTCAAGGGCTCCCGTTCCAGCATAGATAATGCTGCATTGGTCACCGTTTTTCTGCCACAAATCCTTCATAACTTCTTCAAATCGACCAGTGATGTTTGCTTTGATTTGATCTAGTGCTAATAGAGCCATTTGTAGAGTTAACGCCTAGAATGGCATTTTTGGAAATTTTCAATGCAAAAAGATTTAAAATGTATACTTCCATCCCAATCAAAGTTTGTACCTAAAATTTACTAAGCTTCGTTTATAGAATTTATGTGTAATGACCACATTTCTTCTAATAAAAGGGCCGCCTCTAAAAGGGCTAACACGAAAATTGGCTGAAAAATACATGGGCCGGCCCTTCTATAAATACCGTATCTAAATACCGTATTTCTTCTAACAAGCCATCCCCTATATTTCGGAGATCTATACTTCAGTCCAGAGGAAATATTTTACATCGCTGTTCATTGCGTTTTCTTATTTGTTACGAGCGCTACGGATTTTGATTTTTAGATTTTCGTTGAGTACCCAAAAATCTTGAGATCGACGTTAAAATTTTCCGATTTTCAGGGATATTGAAAAATAAGCTACCCGGATGACTTACTAAAGAAAATACGGTACATAAGGTAGTTTTTTTGCACTCACACTATTAGTCCTGTCCAGACAATCTAGGCAATTTGTTCGTATAACGCCTTTTTGGTATCTGTGAAAAATTATATTTGGCGTTAACTAAAAATTTCCTTTCAAATTTATCTTACTTTAGCACACACTCAGATTGTTTATGGAAAAATTGACATGATCCTATAATAGACTCTATTTTTCTCAAGAGATATTTGACGGCATCCTTAGAATGTTTCAATTGAGCATGGTAATCAAACGAAATCACTTGAGCTTCTGAGTGAGATGATGTTTTTAAGGCTGTCTTAAATGAGCATTAGTGCTTTTTACAAAAAAAAATTGGAATTAGTACCTCGAAAGCGTTTGACAGCAATCTTTCGCCCTCTTTAGAGCCTAATAGGTTTACAGTCGCCACATTTCCATAGTATTTCTTGAGGTGAGCATAGTGACTGAAAATACAAATTTTTAATAATATCTTTTTTTAAAAAATGAATCACACCGTTCCAGTGCAGGCATGGAAACTTCAAACGGTTTTAGCTTGACTTTGTGCGACCCCACATTGATGCCTGCAATTTTCAACTTACACCTTATGAAGCTAACGAAAAGTTAGAGCAATACCTGGCTGCTCCCAAAACAGAGGCACAGATCCTCGAATTTGTACAAAAGAAGATTCCTGCTCTTCAAAGGTAATTAGTTGTTCTGTTTCCACAAAATTCGCGACATTCCCATCATCATTCACACCCCTCACATTGAACCGTGTTCCAACTCTCTCACAGCTCAGACGTGAGATGATGGCTACTTTTGCTGTTCTGAAAATATAGTCTTTTAGCTACACAGAGTTCAGGTCAAAACCAAATGTGACCTATGTCCCACATAGATAGTCCTAATGAGCACAGAGCCACACATGCATTGCACTAGCCAGTTTTCCGGATTTATGCCATAACGCTCAAAAGGAAACCCCAGATTTCGATTCCTAAATATTTCAAGTTTTGGAATTTCAGCTCAGAAAGTTTTGACACTTACCAAAAAAACCGATAATCTGTTAATCTGGATGCATGTCGCTTTTGAGAAGAAAGTGAGAGATTGAAAATATGTTGGCGGTCACTTGAATATGCAAAATAAAAAACACCGGCAGATAGAAGTCGTTGAAGCTGCAATTGAATTATGGTTGTACAACTGACGGAGGGGCGTAGCCAGGGGTAGGGGCTAACCGGGCTTTAGATACCCTCCATAATTTTTTTCTTTTGACACTATATTAAAAAATACTTAGTATATTTCTCAAATTACGAAAAAAACTGCAAAAAGCATAATTTACCGTATTTCCTCCAATAACTCACCTTGCTCTAATAACTCACCCCCCTCTATTTTGAGGGTCTATATCTCGGAGCAGAGTAAATATTTTGCAAACCTGTTTATTGCGTTTTCTTAACTCCCACGAGCCCTACCGATTCCACTTTTTAGATTTTAGATTTTCACCCGAAAATCTCGAGATCGATCTCAAATTTTTCCGATTTTGAGGGATCCAAAAAATAACGCACCCGGGTGAGTTATTAGAGGAAATACGGTAGCCAGCCCTAACTTACCCTGGACTACCCTGAGCCTAAGTTGAAAAACTCCGATAAAAAATTATGGAGGGGTTATATATAATATATATACCGTAAAACCTCTAATAGTAGCCCCCCCCTCGTTCAAAATCATTTTTGTGGCATTGTGTTTTTGACCCACTTTTTGAAAACTGCTTTCATAAAAGTTACAACCTATTTTGTAGCCAGTGAGATGAGCTACCAAATGCGTGGTAACTTGCCTAAGACAAGTTTTGAAAAAGCGGGTCTAAAACACAATGACAAAAACACGATTTTGAATCACGGGGGGGGGCTACTATTAGAGGTTTTACGGTATATAAAAAACTTGATTAATTACATCAACTATTCTAGGATCTAGCACTGAATGTGAAGCCTCTCTATTCAACGGTATAAATTGGACTGCTGTAATTTTATAGACATCACAGTTGTAGAGCTGTCCCACAGAGAAAACACCACTCACGACGATGAGGTAGGAGTCGCCTGATACAAACAATTAAAAAAATATATATATAATGCTGATCGTAACGGCACAAAAGTAACCTTCATTATCCAGCTTCAAAACACCAAGAAGACCATAGCCGTCAGAGAATTTGGTGTAAGAACTCTTGAGATTATTACCGACATCTTTGTCTAAAAAACCCCTTACTTACTTAATCCCACAAAACTTAAGCTAAAAATTAAAAAAAAACCTAATGTTAACAGGGCACCGGATTGGATGAGAAGAAAATTTTCATAGTGAACTGACTCTACAATAATACTGTAAATGCCATTGGGCAACGTCTTGCCGAATATTTTGTACCCTCTCAACGACATCTTATGATACAATGCTATAAATGCAGGCAGTGACCTGTAATAAAAAAATGCTGAGTTGCTTGATAAATTTGTAAAATTTCGTCTTGGTCTGTCCTGATTAGGGTTGTCGAGTCGAGTACTCGAAATCGAGTAATTTCAAGTATTGTTCGAAAAATTTCGAGTACTCGACAACCCTAGTCCTGATGTTATTTTCGGGATATTTTTGAACTTTGTTACACCACTTCTTATTAATATTAGTTTTTTCTTTGATAGCTGTTTTCAACTAATCATCAATCATACTCGCCATGTCCTTTTCGATACAAGCTTAAATGGAGCAGAAGCAATAACCAAAATTTTGAGGTCTACGGAGCCGATGCAATTAAAAAGTTTCTGCTACAAATTTCGGTTGGCTTTGAAGGAAGAATTAAAGCAAAAAACTTCCTTTTATAGGATATGGCTTTTTGAACACCTTTCGTTTTCTGATTTCCTATATATTTTTTCAAATTCCGAATTTTTAACTTTTTGAGAATTTTCAACTTCTGATAATGATATCGGTTCTTTTTTATTCTTCTTTCATCACATTCTTGTTTTGTTCCAATAATCTAGTATCGAAAAGAAGATATACATGAGATGGCAAACATGATTGATAAGCATCAGAAAAAAATTAAATAAAGAATTTTGAAGACTAGAACAAACTTTGAAAATACGCCAAAAATAATAATAAGGAGGACCAAGGCGAAATTCAACGAACTTGTGACTAGCTTTTGATAATCGATTATTTCGATTAGCCAAAAACTTTTGGCACTTACTTGTTTTATAAATTTGTTCTATCTATTTGGGTGCAGGCCTCAAGCGTAGAGTTATAGCAAATGCTTAGATAGATAAAAATCCGCAAACACTTTTTATTTAACCAGCCATCAGCAATTCTCTTTCTTTCTTGCTTTAACTTGTCTGGAGATTTGGAATAATTAATAAAAATCAAATAATATTTTCTTCTAAAGCGAAAGTACTTCGACTTAAGACTTGGATCTCTTTAAAATGTCATTTTTGAAACTAATAGAGTTGCAAAAATTAGTGCATGGCGTTTTTCAGCCTATTTTTCTAGTTGGAAGAGAATTTTTCTCTCGTATAATGCGATGGAAGATGACAATGCGTTAGATATTATAAAGTGAGTAGTACACATAATAATTTTTTGTTTGTCTTCTATTGTTTAAACTCTATTAATTCCTCTCCCCAAAAGTGACAAAATATATCTATTTTAGAATGCTTTGAAGGTTTAAAATAACCAACAAATAAAGGAGAAATATAAAAGCTTGCCTAGGAATTGAAAAAGCTAAAAATATACCGAAAAGCATCATGCAATCAATGGTGGAAGGTTTTTATCGTCTCGGCTGGGGCGCCAACAAGATAATAGAAGAAACTTGAATTCTTTTGAAGACTGGATTTGGAAAAGTTGAGGATTTTGAAGAGCAATTAAGAGTCTGGCCAGCGAAATTAAGCTGAAAAAATTTCATATGCACGCTATTACGGGAGCAGCTAGGCGGTAAAGAAATTAATTGTATACGAAGGGAAAATCTAATTTCGGGTTACGAGGAATTTTAAATACCGTATAACCTCTAATAGACGGGCATGCCCGTCTATTTTTCAACCCCTAAAAAATCGGAAAAAAAATATTTTGATTTTAAGATTTTTGGGTACTCAAAAAAATCTAAAAAGCGGGATCAACTAAGATAGAGGTGATCAAGAAAACGCAAAAAACAGATTTGCAAAATAATTTTCCTGGGCTGAGATATAGGTCCTTAAGGGTGCCCGTCTATTGGAGGGTGCCCGTCTATTGGAGGGTGCCCGTCTATTGGAGGGTGCCCGTCTATTGGAGGGTGCCCGTCTATTGGAGGGTGCCCGTCTATTGGAGGGTGCCCGTCTATTGGAGGGTGCCCGTCTATTGGAGGGTGCCCGTCTATTGGAGGGTGCCCGTCTATTAGAGGTTATACGGTAAACTTATTTTGGGTACATTTTGTTACTTTTGGGGACATATTAGAGGCTTAAAATTATTAGAAGTTTAATGGCATCTTATATACGAAATGTTTTAGATGGATGTTCAAAGAAACAACAACCGTCGATCTAAGTGGACCCTTAAAATTGGAACAAAATGGAAAATCTATCGAGTGGGAGGTAGAATTTTTTTATTGAAAACCTTTATTTCGCATATTTTTTAAATGTTAATGTTTTAAGGCAAAGCTTCGTGGCAATATTCTTGTGTTGAAACCTGTCAATGCTGCTGTGGAACCGATGCTAATCGTTTGTGAAAAAATTCAAGTCAAAAAGTGCTCTGGCATTCCAAATTCATTTTGTTTGAAATATGGCAACAATGAAGTTGTTTTGTCAGGACCATCTGAAGATGATGTTGAAAAGTGGATGCTCAAGGTGATTTTTTTCCCACTGCTGGCTTTTTAATTTTTCTTCTAACATTTAGTTAGCTACTTCAAGTCATTTGCATGTCCAAGCAGAGGTTTATGTTTTCTGACCATTGTGTTGGCATTTTTTCACAAAACTTAAGTATTCAGCTCGATCAAACGATGGACAAATATTACTCGCGTGCAAATACAAGTACTTCGCCAGACGCATCCAAAATCACGTATATTGACGGCAGTTCTCACTATTTTCTAGCAGCTCCCTTCAAGAAAGAGCACAGCTTTTCTGTCTACCAAGTTTATATACTATTCGTATTCTCTTATGTATAAATAGTTTTAAATTTCAGTCAGTTAGTGTTCCTAGCAGAAAAATAATGTGCAGTGAAGTGATGTTCGAAAGCAAATTGTCTTTGGTGATTCCTTTGGACATGGTAAAGCTGTTCATCAAATGGACTTCGGAGGTAAGGTTTTCGTCAACTTACTAACGTATTTTTTCTAATTAAGTCTCCCTCTCCATTTTTGAAAAAAAAACGCTTAATGTCTTTTTCAACAAAAAAGTTATAACAAAAAAAGCTCAATTATTATTTTTAGCTTTGTTGATGACCATCAAAACTTTCTTTAAAGTCAGCAAAGCCGGGAGTTAAAAAATAGAACCCCTCCCCTATTATAGCCCCTACTAATAGAGCCCCCTTCTTGAGGATAGTCAAAAAATAATGCGCCGGGGCTTTATTAGATACAACAATTGAATACAGTCAACCCTCGATTTAACGGCACCCCTGTGGACCGGGTGCGGGGTGCCGTTAAATCGAGGTATCTGAAAAAAAATATTGTAGAGTGCCGTTAAATCGAGGGTCTACCATATGATAGCTTGCAACACATTATTATCCGACCAAAATTTTCTTTTATATTTGGCAATAACAACATAAACTCATTCCAACAAGCATTTTTCAACAGTTAGACTGAAAATAATTAGTGATTTTCGGCTGCACTTGCGTATTTCTTCGCTCTTTGTAGAAGTAGTCATCCAGTGAATCACTGAGACGGAGTATAGTAGGATCTGTAGAATTCTCTTCCAGATATTGACGGACGAATTGTAAATGCCCTTGTGTCTCGAGACGACTTATTGCAGGTCGCTCTGGCTCAATTTCTTCGACATCCATAGCTTCATTGTCACTTTCGCCAGGGCCTTCCCCATCGGTTAACGAAGCGTCTTCAATAATTTCACTGAGCGTGAGAGCACCACCTACAAAATGAATAATAGTACCGAAGCAGCATTCATTTTAATTGGCATACATGTTTCCACCAACTTGTCTAAAAGTATATACAAACCTACAATTTAACAATAAAAATAAAACGAGACACCAATCTGTGTAGACTAGCCGAAGCCAAACAGACAATTTTTCACAAAACTTAAATTTTGGCGACATTTTAAAAATTTTTCTCTTTTCAAACTCATATGCCGTTAAATCGAGGGTCTTAATATTTGAGGGGACCGGACTCGGGGTGCCGTTAAATCGAGGGTTGACTGTAACTTTACATTCATTGAGATGAGAGACGACTTGCTTGGTCACCTGTGGACAGTAAAGAATGCCGCCATAATTGAAGCTTTGCATAATGGTGGTTCTAAGTTATACAAATGTGTATCATACCCATATTTTTAGCTGTTCGCCATTGCAATTCTAACATTGAGATTTACACACAATCAGCTGAATTCCTCGAATCATATGTTGGTCCATCTTTCCGGCCGTCTATTGAGAAATTTCGTATGGCGTAAGTAATTTTGCCTTATTTCATGAGTTTTACTCTAGTATCATGATAACAGATTTTCTGCCGTTCCTACTAATCTGCATGTACAATACTTTCAAGTGAATGGCGTCACTACTTCTCACTTTCTGACCTCAGGTGCAATTGCAGCTATTCCTTTGAGATTTGCGGTATTTTGTTTTAGTTTCTTATTTATTATCAACATTCCACAATTTTTTAGAACGGAGGACTTCATAAAATACGAAACAAGTTTGTGGAGGGATTGGAGCCATCCGGACTAGACCACACAAATGAAATGAGATATTACTCAAGAAGAAGTACTCTGCTCTCTGCTAAACGACAAATTGGAGAGCTGACCAGAAGGATAGACCTGGAGTGGTACGATTTTCGATTGGTGAATTATAAGAATTAACAGGTATAGTTATGTGCAGGCGCGTTGGAGCATTTGGTTTGGTAGACAAAGTTGGTGTTCAAATATTCTCAGAGATGAAACAGGTGATTTTTAATTATGCATTTCTAATTTTTATTTAATTTACATCCATTTTTAGCTTCATGAAACAGTCTGCGATCTAATTAACTCTTTTCCAAATATCTCCAACCTAGTCGACTCACTGTGTGAAGGGGGTTATGTGCAGCTCAAAAACTCGGGTGTTCGGGATACTCTATCCAATCAGCTGGATTCTTTAGAAGCCTTGATGATAAGTTTGAGTTCTAAGATGGCTGTTATTGACAAAGTACACTTCTGCAATCATTTTTCAAGAATAACTCTAAAAAGTTTAGATTGATGATGATTCCGTAATTTTTTTCTTTTATTTTACTTACATTTGAAAAAAGAGATTTCCAGAAGGGTAGAGAAGCATTTGAAGAAAGTGCCAAACTGGCTCTCAATTCCACATTAGATGTCCTGCTGCAGCTGGTTGAAAATTTGTTGTTGGCTCAGTTACTCAGTCTAGTCGTTGCTTTCCGCAAGTCATCTGACTGCCAAATGTCTGTTGTTAATAAATCACCTTTTCATTGTTTGTCATTTTTAAGCTTTTACCATATTCAATTACGAAGCGATCTCCTGCTCTCCCAATCAGTCACTTTGATAGCTACCGGTTTGCTAGCCAACCTAGAAAATTCTGTAGCCAGAGTGTGCCATTGGCCACCTTTGATCAATTCCTTTTCTTTTTTGTCTTGTTATGGTGATGAGAAAGGCATGATGGAAGACTTGTATGATGTTTGGAGCAACTTTGCAACCGTTGTTCACTTCAGATTTCTACCCGTCACTTCATCTGTAGGTCTTAAGATCATGTTTTCCTGTTATTTTTAAACCCCGATTCGTAGGTGTCCCAAACCTGCATACCACAAATAGACGGCTATAGAAATGATGTAAAAGTGTCTATTCCTGTGCAATCGTCTTTGCTCGAGAAACTGCCAATTAAAATTGCTGCTGGAGAATGGTTCAGAGTGCGAACAGTGTTTTGGTAAATGCTTGATTACTGTCTCGACTGTAAAGTCTGTGTAGTAGGCATAAAGGGCGTACATAAAAAGAATTTAAATTTAAGTAACCTCAAACTTTTTTGTTTGTACAGGACAACTTATTAAAAATCTAATGTTTTTTTTTCGGTGACAAAAAAAGTTTTCGGCGACAAATTTTTCAGCAAAAAAAAACTTTTTAGCGCAGGGCTACCATTTGGGACCCTAAAACTTTTGTCAAAACATTATTTTTCATGTTCAAAACTCAATAAGCACGGGTTGAAATGGCACTTTTTGGGGAAAAATGACAAAATTGTATTTAAATTTAAAATTTTGAGTTGGCAGTCCTGTTTTAGCGGCAAAAAAAGCTTTGCCCTCAAAAACTATTAGCGAATACAGAGTCGGTCTGTAAAAACGGATCTTGGGAAAATTGCCTGTTTTATTCATTTTTTTAGGAACATCGGTATAAATCACGAAGCTACATTAGCTTCTTCGATTGGAGACATTACTTTGGAAGAAAATATAAATAGAAATGCTCTAGCCGAAACACAAGCTTATGTTGCAGCGCTTGGTAAAAAATTACCAAACAAACAGACTGTTGAAGAGTTATTGCTAGAGCTACACAAAGTGGTAAGCATGTTTACATTTTAATCAAATTTTAGTGAAATCTGTTTTATTTTTAAGGTGAATGCTTGTCCTTCCAAAAAGAACACTGCCATCTACCCTCGCGTAATGGCTCTGAACACAGCTCTCGGTGCAACCAGTATATTGGCCTGCAAAAGTGGCAAGGACCGCACCTCCATGGCTGTGACACTAGAACAGGGCAGACTACTCAAAGAAAATTGTGGAATTTCTCAACAACAAGTAATTTTTGGATTTAAACCCGTCCAGAAATTATATTTTTGATAAATTTCTGCAGACAACCGAAATAATTGATTGTCTTCGAAGAGATGGTGTTCGTCGAGAAAATTGTGAGCAATAATTAGGTTAAAGTTGTGCAAAAGCTCCAGTCAAATAAAAAATTTAGGCCGGAAAAATGTGGGCAAGGCAATCTACTCATTTAGTCCATTCCAAATGCATTTTTTACCAAAGGTAACTTGCTTTTCAATCAAAAAGTTACATTGATAGTTAAATAAGACTCTATTGTCGTTGACGGGTCTCCAAAAAAAATTTTGCCTTGGTCCCCCCTGTTGTTTTTGTTTGACGCGTTTTTGCCTTGGTCCCCCCTGTTGTTTTTTTTTTCTCTTTCGTGTGCATAGCAACAAATGCGAGGGAATGTGGGCACATGTGAAGCACAATATCAAGCGGAATTATGGTACAAGCAATGCCCTCCTTCAATCACATGTGAGTGAAGCCGTGTTTCGATTAAATTGTAAAGCATTAGGTTATAATGTATTCGATTATTTTCTTGTTGTTGTCTGTAAGATGTATCCTTTGTAGTTGTATTATTCATAAAGTGATTTAGTATTGAAGAATAATTGTGGAATATTACGAAAAGTTAAGATGTCGTTATGATGAAAAAATGATGAAAAAATTTTTTAAAAAAACAACAGGGGGGACCAAGGCAAAATTTTTTTTTGGAGACCCGTCAACGACAATAGGGCCAATTGGGCCAACATCCAAAAAATCGGCTAAAGTATATTATAGCAAGTCCTCCCAAAAATGGGTTTTAACTGCTTTTTTGTGTGTTTTAGGGCTTGAAACGTGTAGAAAACACGTTTTTAGGTGGGGGACGGCACTTTCTGGAAAAATATTTTTTCGGCCAAATTTTGACTTTTTGCCTTGGGGGACCAAGGCAAATTTTTTACATTTTAAAACTTATTATAAAGCAATAAATATTGAAAAGATAGAATTTGAACATAGTCTTGAATACTGGGGCCTACCGCATAAATAAACTCTGGTATGCATGCTTTTTCATGCATCCAGAGTCTGTTTTCGAGTGATTTGTGTCTAAGGTATGTGGGTGTGCGCATCTGAACTCCAAGCCCCCAAACCCCCTACGCCCCCGAAGGGGGCCCCTACTTACCTCAGAGATGAATCCGAGCAAGACTCTTAATCAAAAATGCATAAAGAGATTCTTTTTGCCTAGTCCAGTGATAAAAAAACAAGGTATCTCTGCGCAGATTTCTGCGCAAAAAAACCACAAAACCAGGTGTCCAGGTACCCTCTCCAGGTGGTTTACCTTGGTCCCCCAAGGCAAAAAGTCAAAAAAAAATTTTTTTTCAAAAAGTGCCGTCCCCCACCTAAAAACATGTTTTGTACACGTTTCAAGCCCTAAAACACATAAAAAGCAGTTAAAATCCCTTTTTGGGTCCCTTTTTATCCCTTTTAAATCGAGGGGCACCCTCGGTTTGACTGTATCGATAATTGAAGGTTACTAATATAATATAATTTGATTTGAGATCCCAAAGCAGCTTTTTTCTTAATCAAAAAAATTTATACGCGTCTTATCAAGCTTTTTGAAGATTTCCGCCTAATTTTAAAAAGTAGTATAAGTTCATCAATATCATATTTGATGAAGATTAAGTGAAAAACAAAACGATTCAGAAAGAATTGCTGGTCCCCACCTTTATTTGCAATGTCACGCACAGAAATTACCCCATTAATACACGCTGAGAATATGTGGCGACGAGATATTCCGGTAGGGCAAATGTCCTAGATCATTATTTGATAAGGGTTTGAAATTTTGAAAAATTTCACATGAGGGCCTATATACCGCGTTTCTGCGCAAAATAACCAGAGAGTATGTATTGTCTAAGCAGAAAAAGGCAAAACGCGAGTCACTTTTTTGAGCAGAAAGGGGAGTCACATTTCTGCCAAATGATGGTCTTGGATATTGGCCCTACCGGAATATCTGGTCGCCACAGGTTCCCGTTCCCGTGTTAATAAACAAATCGAACTTGAAAAAAAATTACTATGGTTATTACAATAGTTTGTAGAACCACTCGATATTATAAACAAACAAATATGAAGATACAAGGGACCACAGGCGCCTATCGGCGCCTCCATAGTATTTCGAAAATTCAATGAGGGGCTATGACTTCATTCATAAAAATAGGTATATCCCCTATTAGAACTCATTTTTTTTTCGCCTGTTCTTTTTTTAAAACGAAAGCTGACATTCTGGGGAACGCGATGGTATTAGCGACAAAAGTGATTTCGCTATCTACGACCCGTTCTGGCCTTCGAAGTAAAAAAGCGTTAACCACCCACCCGCCCACCCACACATGTCAAACACTATATAAGATTTTTACCTAATTTTCTTGCCTCATAAATTAGCTAGCTTTGATAGATATGCTGTTTAGGAATTCCGACCAGTAAGTTTAAATTGTTTAAAAAAATAACAACATTAAAAAGCATTTTGTACATAATTTTAGCCAAATGGAACGTATGCGCAGAAGGTGGCTTCATGAAAAAAATATATACCAAACTAACTACCATTTTATCATTTCTATTAGAATTCCGGATAGATTTCTTCATTCCTCCTTTGTCTATCACTATTCACTTGCACGGTTACAATATCCACTTTTTTGTCTTTTAGCTAACTTTTTTTTTGCAATTTTATGCTAAACAATTCCACTGTGATCACACTAAAAAGTTTTCGGATTTATTTCTTTTTTATACACTAATGTACATAACAGGTTAGCTAATTTTTTATCGATTGCAAATAGGCTTGTCAAATTGAATGTTCGGAATTGAATAATTTTATTGGGTATTCGGCATTTTTCTGAATAACGAATACGGACTTTCGAATATTCGAAAATTTCGAATATTCGACAACCCTAATTACAAATGAGCGAAACTCTCCTTTTATTAATCAGCTATCAGATCTTTTTATTCGACAGTCCAACAAGCCATTTCGTTTGAAACTGACTCCAATAAATCATTGACCGTGTAAAATGAGTTACACATGTTTTGAGAAAATATGACTTTCCGTCGTTTTTGTGAAAACTATGACATTTTAGACACCTGCAATCTTTTTTTCTTCAGAAAACACCTGGCTAACGAACAAAAAGATTTGATTAAATGAAATTCTATAAAGAGAAAGCTTTTCTATTTTAAATCATGAAAAATACTTGACTTATTGTGTACTTATTGTTTTGTGGCGACAATAAAATATTTTTTTGAACAAAAAAGCGCATGTAAAAGAGGGAGGGTTAATTTTCGATCATCCTCTAACATTAGAGTGGGACATTATATTAGAACATTTTAGCAACCATTACGGTACTTATTGTGCTGGTGGGCCCCCTAAGAATGGTTAAAAACTAAAGACTAGTAAAAAGTAGTCTGCTAAAGACTACTTTTATATTTTTTTATATGCATCGCCAGTTTCCATATTTGCGACCAGATTCAGCTTTCTGAAGATGCATTTCCTTTCCGCATTCGCACGTACGTAGAGAATGAAGCAATCCTAACTTTTGCAGCCATTCAACAAACTGTTCATCAGACAAAAAGAGTTGGCGATAAAGGTCCCTCAGCTTGAAATTCTTTAGTTCTTCCATTATCTGAAAAAGGAAAAAAGTAGTCTTTAGCAGACTACTTTTTACTAGTCTGTAGCAGACTAGTTCTTAGCCATTCTTAAGGGGAACACCAGCCCAATAAGTACCACCATTACAACAATAAATGACAGAAGCCAAGCCAACAAATATTTATTCAACAAAATAATCTCCGGAACTTATTTACTTGGGGGTTGGGGGTTTAAACGACTTTTAAGTGATTTTTATATGCTTAAAACGATTAAAAAGTTATTTTCTGATACTTTTCTACATAAAAATGGGTTTAAATTTTTTTGACTAAAATATGACTTTTTGCTTTGGGGGACCAAGGTAAACCACTAGAAATGGGTAAGTGGATACCCCCAAAACTTCTGAAAAGATGGAATTTGAACATAGTTTTGTTAACTGGAGCCTACCGCATAAAGAAACTCTGGTATGCATATATTTTTTATGCATGCAAAGTTACTTTCGAGTGATTTGTGTCTAAGGTATCTGGGGGTATCCACGTAGCCTTTTCTAGCGGTTTACCTTGGTCCCCCAAGGCAAAAAGTCATATTTTAGTCAAAAAAATTTTAAATCCATTTTTTATGTAGAAGTGTCAGAAAATAACTTTTTTATCGGTGTAAGCATATAAAAATCATTTAGAAGTCCTTTAAACGTGATTTACAAATTACTAAAAAATGCGCCATTCAACCACCCAACCAACCCGCAAAACAACCCCCCAAATAAATAAGTGCCTAATCTCCATCATATTCAACAACATCTTCTCATCAAAAGAGCAATTTTCCAATACCCTTAACAAAAAACGTAACAGGTTTTCCATAAAAATAACGTTCAAGATCTTCAAAGAATGCTTCTTCTGTTTTATATTCTTTCCCACTCAAAAAATGCTGCATCGAATGAAAGAGATGGTAGTCTGACGGTGCCAAATTAGGAGAATACGGAGGATGATCCAACACTTCCCAACTAGGGTTGTCGACACGACATGTCGATTTCGACATTTACTGTCGAAATGTCGACATTTTTCGACATACCGACATTCGACACGATACGAAATGTCGAAAACTTTCGGCTCGACATTTCGACTCGACATGTCGAGAATTTCGACATGTCCACAACCCTAGTTCACTGATCTTGTTCTTCACTGTTGCTGCAACATTTCGAGCTAAAAAAGCTAACCAGTGAAACATAATTTTGAAATCATATGAGTAAAAAATTATGGCCATTTGAAATCAGGCGAATTTCTCGCCACACCCTGGAATTCGTTAGTTTAATCATAAAATTTCAAAAATTAGTTGTCTCCAAAAAATTTCCCTGAACACGGAGTTTGTCCCCAAGACGAACTTTTTGGAAGTTGTGAATTTCCCATCTCACACGAAATTTCCCACATGAATTTCCCATAATTTTTTTTCTGCTGAAAAAACCCTTAATTCTGACACTGGATTCGTATTCAACGTGGTCGATTTGCATGTGAAACTGCTTTAACATAAAAAAACTCGCCCTCAAATTCCGCTTGAGACAAAGAGTTAGTTAAATAATATAATATCTCTATATAATATTTGGGACGGGGAGCGTCTTTCTGTCGCCAATTTGAGTGGTCGCGTTGAGCACTCAAAAACTTTTTTTTGGGCAACAGTTTTATGGGCAAATTCGATCTCATCGGAAAGCCCTTTCGACGGCGGAGGACCTTTTGGAAATTGATTTTGTTTTTGTTTTTGAAAAATTTGAAAATTTGATGGTTGAAATAAAAAAGTTAGGGTTTCATGAGAAAATCTCATGACTGGTCCCATTGAGCACTCAACACTTTTTTCTGGGCAATATTTTAATGGGCAAGTTCGGTCTTATTGGACATCTTTTTTGATGGAGGAGGACCTTTTAATATTATATTCGGGTTTTCGTTTTAAAAATTTTGAAATTTTGCCGCTTGAAGTTAAAAGAGTAGGGGTTTTATGGGAAAATCCCATGAGTGGTCCCTTTGAGGGAGCTATAACTTTTTTCTGGGAAACATTTTAACGGGCGAGTTTTTAATCATCGGAAAGTTTTTTTCCATGCAAAGAACTTTTTTTAGATTATTGCTTTGCGCTTTGACAAATATATATTTATAACCGTTTAATTTTTAACCTAAATTTTACCCTTTGGGCGAAAAACTTTCTTGAAAAAAAGTTTTTTGAATTTGCGCCAAATTTCCCGGCGAGACCACCTTTTGCATTCGCGGCAATATTTTCTAGCTCTTTTAATTTCGTTCGCATACGCCTAATAAGGGAAAAAAGCGGCAGCCGTAAAATCGGTGCAAAAAATTAGCGCGAAACTGTGCATATCAGCGGCGTAAACTGGGTGCAGGAATCTTCAAAGTGACTTTAAGCAAATTCAAGCGAATCTATGTTGCAAACCCTTGCAGTTTTGCAACGTCTTGAACGTCGTATTCGCAGGGTTGTATTTGTCACTTTTATTTGTTATGTTCCTTTCCGGTGCATATTAAAAAGTGTTATTTATAATTTATTCACCACTGCATATTTTCTTGCTTGCATATCTTATATAGTATTTGGCATGTGTGGGTGGGTTGGTGGGTAACGTTTTTTTACTTCGAAGGCCAGAACGGGTCGTAGATAGCGAAATCACTTTTGTCGCTAATACCACCGTGTTCCCCAGAATGTCAGCTTTCGTTTTAAAAAAAGAACAGGCGAAAAAAAAGAGTTCTAATAGGGGATATACCTATTTTTATAAATGAAGTCATAGCCCCCCCATTGAAATTTCGAAATACTATAGAGGCGCCGATAGACGCCTGTGGTCCCTTGTCATTGTTTAATTCAAAGTTACACATCCGGCTATCAGGCTTCAGAAAATCGTAGCGATGGTAAGCGGCAGTGCTCAGAAGAACAAGCAAGAGAAGCGCGAGAGGAATGCAAAGCGTCTTAGTGGTGTTTGCCGTGCCACACAGTTAACTAACGGCTGAGGTCGAAAACCGTGCGGGAGCATCGCCAGTCGACTTCATAAAGTCTGTTTCACAGATGGACGCCAAGCCAAAGTCTTTTTTCTGTTCAATGCAATTTCCACACCTTCAATTTCCTGATTCGGGACAGACCAAAGTTGTCAGCTCCAGAGAAGGTGCAGATCCATCGTGAGTCAAAATCTATTGCTAGAGTTCCTCTGTTGCGTATTCCAATCAGCAATATCATCTCACCTTCGCTTCACATTTTGCAAGTAGTCTTTAGAGCTTTTGTGTAAAAATGTCATATCGTGCCGAGCCGGAAAAAGTCACTGCTTTGGAGAAAGTCTACAGAAGTCTCGGAGCTCAAAAAACAATCATGGTATCAATCCTTTATAGGTAAATTTATGAGCTTTTCGATCTATAAGAGGTTTTGTATGTTTTACTATCCCAGGAAATCATGTGCGTAAGTTGCTAACCGGTGATGGCCCAAAGAGAATTGCGAAAAACATGGAGCCTACGAAACACTCCTCACATTGCTTGGGTAGATTTAGTCGATGGCAAAAGTGACTTTTCTTTCGAATGAGCAAATTGCCATGCTTGGTGAATGCACACATAATTTTTTCTTGTGTCTTAGGGTATGATCGTCCATATTTTCCATAGTGACTTATTTACAAAATTTGATTATTCAGGAAAACTTTCCAGATGTTTCCGTGACTCCTAAGTGTCACCTACTTTGTTCTCATGTTGGCGAATTTGTTAGACTACACAAATTTTGGAGGCTTCTGTCTGAGAAATCGATTGAATTTCTTCACCGAGAAGTTTACAGCGATGAAAGAAGGTTTGCGTCGATAAACAACCGTCCAGTAATTGAAGAATAATTGAAGAAACTTTTTTGAAGAGTCCTATTTGCGAAATGTGTTGTTTAACCTCAATGTTGTTTTGGAAGCAGTGCTGGGCATTTCAAAATTTTTGCTCCCGTTCTTGCTCTTGCTCTTGGCTCCTAGTTTAAAATTTTTGCTCCTGCTCTTGCTCTTGGCTCCTGGCCTCAAAATTTTCGCTCCTGCTCTTGCTCTTGGCTCGGAGCGGAGAATCTCGGAGCCAAGAGCGGAGAATTGCCCAGCACTGTTTGGAAGGTGAATCTGAATAAATTTACTTTTATAATTCTGTGTATTGCTAATTTTTAATAGGAATCTGTTAAATCTTGAAATAATTATCTGATATTCGAGTGACTGAAGAGACAAAAATTTAAAACCTGCATTAAAATTCTTGGCGTTTTGTTTAAGTTGAACTACAAGGAAATCCGAATTTTGAAAGGGTGTGTTGTGTTCAGCGATAAATTCTGAGTTGAAAGCTCTAAAGACTACGGGACACGGACGTTTGACCGCCGGGACGTTTGACCGCCGGGGCCGTTTGACCGCCAGCCGTTTGACCGCCGGCCGTTTGACCGCCGTGCCGGAAGGGTGGAAGGATAAGAACAGCAAGGATGAGCAAAGAACTTTCTGGGTGTGCATGAAGAATAAATCTGATGGCTGCAAAAAAGCGAATACACACTGAAATTGCAACTGGTCGTATCGTCAAGGAAATTGGCGCTCACAATCATGATGTCGATCCTACAGCTGTGCCAGTATCACAATTCAACAACAATCTGAAGAGGAGGGCGATTGATACAATGGAGGTACACTTAATTATTATAACCCATGTTTACAATTTTGTTTTTAGGATCCAGCGCAAATCTTCAACGAAGTTCTTCCACAATCGCAAGCGGTTCAGGCGAAGGTTACGAAAAGCGCGTCACGGAAAATTGTTCAGCGAAGTCGTATTCGTCAAGCGAACGGACCAGCAATTCCAGGAGCGGTCAACTTCGAAATCCCAGAAATCTACCAGCGTTATGACAACGGGCTGTTTCTTTTGGGCGATTCTGGTGATGAAAATAGGTTTGTATCTTAGTTGCGTTTTGTAACTGGATGTTTTATAGGATTTTGCTTTTTGGCCGTGAGAACCATCGGGATTGGGCTGATCAGATGAAAGTTGTGTTTGCAGACGGGACGTTTTCGATTACTCCAGCGCCGTTTAAACAGGTATATAATTTGTCTGCTTCGGTTAATTGCGAATATTGTTATAGGTCTACGTAATTTTGGCTGAACGCGGTGGCTTCGTCTTCTCGATACTCTACGCGCTTCTGCTAAACAAACGGGAAGAAACCTACACGAAGATGTTGAATATGATTAAAGACATGTGGCCTGCATTCCTGCCAACAAGCTTTTCTGTCGATTTTGAACTAGCCGCAATCAACGCAATTAGAATTGTATTTCCTGCGTCGCAAGTATGGGGCTGCTTGTTCCATCTAGTGCAGAACATGAAGAAAGAACTTGGAAGACAAAATTTGCGCAGACTTTACGATAGTGATCCAGACTTTGCTATTTTATGTCGTATGTTACGCAAATTAATGGTTGCTTCATTTTCTGTTATTTAGGTATGATCTCAGCACTGGCTTTCGTTCCCCCTGATGATGTACGCGAAGCTGCAAACGAATTATGGGAATTTTTACCAGCAAATTGGGCAGGTCAGGACGTAACAAATCTCGATCAAGTCATGGAATACTTTGTGAAAAATTACATCGGTAGGATTTTTAATTCAGAATCGTTATTAATGAATACATGGTCATATTTACAGGTCAGGAAGTAATGCAAAGTCGACGTCTCGTATACAAAGATCCGCTCTTCGATAATGTTTTGTGGACAGTTTATCAAAGAACACTGGATGGGCACCACCGAACGAACAACTATGCAGAAGCCGCTAACTGAAGGATTCAGTCAGAATTGGGCGTTAGTCATCTTAGCTTTTGGCATTTCATCGACTGCTTGAAGGGAATACAGAAGGGACGTGATCAGCTTTGGGCGAAATGGTTGCAAGGCGATCGACCAAAGAACAAGCGGACACCGTACATCAAGGCAGATGCAAACATCCTAGCTGTGGCGCAAGACTATGCAAACAGGACAGTGATCGAGTACCTTCAAGGAATCGCATTGAACTTTACGATGGGCGTATAGGAAGTGTCAAGTTACTTATAAAATGTTACTTTTGTTTTGTTGTTATGTTTTATTGAAAAATAAGTGTATGACTAAGTGGAATGATTACTATTAAGGTAACGACATCAAAGAAAATCTGTGTAGTAAGTGAAACAGCCGAGCGGGAAACAAAAAATAGGAAAATAAATTTAATTATTTAATTATGTATTTATTTATGGCGGCGGTGAAACGGCCCGGCGGTCAAACGGCCGGCGGTCAAACGGCCGGCGGTCAAACGGCTGGCGGTCAAACGGCCGGCGGTCAAACGGCCCCGGCGGTCAAACGTCCCGGCGGTCAAACGTCACGTACCCAAAGACTACGCATGACCATCGGAATGTTAAAAATGCTTTTGTAGGTCTTGCTAGTTGGGAAAGATAAAAATTTGCAAAATAAATCATAGTTGTAGGAGTTGCCATAGTAACGGAATTGAAATATCTTTAGGGGTGATACTTAAAACATTTATCTGCAGTTTAATAATATATTTTATTTTCTAAAATGCTTGGAAAAAAGCGTGAAACAGCTGCTTCCGATCAGATATGGCAGGACAGGGATGTGCTTTTTGATTTGGACACAAGGTAGTCGTCCTCTTACAACTTTGTTTTGCCTGTACAAGCCGCATTGTTCAGACTTCTCCGCCTAACTGCTGGTGAGTTTATTGTGGAGCGCATCGACAATGTGGAAGACACCAAAGGCAACAATGGGGACAGAGGGTTGCTTCGGGTTACCAATCTGCGACTTGTCTGGCATGCTGTCTCTGCTCCCAGGATCAACCTCAGCATTGGCTACAACACTATCACTGGCATCACCACCAAAATTGCCAAATCTGTAATATTTACTAAAAAGAACTAGCTGTTAATCCTTAATCTGCGTTTAGAAAATTCGTGGCCAGGCGGAGTCCCTGTACATAATGTCCAAAGGCTTGTCTTCCACCAAATTTGAGTTTGTTTTCACCTGTATCAACCCATCTAGTGTGAGTCCAGAATAGATAGTAACTGTTTTAGTTGTTTTTATTGTATTTTTGCAGACAAAACTGTTCGCTACTGTGATTGGCATGCATAGGTCGGTGTTTGGATTGTTCTTAGTTTTTCATCTTGGCTGATTTACAGAGCTTATGAGACATCCAAGATGTATAGGGAAATGAAGATGCGAAGTGCTCTGGTGAATGACGAAGAGAAATTAAAACTTCTGCCATTGGAAACACAGTGTGACACGATTGATGGCGTTTGGAACTTGAGTAGTGATCAGGCAAGTGAAAAATTGAGTTAAAACAACGGGTTTCACATTTTTGTACGTTAAAGGGGCATGGTCATCTGTTTAGTTAGTCAATTCAAAGATTTTTCCTAATCGTTGAACTTCTGTACGGTTTTTTCAACTCGGTTTTTTTAGCAAAACTTATACTGTATTTCCTCTAATAGAAGGACATGTCCTTCTATTTTTCAACCCCCCTCGGAGGGTGTCCTTCTATTAGAGCATGTCCTTCAAATAGAGCATGTCCTTCTATTAGAGGAAATACGGTACCTAAAATTAAATTCTAGGCCTTGTTTTTGTTAGAAACCAAGTTAAAAATTTCGTACAGAAGTTTAATGATTAGGAAACATTTTTGAATTGGCGGGGACAAAATTTGAACAGGTAAGCATGCCCGTAGACCATGCCCGTGCCCCTTTAAAACAACAATACTTACCGTATTAATTCTATCAATCCCTATAAGGCGCCTTTTTTCAACCTCTCTAAATTAGCAAAAAACTTTGGTCGACCTTATCATAAACCAAGGGTAAGCGATCAAAATTTTGGTAAAAAGACTTTTCTTCATTTTTTCCGCAGATTCAAAGTTGAAAAAAAAATCTCGTTTCTTCAAATTTTTGTAAAAGTTTGATGGATTTTTTAAATTTCGTATAGAAAGCATAAGTCCCTAAAACTTTTAGGGCAATTTGGGTGTGTTGATTATCACCTCTATTCGGATTGTGTGGTATGCCTCCCTAAACCCGCTTTACAACGTCAGCATCCCCTTCCTGCAGTTGCGTAGCTGTCGAGTCAGAGATTCCAGGTTTGGGCATGCTCTTGTGCTCGAAACCTCTCTTCAGGTAACTATTCTAGTTGAAATTTTAACTAAAAATTTCTTAAATTCAGAGTGGCGAATACATACTCGGCTTTAGAATCGATCCAGAAGAACGACTTGAGATTGTATGCCGCACAATCCAAGCTCTTCACACCTCCTACCAAAAATCACCTACTTTTGGGGTGCAATTCACACGAGATCAAGCGGTAATTTTTTAACGAATAACAAATTGGTAAGGTTGCTATATTGTTGGGTAAAATATTCAGGATCTCTACCAACCACCCGACCCACAACCAAGCACCACTGACAATCAGGACCAAGAATCCGAAATCGACGATAAACCATTGAGAATCGATGCATTTGCGGTACACTTTTATGCTCTTTCTCTTTCTGCATCCGCTCTAATAACTCCCTCCTCTAGAGGGCATCCAGAAAATAACTCCCCCGCCTAATACCTCCCCCCTTGTTTTGTGTAAGTAGGTGAAAAGTGTTACTCCTGCTATGTTCTTGTCGATAATCATCGGTGTAATAGTTGATTTATTTACAGCGCCATGAATCGAATCTCTGACTAAAAAATAACTCCTCTTTCTCCATTAACTCCTACCGCTCGAATAACAACCCGCCCTCCTTAGAGGTCATCCAAAAAATAACTCCCACGGGGGAGCTATTAGAGGAAATACGGTAACTTGTTTAAGAAAAGTCTTTAAAAAGTTGCCACAAACACGATTTTGAATGAAGGGAGGGGGCCGTCTATTAGAGAGAATAGGGTAACCCTTACAGTCGAAGTTTAGGCTTATTTCTCAGATGGACTTAACGGAGATGAACAAAGAGCCATAGTTTACTCTGAGGTACTTTATTTATTAAAAAATACTTATTACAACCAAAATATTGTAAATTAAAAACATTTAGGAACTGGGTGTGGCCATCGAACAACTGAAACCGGGCTTTACCATTTCTGAGCTATGGGAAATAAATGTGGACTAAAGGCCGACTTGCATACACCGATTAATATAATGCTTCGAAGAGATCACCCAAACACTCAATAATTAGTAGACCAGTCAATTAGAGTTGTATGTAATGGCTTGTACACAATGGTCAGAGGGTGAGTAAATCGGCATTATTAACGCTCTTTATTCCAACTCCAACGCTTGTTATCTTTTTAACTGCGTTGGAAGTATTGATTCACAGGAAGACATGATAAAAAACGGAACTCTTTTGGGTTTTATTGAATAAAATCGGGTGCCAAAATATGCCTTGGTCCTCCACCAACACCCCCTCCTGTTGATTTTTTTATAAAAAATAGCTCGGTTCCCCCTGTATTTTCCTTATGACCATAATGAACAGGGTGACCAAGAGGGGTCCCGATTCTCCACTAGAACCACTTTAGTGTCAAAATAACATAGCTGTTGTGAACACGTCAGAGTTTTAGCAAAATGATAGTATGAACATCCCTTACTCTAAGTCTGACCATTGTGAACAAGCCATAAATAATGCATAGGAGTATGTAAAAACAACATCAATAAATACTTCTGGGTACTACTCATAAACAATAGTCCATTTGGCTGGCTGTTCACAGGCAGAATCTCCCTCCTTTTCCTTGGCCTGCTCCTCCTCATCAGAACACAGCCGATTGAAGGTGGTCGAAGGAGGGAAACCGAGGATTTCCCGGTCTTCATGAATTCTGCAAAGAAGGAATTTTATTTTTGACATTTTTTCAAAATTTCGTAGCCAACCTAAAAGAGAAGGTAGAGAGATGAGTGCCAACAAAGTGTCGAGCATGAGCACAAATCCACTGGTCGACTATGGACACAGCTGCATCCGACATGTCATCTGCCAGAAAGCGGTGTACTTGAGTGGGTCGGAGATGGTTGAGTTGCTGTTCCACAACCTCTACTTCCTTTATGTCTGCATCTGTGCTCAGGAATAAGTGCTCTAATCCTAGTCTGCTCATTTGTTCCACTATCTAAATCAAGTTCATGATCAAGTACATGGGTCTGTTGAATGCCTTTGTGGCATGTGAAATACCGTATTCTCTCTAATAGAAAGCTATGACCTTATATTTTTCAACCCCCCTTTGGGGGTGGCCTTCTATTAGAAAGTGGCCTTCTAATAGAGAGTGGCCTTCTATTTTTTAACCTATCGGTTGAAAAATCCCGTTTTATTAGACCGTAGATAAAACTAAAAAAAAAGAAAACTTGGAACAAAAAAGTATTTATTTCCCTTTGCACCATATAATATAAATTCTTTATTTACAACCACAATTTAACAAACAATCAACAATCCAATGACACATCACTATCGTTCAAAAAAAAATTAAATTCTTGCTGTACTTCTTGGCGTAGTCGACGGCTTCCAGCTTCTTCTCGATGGAGTAGGCCTTGCGCTTGCGGGATGACTTGGACTCTTGGATTTCCATATTCGTTTCGCCCTCGGACTCGCTTAGCTCGATTTCGCTCATTTACCTTGGAGAACACGACCGAATAGCAGAGATCTTGAAACATGAATGAGTAAAAACCATAAAATATTTGTTTATATAGTGCACTTTGAATTCAAAATAACTAGTGAAATTTGAAATTCAAATTTGTGGCTAAATGTTTCAAAGCACTTTTTTCGCCTAAAAATGCTCGTCTATTAGAAACTGCTCTTTGAAAAACGGTGTAGCTAAAACGCCTAGGGGTGGTCTTCTATTAGAAAGTGGCCTTCTAATAGAGAGTGGCCTTCTATTTTTCAACCCCCTTTGGGGGTGGCCTTCTATTAGAAAGTGGCCTTCTAATAGAGAGTGGCCTTCTATTAGAGAGAATACGGTATGATGCATGGCTAGTTATACACGGTTTTTTTTTGGATTTTTTTAAATGATAAAAGTAACTTTTTATTTGAGTATTTTTTCTGATACCTCTATTAGCTGAAATTTCCTAAGAAATCCTAATTGCATAGCAGAATTTTAAAAAGACGCTTGATTCACGGTGTGTCAAAATTCAAAAGTCGCAAACTTGCTGTGGAATTCTGTTTTGTACGAAATTTGACTCTTTTCTCATTTTTGTGTGAAAATGTTTTTTTTTAATTATAGCACTAATTTGAGTTATTTATTATATAAAAATTGCAATAACTCAAATTAGACCACATTTCGAAATTCCTCCAAAATCGACCTTCAAATTTAATCATTTTTACCCCTAAGGGGGTAGTACGTAGTTTCAAAACCGAATTTTCTTTTAATTTTCTCGATTTAAACTTTCTTAAATGCTTTCAAATATGCTTTGAGAGCAAAAAAAAACCAAAATTGACGATTGATTAGAAGATTTCTGAGCAACAATCGAACTCCATTTGGATTCAACCGTAACCTGAAAACTCCACCTAAATATTCCTGAAGGGTCTAGCTCAGCCCAATCGGGTGTATAGACAGAAGTCAAGATTGCAATAAACATGTTCTCTGGTACATTTTGGTAACGCATGGGTGTTTAGAGAAGCATTCATGGTACCCAGTCTTTTCAGATCGCGGTGCATGCCGAAATTGACCAAAACAGAAATTTTCATAAAATTGCTAGGTTAATTTAAAAATCGACGGCAAATCAAAAAACTAAATACACCATCATAAAGCTGGAGAAAAATGCTAGAATCTGGTCAGACAGAAAAATTTTTGGTTAGAAAATTCCAAAGAAAAAGACACCTGAAGTTGACAGGTGGACTCTGCCAAACGCTAATTTGAACTTCTTTTTGACAAACTTTTTGTTCTTCCAATGAAATTGCGTGAATTTTTTTTTCTAAACTGATAGCGCAAGGTATAAGTTTTCCAATGATATAAAAAATCTTATAAATGACTTACATTAATCAAAGTCATAAAGAAGAATCAAACAATTGAACAAAAGTTATTCGAAAACTGTAAAAACAGTTAACTAAACAAAGAATACACTTTTTTGTGTGGACACACCGTGGGTTGTCGTGTTATGACCTACAGTAAGATGGCCATCGTTTAAAGTCTCGGCATTGACACTGACATTTAATGTCAGTGTCGTTTTAAATGTCATGTCAGTGTCAGTCTGCACAAGTAAAACTGACATTGACACTGACGTCATGATGACACTGACATGTCATTTAAAATTGCACTGATACTGACATTTAGTGTCGGTAGGTTACACTACGTGTCCAATGACGCGGCAAAAGTCGCAGTCACAGTCGTAGTCACAGTTACAGTCGCAGTCACAGTCACAGTGTGTGTCCAATGACGGGACTGCGACTGTGACTGTGACTGCGACGTAAATTCAAATCGATTTGAAGCGTCAGTCGCAGTCACAGTCACAGTCGCAGTCACAGTCGCAGTCACAGTCACAGTCACAGTCGCAGTCACAGTCGCAGTCACAGTCGCAGTCACAGTCACAGTCACAGTGTGTGTCCAATGACGGGACTGCGACTGTGACTGTGACTGCGACGTAAATTCAAATCGATTTGAAGCGTCAGTCGCAGTCACAGTCACAGTCGCAGTCACAGTCACAGTCGCAGTCACAGTCGCAGTCACAGTCGCAGTCACAGTCGCAGTCACAGTCGCAGTCACAGTCGCAGTCACAGTCGCAGTCACAGTCGCAGTCACAGTCGCAGTCACAGTCACAGTCGCAGTCACAGTCGCAGTCACAGTCGCAGTCACAGTCACAGTCGCAGTCACAGTCGCAGTCACAGTCGCAGTCACAGTCGCAGTCACAGTCACAGTCGCAGTCACAGTCGCAGTCACAGTCGCAGTCACAGTCGCAGTCACAGTCGCAGTCACAGTCACAGTCACAGTCGCAGTCACAGTCGCAGTCACAGTCGCAGTCACAGTCGCAGTCACAGTCACAGTCGCAGTCACAGTCGCAGTCACAGTCGCAGTCACAGTCACAGTCACAGTCGCAGTCACAGTCGCAGTCACAGTCACAGTCACAGTCGCAGTCACAGTCGCAGTCACAGTCGCAGTCACAGTCGCAGTCACAGTCGCAGTCACAGTCACAGTCGCAGTCACAGTCGCAGTCACAGTCACAGTCGCGTCACAGTCACAGTCGCAGTCACAGTCGCAGTCACAGTCACAGTCACAGTCACAGTCACAGTCGCAGTCACAGTCGCAGTCACAGTCAGTCACAGTCGCAGTCACAGTCACAGTCGCAGTCACAGTCGCAGTCACAGTCGCAGTCACAGTCGCAGTCACAGTCGCAGTCACAGTCACAGTCGCAGTCACAGTCGCAGTCACAGTCGCAGTCACAGTCGCAGTCACAGTCGCAGTCACAGTCACAGTCACAGTCGCAGTCACAGTCGCAGTCACAGTCGCAGTCACAGTCGCAGTCACAGTCACAGTCGCAGTCACAGTCGCAGTCACAGTCGCAGTCACAGTCACAGTCAGTCACAGTCGCAGTCACAGTCACAGTCACAGTCGCAGTCACAGTCGCAGTCACAGTCGCAGTCACAGTCGCAGTCACAGTCACAGTCGCAGTCACAGTCGCAGTCACAGTCGCAGTCACAGTCGCAGTCACAGTCGCAGTCACAGTCGCAGTCACACTTTTCCGCGTCATTGGACACGTAGTGTTAGTGTCATTGTCAATGTCATTTTAGATGTCAGCCTGACGTCAGTGTTAATGTCAGTGTCAATTATAAAAACACTGCTTTTGAACCATAGTTTGCCGACAACTCGGTGCTACGATGTCAACATAACCTACGCAAAATTAAAAGTTGGATTAGCATAATCAGAATTTCTAAACTCCTTGAAAAAATGCCCTAACACAGAAATGGAAAAGGAAAAAACCCATCGGAAAAAGGCTGATCAAACTGCCTACCTGTTTAGCAGTGGACTCGATGGAAGGGACATGTTGTCGATGGGAGCGCACAAAGTCAGCCCTTCTCCAGTGCACACACATGTAGTTGCCGCCTATAGCTTGGCTGTGGTTTGATTTGTCCATCTCCCAGTTGTCTGCCAAATAGGTGCGATCAGTCTGGTCTGTAGATTTGAAGTGCTCCAGCCTAAAAACAATCTTATCAAAGTAAAAAAACACAATTAGGTTTCACCTGAATTGATCGCCTATTCCAACCAGCTTCTTAGCATATCGCATAGATCTTCTAGCTTTCCAATAAAAAACATCTCCAAATCTGTCATGCAGAATCGTTTCCGCTCTGTCCACAAACAGGGACATCCTAAACCAAAAAGCGTGAAAGAGAAAAAGCGTTTATAAGAGCTCACGGCTTAGGGAAGTCTTTTATAATGGCATCAGCCAAAGTGCTCGATTGTCCTTCAAATAATTTATTTATAGGCTTATAATTTTCTCAAAAAACTACCTTGAATAGACAAACACTCGAGCTCGCTGGCATACACTTTTTCGTAAGTAAAGAAGAAACCTTTCCTGAAATTTTTTTTTAATTGTAAAAAACCACTGCTACTATAACAAATATTATAATTTTATTGAAATTTTGTTTTTATATTTTTTTATTAAGCTCGAATTGAAATGTTTTCAATAAAAACATCCGTCAACGTGTGTAAATCTTACGTCAAATTTCTAAAACTTGATGTTATCATGGTCTTCTCAAATATTTTCCGTGATTTTTAAATCAGAATTTAGCCATGAAATTCTAAAAAAGTATCATTTAGCTCAATGTGTTAGATGAAAGTGGAAGAACAACTGGTTTTGAAAGAACCGAAGTATTTTTTAACTAATGTAACCGCACGGCTACATGATGGTGCAAAAATATATAGAAAATGTTTAATAAATCTATGAGAACTTCAAGCTTTAAAGTTATGCTATGAGATCAGTGTTATCAAAAGTCAAGTTCAAGGTCAAGTTCAAGGTAAAGGTAAAACTTGACTTTAAAACATCAAGGTCGTTTTTCTCGATTTTTCGTAAGGAAAACGGGTCTGAATTTTTTTCCCTATGCCCTAAAGTCAAGATTTTGCGCTGAACAAAACGTACTTTTCAGAATAACGATATCATTTTTGTACGATGAGATATAGCCTAAAGTCAAGGTAAAATCACCTTGATTTTACCGAGGGTCAAGGTACAAAAATGATATCGTTATTCTGAAAAGTACGTTTTGTTTAGCGCAAAATCTTGACTTTAGGGCATAGGGAAAAAAATTCAGACCCGTTTTCCTTACAAAAAATCGAGAAAAACGACCTTGATGTTTTAAAGTCAAGTTTTACCTTGACCTTGACTTTTGAAAACACTGTATGAGATATAGGTCAAAAACTAAATTCTTGGAAATAAATAAAAAAATTTAGTGTGATTTTGACTAGCCACGTATTTAACTCTCGCATTACTGTTTGTAACTTTGGTGCGTAGTTGTGCAGAATTTCACGCTGAACAAGATTGTGTTAGCAGCCCAGGAAGCAACCCCCCCTGGGTACACCTATGTGCACAGAGAAAAGTTATTCCCTAAAAACTACTACTAAAAAGTGGTCAATTTTACTATTTTCGGTTTTTAGTTATAAAAAAGCCATTTTTATTTCACACTAGTGCTTGGCGGCCCTTCGGGCCGCTCTCATTTCTACTGATGCTTTTCAAAGTATATTTTAAAGCGTAAAATCAATAACTGGTTATATCTTCACAAATTTGTTTTTCACTTTTGTGTCGGTACATAAAATTAAACGAATAAGAGAAAGTAGCGAGGGTTATTTTGCTTTTAAAATGTTATATCTTTAATTTATCAGATCTGGATAGACAGTTTTTTTCATTTTTTCTGATCGCAGTAAAAATGTCTCTGACATAATACAACTTTTTACGAACGAAATTAATATGTCAAAAATAGTGTCCTGAAACTTGTCCTAAACTGGACTAAATAAACTAAACCTCGCGCCTTTTTTAATTAAATTTCCGACTTATTTTTAAAATTCTATTTTTCCTCAACTTAACATAACCTCAACAGCCATAATCTTTGCTTCCGTCTCATTGAGGAAACTCATATTCACTCCCTTTTCACACTTATAAAAATTCTCATTGCCTCGTGTGCAGATTGCACGCGAACAGACAGAAACAGACAGCACACAGAAATAGACAGCTATGAAACAGATAGCTTAATAAACAAATGAGCAGATTCAACGAATGAGATATATGTGCTGCATAAAATATACACAGAAAGTAAGACCTGAAGCATGAAATATACACAGAAAGTAAGACCTGAAGCATGAAATTAAATTTCTCATATTTGAACGATTCAATTTTGCGATGCAACCTACCACTGGACAGTTCACAGATATGAGACTTAACTACAAAAGCATCGAATCAATCCAACTGGACTGATCTATGTAGTATCACAAAAAGTATCACAACATGTTATATATCATTAGAAAGCCCATAATGTCAGCGTCATTTTAATATATATATATATATATATATATATATAACAAGCACTAAAAACCTGTCAAAAATTTTTAACACGCATTAAATTTAGAAAAAAGTCGCCACTTTTCGACCCCCGAAAATGACCTTTATTGATTAGTCTTTTTGCCAGTACCTTTTCTCAGTTTTTTGAAAAACTGCTTACATAATCTTGTTCAGCGTGAAATTCTGCACAAAAAATGCACCAAAGTTACAAACAGTAATGCGAGTGTTAAATGAGTTTAACCCACCATACAGCGTCCTCGACCATGGCGTAGTGGTGATAGGCATCGATGCAGGGCTTTTTTGTCATATTTGAGAGTATAACCTTCGTCCTCAGACCAACCTTCTGGATATGCTTGCAAATAAAGCACCAGGTCTATTTTGTCGCCATTCACCTGCAGGAAGTCTTCAAACTCGATCACAGGAATAAGGCGAGACAGACTTTCCAAATCGAAAAATTCAGCCCATTTCAGGCGGGTTTCTCTGTGACGCCAGTGGTGCAGATTGCCCCAAGGATGCAGAACAAGCACGTAGTTGTGACCTGCAAAGCCAATGTCAACGAATATATAATTTTTTTAATAGAGGGAAACTTTTACGGTTACCCTTTGACATTGATTTTTACTGTGTTAAAGGTTTGGACACTTGTGTACTTGTTTGTCTTGGTTTCCCTGCAGTTTGTTTAACTTTTGTTTAGGCTTAGAGTAAATCAGACGGACTCAAAAATGTTTTTCGAACTATAAAAAAGAGAAAAGAAAAAAGTGGGAAAAAAGATGTTTGAGTCTGCATAAAAGTACGCTGGCATACCTTGCGCTTAAACATAAACCAAAAAGAACAACAGGGCACCAAGGCAAAAAATGAACCCGATTATCATATGCCGTATTCATTCTAACTGGTGGAAGAAAAGTCCTTGGCGGGTTTTAAGGCTAACTATTTTTAATGAAAATTTTATCTAAAAAATTATCCAAATATATAGGGTTGTAGCGCGAACGCTCCTCTTTCAGATGACATATAACTTTATAAATCTATTCCACAAAATGACCACCATTAGCAGCAATACATTTACGCAATTGTTTAGGGAAACTATCAATCGCATTTTGGATATAACTCTGGGGAATTGCATTCCATTCTCTGACCAATGATGCTTTCAAGTTTGCGATTGAGAAGTGTGGAGCAGTGCAAGCTTTTGACTGGAGGTAGGGCCAAGCAAAGTAGTCCATGACATTCCAATCAGGGGAATTGGGTGCCCATTCACCAGTTGGGTTCCTCCAATGTGGGTCCACTTTGATGAAGTCTTTTTTGCCCTTTATTTCTTTGTACCATTCTACCAATATAATGTTACCAATATACTGCGTATGAATAATGTTATATACCATCTGAAAGAGGAGCGTTCGCGCTACAATCCTATATATTTGGATAATTTTTTAGATAAAATTTTCATTAAAAATAGTTAGCCTAAAAACCCGCCAAGGACTTTTCTTCCACCAGTTAATAGAAGGCCATGGCCTTCTATTTTACAACCCCCCTCAGGGGAGGCCTTCTAATAGAGACTGGCCTTCTATTTTTCAACTCCTTCCTTGACAAACCATTTCATCATTTGAATTGCTCACTCAACTTTTTTTATATGCAACAATCGAGCTAACATTCAATTATATAACATTCTAAGAGACATCGCTCTCGTATTCAACATTTTCTTGCTCTTGCTCAACAACCCCAAAAAGTCTAAAACTATTATTAACCAACCACATAACCAGCACCCATCCATAATCACCCCTAAGACATTTTTTAGTCCCGGCTGACATACGCTGGCCTACCCTGTGCTTGACCTTGATTGCCTAAGGCCAGCAATTTTCGGGGTGGTTGTTCGAGTGGTTTGGAGTAGTTTGGGATGGTTTAAAATGGTTTGGATGGTTAAGGTGGCCTAGGGTGGTTCGAGGCGGTTTAGGGGATTTGGGTGGTTTGAGATGGTTCAGACACAACCTTAAAATTTTGTTTGGAAAAATAAATAAAAAATATGCTTTGGTCCCCCTGTTGTTTTTGGAACGTTTCCCAAATTTACCGGATCCGGTATATCTGAGAGACGACCATACGGCTAACATGATACCTATATACAGCAAAATTTCTCGATACTATCTATTTTGTGCGGGGGTGGCCTTCTATTAGAATAAATACGGTAGATCCGACTTTGACATTAAAACTGACAAAATAATTCGGGGTAAAAAAAGGTTAGGACTAGCAGCAAATCGATTTATTGGGTATTTAATAGACTGCAAGCTCGATTTTTTTTAATTACAAACCTTTCTCTCTGAGCTGGCGTACAGTGTTGGCAATTCGCATGTACACATCTCTGCGAAGATTAAATCCTTCCCCATGATTTATCTAAAACCCACATTAAAAATGTGCAATCGCAAATAAACTAGCCTTACATCGTATATAAGGTAGTGGCGCTCGCCCTGACTGAACTGCTCATCTCCAAAGTTAGCCAATGTGACTTTTTGGTCATCTTGGCTGTTTAAAAGTGGCAATAACAAGCAAATAATTAGAACAACAATTGGACCAGCCATTTGTCGTAGAATGCCATATAGAGGCAATCTAAAATTTATATTTCAGCAATGTTTCTGGCTCTGTTGCGGGGTCAGTAAATTTAGGTCTTTAGCACCCCAGGGACCCACAAGAGCTGTGTTTTTCTCTCAATTGTGAGCTTTCAAAATTTGGCGCTAGTCTAGAATACCCCCCAAATCTAAAAATCGTTTTAACTACCCTTTGGAACAACAAGTTTAGGCTTAGCCCTTAGACTTAGGGGTAGGCCAGCGTATGGAAGTTGTGACTAATAAGTGTTTTACGCACTTTTTCTAGGGTCTGGAACATATATTTGGGTGCTCTTTACTTAGGCTTAGGGGTAGGCCAGCGTATGGAAGTTGTGACTAATAAGTGTTTTACGCACTTTTTCTGGGGTCTGCAACATATATTTGGGTGCTCTTTACTTAGGCTTAGGGGTAGGCCAGCGTATGGAAGTTGTGACTAATAAGTGTTTTACACACTTTTTCTGGGGTCTGCAACATATATTTGGGTGCTCTTTACTTAGGCTTAGGGTAGGCCAGCGTATGGAAGTTGTGACTAATAAGTGTTTTACACTTTTTCTGGGGTCTGAACATATATTTGGGTGCTCTTTACTTAGGCTTAGGGGTAGGCCAGCGTATGGAAGTTGTGACTAATAAGTGTTTTACGCACTTTTCTGGGGTCTGAACATATATTTGGGTGCTCTTTACTTAGGCTTAGGGTAGGCCAGCGTATGGAAGTTGTGACTAATAAGTGTTTTACGCACTTTCTGGGGTCTGAACATATATTTGGGTGCTCTTTACTTAGGCTTAGGGGTAGGCCAGCGTATGGAAGTTGTGACTAATAAGTGTTTTACGCACTTTTCTGGGGTCTGAACATATATTTGGGTGCTCTTTACTTAGGCTTAGGGTAGGCCAGCGTATGGAAGTTGTGACTAATAAGTGTTTTACGCACTTTTTCTGGGGTCTGAACATATATTTGGGTGCTCTTTACTTAGGCTTAGGGTAGGCCAGCGTATGGAAGTTGTGACTAATAAGTGTTTTACGCACTTTTTCTAGGGTCTGGAACATATATTTGGGTGCTCTTTACTTAGGCTTAGGGGTAGGCCAGCGTATGGAAGTTGTGACTAATAAGTGTTTTACGCACTTTTCTAGGGTCTGGAACATATATTTGGGTGCTCTTTACTTAGGCTTAGGGTAGGCCAGCGTATGGAAGTTGTGACTAATAAGTGTTTTACGCACTTTTCTAGGGTCTGGAACATATATTTGGGTGCTCTTTACTTAGGCTTAGGGGTAGGCCAGCGTATGGAAGTTGTGACTAATAAGTGTTTTACGCACTTTTCTAGGGTCTGGAACATATATTTGGGTGCTCTTTACTTAGGCTTAGGGTAGGCCAGCGTATGGAAGTTGTGACTAATAAGTGTTTTACGCACTTTTTCTGGGGTCTGCAACATATATTTGGGTGCTCTTTACTTAGGCTTAGGGGTAGGCCAGCGTATGGAAGTTGTGACTAATAAGTGTTTCACGCACTTTTTCTGGGGTCTGCAACATATATTTGGGTGCTCTTTACTTAAGGCTTAGAAGGCATAAGTTTTGGGAGGGGGTGGTGTTAGGGGGTCTATACTAGGGTCAAAAATTTCAATGTGTTTTTATCACTGGTTTTATCTGAGCGGTCTTGCTGTAAAATGACAATTCTAAATGTATCGGCGTTCCAAATGTTTTATATTACCCACGATGGCAAAGGTGGCAGCACTTAATTTAAAAAAAAACACTGGCGCTGGCGGCCGGTCTTTAAATTTTGTCTGGTGCAAGGAAGCATGATGGCCACATATATCAGTAAATTTCGACATTGGGTTTTTTTCGGCAAAAAAAGACATTTCACAAATCGAAAATTGGCAAAACCATAGAATATTTTCGAGCTGAATCAGATTTGTTCAAGCTAATCCTGAGTGTCAGATTTTGATATGAAAACAGACGTTTTGTCAAATGCGGTTTTGCCAAGTTTCGATTTGTCAAAAGTCGAGCTTGACAAGTGTCGTTTGTACAAATCATACGTTTGTAAAATGTCGTTTTTGACAAAAATCACCTTATTTAAAGAGGCATACCCATAGTTGCACGGGCGCCGGTGTGCGCCCCAAAATTTTTCAGAAAAAGGGGCACCGGCGCCAGCGCCGGTTTCAAAAAAAACCGATTCCGGCGCCCGGCGCCGATTTTCAAAAACGCCGGCGCCGAAAATTTTTTCCGTGCAGCTATGGGCATACCAGCGCATACCAGTGCAAATTAAGGCGGGGACCAGCAATTTTTTAAAAACTGTGTTAAATCTGATAATAATGAACTTATAATACCTTTAAAAACTAGGCGAAAAACTTTCATCAGATCAGCTGGAGCGCTTATAATTTTTTTTCAAGAGAAGAAGAAATTTCTGCCCCGCCTTTTTTCATTGTAATGGACTGGTATAACCAAACCCTAAAGGAACATGGTTTTGCGCGCAGCGGCATGTGCGAAATTTGGATTGGCGGGGACAGTTCTCTTTCGTCTCTCGCTGTACTCTTTTGAGTTATTTCAAAGGACTTAAAAGAGTACAGTGCGAGACGAAAGAGAACTGTCTACGCCAATTCAAATTGTGGTCATACCGCTGCGCGCAAAAACCATGGTCCTATAAGTATGCATCTCATGAAAACTCGCGTTTTTAAACCGGATTAGTCAATAGAAGCAAGTGTGTAGTAAAATTTATTTGAGTAATTTACTAAAAAGAAACTAAAAATAGTTCTCAAAAAACTTTCCTTAAAAATTGTCATTATATGGACTGCTTACTGAGTTTTGAGCAAAATAAAAATCTCAAAAATTTGTGTCCTCAATAAAGTACAAATCTTTATAAACTATTACCCTGTAAAAAAGGAGTTTATGGTGAGGTGTTTATTATAACTAATGCACTATTTACATTTTTGTTGATTCAATATTTTTTGAATCAACAAAAAACAAGTTTAACGCCAAAAAGCAGTGTCCCATTCAAACATGAATTAGTCGGTTTGAATCATTAAGCTATATTTAAATCCTTCCTTTGCTGATTTACGCGCCACATGTGCATGCGTGTTGTTGCTGAATATCAATCACACACTGTATTTTAGTAATTTTTAATTGGAAAAAAAATTGTTGAAAAAAAAATTGCCTTACAAGGGACCCGCGCGAACTGTCAACTCACTCACGGCATTTCTGAAAGTTTTATCGTGTAGCCCATAGTCGATTTACTTAGTGTAGGCGCGAGGGATTTTCCGGACAGAAAGAAAAATTTTGAGTACGAGACTAAAGACTATATGACACATTAAAACTAGGGTGGTGCGGTTACGGTTAATTTATCACTACCCGGTTTTCGGTTAACCGCATTTTTTTCGTACCCGGTTTTCGGTTACGGTTTTTTAGTTTCGCTTCGGTCGGTTAACCGGAAAAAAAACTCGGTTTCGGTTATTTTTGTCGTAAATTAACCGGAATTTCGTTGTACCCGGTTTTCGGTTAACCGCATTTTGGCGTACCCGGTTTTCGGTTTCGGTTAATTGGGCGAAAACTGGTCCGGTTCGGTTAACCGACCGTGCACCACCCTAATTAAAACTTTATAACACATCACCCACAGTTGAACGATGAGGGTTCATAACATATCACCCACAGTTAGATCGCATCGCACCGATGATAGTCCGTTCGCTAATTGCTCCATAATCTCTTGCTTCATTGCATCCATATTGCTAAAAATAAAGTGCTGAAAGTGAAATGCACATCCAAGAAAAAACCTAAGCCTAAGCCTATTCAAATAAGCCTATTCGAAAACCAAACGAATTTTAAAAAATTAAAAAAAACCATAGGGAGGACCAAGGCAAAATTTTCACGTTTTTACACATTTCTTTAGTCTCGTACTCAAAATTTTTCTTTCTGTCCGGTCCCTCGCGGCTACACTAAGTAAATCGACTATGGGCTACACGATAAAACTTTCTGAAATGCCGTGAGTGAGTTGACAGTTCGCGCGGGTCCCTTGTTAGATTAAAAAAATTGAACGTACCCAGACCTGATATGACCTTAACCAGATAAAATATTATTATTATTGGTCCACAGATTTCTAAAAAGTGTTTTTTCAAACATGATCTGAACTGACCCAAAAATTTTCTCATGATCTGGTACAGGTTCGCATGATCTGATCTACGGATCAGATCACTCGTAAAGTCACTCGTTTTAAGCATAATGTAGTTGGTTGAAATCGAGTACCGATCATAAATCCGAGATAAATTTTTCCAAAATCGGCATCGAAGTAATTTTATGGCTACTTTATGACTTTCTTACGACTGTTATACAGAACAATAACAAGAAAACCATTCGAGCTATCCTCCTGCCTATCGTCAATCTGATACTTTTATCTTGTAGCCCATGGTCCATTTACTTAGTACAGAAAAAGTCCTAGCTGCGGGCAGAGACAAAAATTTTGAGTTTGGGGCCTCGAAAACTCAAAAAAAAACACGAGAAATGATAATTTGGGGTATTTCAGTGTCCTAATGCTCAGTTTTTTTGTTTGTCAAGTGGTCAACCTGATCAATATTGAAAAAAAATTGAAAATTCAAATTTTAGTATGCATGACATGGACCATGAAAATTTGAATTTTCAAAATTTTTCACATAATTTCTAAAAAAATTACTGTTGGACGTACAGTCAAAAAGGAACATAAGGTAATATTGATTGGTGTTGGGGTGTGTGCGAGAAAAATCGCGATTTTCTCGCAAAATCGCAATCGCAAATTATAAAAAAAATCGTATCGCAATCTCGCACGCACGCTTTTGAAAAATTGCGATTCTCGCACGTAAAAATTGCGAAAAAATCGCACTTGTATCTTAGTGTTGGCCTCGAGACGAGAAAACTTTGCTTTTGTCATACTCAATCCTGCAAACATTATCAACTGCCAACACTACTTCTTCTGTGTCATTGCTTTTAGTGTACTTGATGCGGTTGTGCCTGATCTTTTGGATGAAAAAAATTTGCTGTTGGCAAAAATTAAGACAAGATTTGGGTCGTTGGAGTGTCACAAGTAAGGTTTTTCTAATTTTATAATATGAATATTTTCAACTTGCTTCTGGGAACTATGGACTCGCTCTTTTCTTAGATCCTCGATTTAAAGACCGATGTGTGAAAAACGACAGCAAATTCAGTGAGTGGTCGAGCAATGGCTATGCAGCGAATACAAACCAAGGGAGGAAGTGTTGCAGGAAGAAGCACTGGATGTGGAATCAGTAGTGGAGAAACCGCCAGCCAAGAAGCCAAGGAGTCTTTTTGCTTGTCAAGGGAACATGAGCCAAGCGGAGAATGTGCCTCTGCCAGTTACAACGTAGATGCACAATTCAGAGTTTTATTTCGGCAACCGGACAAAAATCGAATCTGTTTTGCGACATTTGTCGACTATTTTTTAATGAAATTCGGGCGAAACAACCGAAGTTCATTGGAAAATAGTCGACAATATCGCGCGACAAATTCGACAAATAGTCGACAATGTCCGGTCGCCGTTTATTTCGAAGTGATGATTACTTCGTCCCTGATTGTCTACTTTAGGAGATTTTTTCGTACAACGCAGATAAGCCGGTGCCGCTGGAATCTTATCCGCTCGTCTATTGGCAGAAGAACGTCATCCGCTTTCCGATACTCTCAAGTGCCGCGCCTCGATATCTCTCAACGCCGTCTATGTCTCAGCCAAGCGAGCTTTTCAGTCATGCCAGGGAGGTCTTTCATTACAAAAGAAGCCAGCTGGATCCTATGAATGCTGAGCAAATGATCTTCCTGAATCGAGCCTTGAATGCTGTTAACTTCACTTACTGATTATTTGTGTTGACAATAAAAATATTCTTTTTTTTGTGTTATTTTCGGGCAAAACTTGCCCTACTAGTTATTTTGTTCATTTTCTCGCAAAATTGCGATTTTCTCGCATTTGGAAGTTGCGATTTTCTCGCATTTGGAAGTTGCGATTTTCTCGCAATCGCAAATTATTAAAAAAATCGCATCGCAATCTCGCACGCACCCACAGTCCCCAACACTAATATTGATCAGATTGACCACTTGACAAACAAAAAAACGGAGCAATAGGACACTGAAATACCCAAAATTATCATTTGTCATGGTTTTTTCAGTTTTCGAGACCCCAAACTCAAAATTCTTGTCTCTGTCCGCAGCTAGGACTTTTTCTGTACTATGCAAAGCTACCTATTGCATTTTTTCAAACCCCACGAGCTCTACCGATTCCACTTTTTTGAGCACTCACAAAATTTCAAGATTGACCCGAAATTTTTCTGAATTTTTGAGAGGCTGAAAAACAAATAGAACGGTAGATTAATAGAGAACATACGGTCTATTAAAATTTATACTTTCTAAAGCATAATTTTTTTCAGTCATGAAAGACAATGTCTGTAGCTCTTCCAGAACCCCAATGAAAAAAAGATCAAGGGGCAGCAATGCACGAAAAAAACCTGGTTTAAGATGTGTGTATTATTATTTCACTATTTACATTAATATTTATTTTAAGTGTCCAAATATTTCAACTACTTTTTGGACGGCAGAAAGTGTAGTGAGTGCAACTTCAAGTCGCAGAGCCTAATAACTGCTAGCAATGCCCGACGCCACCTGCTCAACAGACACCCGCATTTGCCGGTCTTTGAGCCCGATTCGAGTGGGTGTCTTTAAAATAAATAAAAATATTTTTTTTAAATCATTTTAGAAAAATAAATAAATTCAGTTTTAAATAAATCCATATTTGCGTTTGTCATTATTCAAATCCAAATTTGTTTAGAACACCCACTTCCTTTTATAACCGGTTATATTTTTCAAACTAAAAACTTATCTTATTATCTCTACACATATTTTTTTTGTGTAAATCATAAAATAAATGATTTTTTTAGAGGAAGTAGGAGCAATGGAAGACGACAATTACAATAGCACTCTGAAAATGGTGGAATCTTTCACTTCAAGCACTCAACTAGTATCTAACGCAGGTGAACGAGCTAGGACTGTGAAATTCAGCGACAAGGAGGATGAAGCTATGATCAAAGTAACTTAAAAGTTTTCCAATTCACCAAACGGTTGGCTTTAACCTTTGCAAAGATTACAAACTGTGCAACAACAAATTCTAGGGCAATAATTGATGGTAGACTTGACTGTCGATATAGGGTGGTATTTAATTCTGCCCTCTAATCTGTGAAAAATACCCGCTAATTTTAATTTGGCATTTTGTAAAAAAAAATTCGTTGATTTCTTCAACTTTTTTTTGCATCATCGTGTAGCCCAGAATCTCAGCTTTCTAACGAGCTATCAAACTCCATTGAACAATATGAGAAATTTGGATATTTAGGGCTTTGAATGAAGTAACTTTTCTTTTTGTGTTATTTTTCCAAACCCCAAAATTTTTACATTTTGAAATTCATTCAATGGTGTTTGATAGCCTGTTGGAAAGCTTAGATACTGGGCTACACGATAATGCAAAAAACTTTCAAAAATTAAAAAATAATAACAAAAAAATTTAAGGAGAAGTGCAAATTTCACATTAGCGGACATTTTTCACAAATTAGCGGGCAAAATTAAATACCACCCGTAGATATATATATATATAGCATCACGCCCTCAAGCTAGTCACTGCCTATGGTCACACTTTTTTATGTTGACTTCGACCACTTTTGTTTAATCTGATGGGCCAGCATAGTGAGTAATGTCTAACATGTACACTGATATTTTGAATTTCCCCCAGAGTTGTGATTTCGACCAGATTGTAAAAATTTCTAAAAAATAGTAAAAAAGCAAATAGAAATGTGGTAACAAAATTTTTTACTTTTTTTCATGTCCTGCATTTTCAACATTTTTAAAGAATACCGTAAAACCTCTATTAAACGCCCCCCCCCCTACAGTTAACTATTTTCAAATTTGTTTTGGTTTTTAACTAACATTGTTTATTTTTATACGTACGACCACTCATTTTGTAGATCTTTCCAAACTCTACAAAATGAGTGGTCGTACGTTTTAAAAAATAAACAATGTTAGGGTTAAAAAACCAAAACAAATTTGAAATATTGGTTGATTCATAATTAATGCGGATTTTGTTGCCTTATGATTCTTTTGATCTATTTCTTCTTTAAATTTGCTTTTTTGTTTTAAAGTATGCCCTCGCTTTTAGTTAAGAAGAATGCGCGTCGAAAACCACCTTCACATTCGCCATATCATGCTCTACCACTTCGAGAAAGGATGAAGGGCAGCGCAGTCTTTTCGCGATATTGTCGAACTCTTTGGCGAAGAGGCGATCAGTCAAAGTCAGGTGGAAAGATTTGAGAGCTTGATCATTAAAGTCAGATGGGCGACCTCTTCCTTTCTCATCTTGGTTTTCGACGCGCATTCTTCTTAACTAAAAGCGAGGGCATACTTTAAAACAAAAAAGCAAATTTAAAGAAGAAAAAGATCAAAAGAATCATAAGGCAACAAAAATCCGCATTAATTATGAACCAACCCAATAGTTAACTGTAGGGGGTGGCGGTCGTTTAATAGAGGTTTTACGGTAACTTTTTTATTTTACATTATATAATCAGTTTTTATTTTTGGGTGACCGTCCATGTCTCCGTTCATAAAAGGAAACATGGATGGTCACCCAAAAAAAAAAGTATGAAAATAAAAACTGATTATACAGGGTGTTCCTAATTCGGAACGCGATTTATTTTACACATAACTTTTTAGCATCCGAATTTGTTCATCTTTTTTTTTAATGCTCACAGGTCTGAATGTTCATGTCAAAGTATTCTAATAAGTTAGAATGGGCATCTTTTTCAAGTTAAAAGTTAGAAATTTACGCTAAGTAGAAAACGCTAAGTTTTTCAGGAGTAGACTGGACATGTCAAATTGCGACAAAATTCATTTAACAAATAGTGGCGAAAATTTTTCATGCTTGAACTTCGGAACTTGTTTACTTGGGGGGGGGAGCCTTTTTTGGTCAACTGTGAATAGTGCCAAGGAGGGAACTTTTTGCCCAGCTCCAGCAACCAAAACGTAGTAGAAATATCGTAAAATAAGTGTTTACAAGGATTTTGAGTGCGAATAAAATTGTTGTTGTCGAGAACCATCTTTTGTAGTCCGCTCTCATTCGCTCAGCCTACCTTGGGGACCAAGGCAGTTGGTCAACCATTGATAACCAATTTTTTTTTCAAATATGTCTTTTTAGTACGGAAATTGTTTGGAAAGAACTTTTTTATCGGTTTTAGCGTATAAAAATTACGACCCTACCGGAGTATACCGCCCCCCAAATGAAATTTTTTTAAAGTGTTTCCAAACGCCCTATATCAACCTAAAATCACCTCAGAAGTTCAAAAAAGACATTATTTTTGTGTTCTGGTCAATAAAAAATTGAGTTTTGGGCATTTTGAAATTTCGACCATTTGGCTGTTTTACCATGTTTTGGTCACTGGAGCTGGGCAAAAAGAGCCTCTAAATGCGTTTTTGATCAAGAGTCTTGTTCGGAATTATGTCTAAAGTGAGTGCGCGCATCTCTAACCATCCAAGCCCCTGCGCCCCCGAAGGGGCAAATCACTCGAAAGTGACTCTGGATGCATAAAAAATGTATGCATACCAGAGTTTCTCTATGCGGTAGGCCCCAGTTAACAAAACTATGTTCAAATTCCATCTTTTTGGGGCCAAGGTACCCTCAACATCTGATTTACTAAGTTATAATAAACAGAAATCAACTAAAAATACCAAAATTCAAGATTTTAAAAAATCGACTTTTTATAGAAAAAAGTAGGTGAACACACCTTTTTATCGTGTTCAACGTGTAGGAAATGCTTAAAAATGGTTAAAATGGTGTTTTGAAAAAGTTCAAAAAAATTTCATCTGGGGGTATACTCCGGTAGCGACGAAATTACTTAAGAGACGTCTGAACACTATTCACAGTTGACCAAAAAGGCCCCCAAGTTATCAAGTGCCTGAACTTCTTGCTTATCGAGTTTTTCGATCATAGTGGACCACATCGTCTGAAATGACCGACTACTGGGTGACACAAAATTACTGCACCATTTTTGAAAAATTTGCATAGGTAGCTCTTTGCCCCGTTGATTTTCCCAGGAAAATCGATGACAGTAATTAAGCTATCCCGAAGCGACCTGGATGAAGTTCAAAAGATTTTTTTTAGAAATACAAACATTTTTTACTAAACACAGCAACGTAAATGAAATCCGACCACAAATTTCAATTTAAAAACTTTAAATAAAAGTTTTTCGACAAATGGTGCAGTAATTTGGTGTCACCCTGTACACCATTGAGCAAAAGTGCTGAGCTACAGAAGGACCAAGGGCTGTTGAAATTCATCACAGAAAGGAGCTCGGCCGACACGCAAAGACTCCGGACAGTGCAACAATCTATCGCAGGTGGGAGAAATTCTTTGCGTGTCAGCCGAACTTCTTTCCGTAATTGATTTGGACAGCCCTTGGTCCTTCTGTGGCTCTAAACCAGATAAGTGTCCACCACTTTTGCTCAATGGTGTAGTTGGTTATTTCAGGCGATGTGCTCCACTATGATTGAAAAACTCGATAAGCAAGAAGTTCAAGAAGTCCACTTTTTGTTAAATGAATTTTGTCGCAATTTGACATGTCCAGTCTACTCCTATAAAATTAAAAATTTCGACCCTACCGGAGTATACCCCCAAATGAATTTTTTTTAAAGTGTTTCCAAACACCCTATATCAACCTAAAATCACCTCAGAAGTTCAAAAAAGACATTATTTTTGTGTTCTGGTCAATAAAAAATTGAGTTTTGGGCATTTTGAAATTTCGACCATTTGGCTGTTTTACCATGTTTTGGTCACTGGGGCTGGGCAAAAAGAGTCTTTATATGCATTTTTGATCAAGAGTCTTGCTCGGAATTATGTCTAAGGTAAGTGAGTGCGCGCACCTTGGACGCAAATCACTCGAAAGTGACTCTGGATGCATAAAAAATGTATGCATACCAGAGTTTCTTTATGCGGTAGGCCCCAGTTAACAAAACTATGTTCAAATTCCATCTTTTTGGGGCCAAGGTACCCTCAACATCTGATTTACTAAGTTATAATAAACAGAAATCAACTAAAAATACCAAAATTCAAGATTTAAAAAAAATTGACTTTTTATAGAAAAAAGTAGGTGAAAACACCCTTTTTATCGTGTTCAGCGTGTAGGAAATGCTTAAAAATGGTTAAAATGGTGTTTTGAAAAAGTTCAAAAAAAATTTCATTTGGGGGTATACTCCGGTAGCGCCAAAATTTCTATTTGGGTGGAATTTAATTTTGCCCGCTAATTTTTTATTTGCTTTTTTCTCTACATTTTTCTTTAATTTTTTAAAACTTTTGACATTATCGTGTAGCCCAAGATCTCTACTTTCCAACGAACTATGGCTAAAGTGCAGTATCCCTACGTGTCCCAAACTTGTGTTTTTGTGGGGACCTACCGCATAAAAAACTCTGGGTTGCATACTGTTTTATGCATCCAGAGTCTGTTTTCGAGTGATGTATGTCTCAGGTATGTGGGTGTGCGCATCTCAACCCCAAGCCCCCTACGCCCCCGGAGGGGAGAGAATGGTGAAAACTAGAGAACCCCGGAGGGGGCGTAGGGGGCTTGGAAGGTTAGAGATGCGCGCACAGACTTACCTGCGAGATGAATCCGAGCGACACTCTTGATAATATATGCATAAAGAGACTTTTTTAGCACAGTCCCATTGATAAAAACCAGTTAGAATATCCTCAAAGGGGTATCCTGGTACCCCCAAAAGTAAAAATTTTCAAAAAATATTTTTTTTCTGGAAATAGTCTTCCGCCACATAAAAACATGTTTTCTACACTTTTCAGTGTCTAAAACGTTGCAAAAAGTGGTTAAAACACAATTTTGGGACACGTAGAGATACTGCATTCCGGCCCGAACTATCAAACTTCATTGCATGATTTCAGAAATATAGATATCTAGGGGTTGAAATGCAATAACACTTATTTTTTTCAAACCCCCAAATCTTATAATTTCTGAAATCATTCAATAAAGTTCGATAACTCGTTAGAAAGCTGAGATCTTGCGCTACACGATAATGCTAAAAATTTAAAAAAATTGACACAAAAATGTAGAGAAGAGTGCAACTATAAAATTAGCGGGTATTTTTAAGAAATTAGCGGGTAGAATTAAATATTACCCTTTCTATTTAGCGAACATTTTTAATTTTTTGGAAAAGATGCTTGTTCTACTTATTAGACTTATTTGACATGAACATTCTGATATCAAACGATTGCCCGGAGACCTGTGAGCATTAAAAAAAAGATGAACAAATTCGGATGCTAGAAGTTATGGGTAAAATAAATTTGGGACACCCTGTATAATGTCAAAAAAACGATTAGTTATAGAAAATGAAAAAATGCAGGACGGCGATGGAAAAAAAGTAGGGCGCGGGCTTAAGCCCGGTGAGCCCCCGAAAAGCGCGATATGCTTTAGGAATACCACCTAAGACGCCATTTACTAGACTCTACATACTCCACCGCAATAAAAGTGAGCAACCGTGAAAAGCAACAACAATGGCTGGAGATCACCGAAATAGTGAACCAAGTGGTCAGTTCTCTAACGTTAACTATCTGTAAATACGTCCTAAAAAAGTAATTAAAGGATTGCCGAGCTGTGCGAAGTGTGGAAATGGTGAAGACTCGCTACAAGAATATGGTTTCCGACTACAAGAGGTACAAGGCAGAAATACGAAGGACGGGAGAAACTTCAAAGTCCAGAGAGCAACCCTTCCACAAAATACTCGAAGAAGTTGGTGCAGAAGATTGTGGTAGTAGTGCATATTCTGGCAGGCGATCAAGTGGCTATATTTTAGGTTTACTGCATCATAAAAAAGCTAAATTTAGATTCTTTGCTATCTGTCACAAAAGAAGAGCTGATTGGTTTGTGAAAATATCTTTTTTCGGCTTGACTGTGTTGGTTTCCAGATCCAATAGAAGACCTCCGAGATTGTGGTGCAAACAGCCATATAGATGCCCTACTCCACCAATCAGCCATGTTGGATGCAGGCAAAAAGAGGAAAGCTGAATTTCCAGTCATATATAACCCTCATGAAAATAAAGTCAATGGTGGCAATGCAAATAATAGCACCTCTAAAGAGGAAAGGATCAAAGACCTGCAGATTGAGGTTAGATATTCTTTTTTAGCTTCTTTTTTTACCATTTCAGCACTAAATTAAAAAATTTCCGATTTGTTAAACATATTCTTGTTAACCAAAAATGATGTCTAACATTAATACCAATATTTTGAGTTATTGACCATTATATGAAAATCTCGAAAAAATGGTGAAAACGCAAAAAAAGGACGTTAGCAAAATTTTTGGCGCTAGTGAAGAATAGGGTTCCAAAAATCAGCTTGGTCCCCCCTGTTGTTTTATTTGTAAAAACAACAGGGGGGACCAAGCTGTTTTTTGTTAAAATTTATTAAATTTATAGGACCAAACTAGTTTCTACGAAAAACAATAGGGGGGACCAAGCTGTTTTTTACGAAAAAACAACAGGGGGGACCAAGCTGATTTTTGGAACCCTATTCTTCACTATAGCCAAATTTTTGATTTTGCTGGTAAAATTTTTTTGAACATCGTTGGTTAAAAAAACTTAAAAATTGGTCTCCCATAATTGGACCCTAGGCTGGATCGGTCTTATATCGAAATTTGATTTAGGTGCTAGAGAAACAAAAATGCTTGCTGGACTTCAAGATCGTTTATGTGCAGCAGAAGCTAGGATTGTTAACTCAGGAACAAGTGGACCAGATGTTCAAGGACAATTAGTTCTGTCATCATTACAACCAGGACAGTGAAAGAAGCAACGTTCTTTGGAAAGTTTGACTATGTATACTGTGCAATATTATTAAAAAATAGAATAAAAAATCAATTGGGTCAGATGTCACGAAAATTGTAAAAACAAATGGCTGTTTTTGGCATCCATGTGGTCATTAAATATCAAAAATAAATAAAATATTTATTTTTCGCCTTTTTCACAATAAAACAATAATGCTCCATTCATTTTTGGTGGTCAATGACTAGTAGTGCGAGCAGAATCACAGACAAACGTGTGTTCAATGGAAAAAGCACTAAATAAAGAGAAAAATAATTTTTTTTCTAGAATTTTCACTTCCATATCTAACTAAATGACGTAGTTGGAAATGTTAGACTTGGTAGCTCTAAGTGTTCATCGAAGCCAAAATTTAAAAAACAAGCAGCTTGTCAGCAAATATGCTTTCGTACATAAGAAGATAGAGACAGTGGCGACTAGCGAAAGTATCGACTAAAACTATGCTAAAACAATAGAATATTTTACCTAGGGCTAGCATATTATTTTAAAAAAACAGACAGAAAGTGTTTTGGTGAATTTCGGAAACAATTAGGGTTGTACAACAGCTAACGAAATCAATTACCGTATTTCCTCTAATAGGAGCCCATGCGCGCTTATTTTTCAAACCCCCAAAAATGTGAAAACTTTTGGGTTGATCTGAAGACTTTTGCGTGAAATTCCAAAATGTAAAAAGTGGGATCGGTAGAACTCGTGGGAGTTAAGAAAATGCATTAAACAGCTTTGCAAAATATTCTCGCGGGGCTGAAATACAGGTCTTCAAAGTTAGGGGTGGGCGCTTATTATAGCATGGGCGCTAATTAGAGGAAATACGATAATTGTCCGGCTAATTAGCCGATTTTGTTAATCTTATCTCCATTTTAATTTAAATGACTAACTAATTAGCCGGACAATTAGCACTAATTGTCCGGCTTTTCTGTTTGTCCGGCTAATCGTACAACCCTAGAAACAATTACCGTATTATCTCTAATAAGCGCCCCCCTCTACTTTGAGGGTCTGTATCTCGGGGCAGAGCAAATATTTTGCAGAGCTGTTTTTTGCATTTTCTTAACTCCCACGAGCTCTACAGATTCCGCTTTTTGGATTTTGGTTGTGCACCCAAAAATTTCGAGATCGACCCAAAATTTTTCCGATTTTCAGAGGGTCGACAAATAAGCGCCCCGGGGCGCCTATTACAGATAATACGGTAATTTAAAAAAAACAGTTTATTAAAAAAAATTGTGAATTAAATCGGTTTCTTACATACGTTCTGTAAACACTGAAAGCAAGAACTGCCCGTGAGGGTAAATAACAATGAAAAAATCGGGTCCGCGACAATTCGCTCCCAGGACAATTCGTTACCTGAAACATTTTCATTTGCAATTTTGCGAAAAAAATTCCTAATGGGTAGCAGGTTCGAGTCCCGGTGGTGGCAAACATTTTTTCTGGACTGGTTAGGGAATAGCAAAATATTTCCAAAAGGACCAGAACACTCTCGATCGGAAGAGTGTCCTGTAAAAGGCTGAAGCCTGGTACGTGCCCATCTACCTCTGAAAATCTGAAATTTTGGATTTAGCCTAATGTAATTAAAAACATCGTGCCCTATCCAGAATGGTGTCCGGAACATGGTTTGATGATGCCAAAATTTGCACGAACCTTAGTTATGAATAGTTTCATGCCCTGTAGGGTATCCAGGTGGTGCGGAGAAAGTACTGTCGAGGTAATGGTACTCAAGTTGTTGTACCTAGTCAAAGGTACTTAGGGTAGAAGTGCCAAGGTAGTGGTACTTAGGTAGTGGTACCCAGGTGCTGGTACTCCGGTAATAAATGGAGATTGGCCTAAAAATTTTTGCAGGTGGGAGGAACAGGGGGGGGGTGGTTGTGATGGCCAATTTTTTTTGCGGGGGTGGGGAGAGGGAGGTGCGGGGGAGGGAGGAGCAAGCTGGGAGCGGGGGATAGTGGCGGGGGGTAGGGAGAGAGGGAGGCCAACCCTACTATTTAACCTGCAGTCATACCCATCTACCGTACAAGTATACCTACCTAATCTTCTATAGGTCTATCCTCTTGTATAGGTATACCCCTGATTTAAAGGTAGCTAACTTAAATTGGGGGATCGCATTGGTGAAATCGCAGTTTTTGCCATATCAAACCAGATTCCACATGCAATTTCAGGGCAGGAAAAATAGTTTTTTTATGTTTTTTTAATTTTTAAGCCATCCAGGTGGATAATCACCTACTCCATGGTATACACCCCGGATTGGATGGCCGAAATTTTAAATTTGGTCCTATTAAACCCTATTCCCCACACGATTTCACGTTAGAATAAATTATTTGTTTTTGGTTTGGCTAAAATTTTATTTTTTAGGCCATCCAGCTGGATGTACATTTGAACCATGGGTACCTACCAGGGCTGCACCGGATATCCGGTACTTTTTTACATCCGATACCCGAAAAAATTGCCAATTTTCGGATAATTTTTTTAAATTTCAAAATTTTTGAGAAAATATCCGATAATCGATATCCGGCACTTTTTGACATCCTATCCGATATTTTTTCATATCCGGTGCAGCCCTGGTACCTACTCTAGGTTTTGGAGTTACATTTTTCGTATTGTCAAACCATGTCAAAAAACTTAAAAACTAAGCTTTTCGGGATTTAGATAGCCCCAGATAACCCCTTAGGATATGTACTAACCCTGGTATGGTTAGTGAATTAGATTAGTGAAATTGCTATTTCGGTCACGGTTTCGAATCGGAAGCGAATTTTCCCAGGAGCGAATTGTCCTGGGAGCGAATTGTCCATGTACCGAAAAAATCCGCTTTACACAAATATTTGCAAAAGCCATAAATTTAGGGTCTTTCTCAGTTTTTTACAACAAGATTGTGTTGCATGACTTAGAAATTTCGATATTCAACTACTCTAAATATTTACAACAAGACAAGAGGAAATATTAGAATGTCCCAAAGTTCGTTCCGCTTTTTTTCAAAAGAAATGTTTGTGGCAATGTGTTTTTTCACATATTAACTTTTTGAAAGTTGACCACTCGTTTTGTAGCCTAGCTACAATCAGGGGTCCGATTATATCCCTTAATTAAAGGCATTGCCCTTAATTTGAAAATAAAGGCACATTTTGACGAATGTTATGAAAGTTATGACTACTTTCTTGGGCATAAAGAGTTGTTGAAAGCAGGAAAGGGGGGAGAAAAATATGTTGTTTTTTTTAAATTGTTTTTTTGTTGATTTTTGTCGGGTTTGAAGCATAGGGACAACATGCCTTTAAGTTGCCTTTATTTTGGTGAAAATTCCTTTAAATTGCCTTTATTTTTGACACTAGATGCCTTTATTTCAGAAATTCGCGATCGAACCCCTGGCTACAATATAAGAGGTCAACTTTTAAAAGTTGTTACAAAACACAATGCCACAAACATTTGTTTCAAAAAAATGGAACGAACTTTTGCGACAACCCAATATTTGCAAAAACTTTATGAACAACCTATTACAATCTAAAAGATCTGTATTTTCAGAAAATTACAAAAAATCATTATATATCTATAAAAGGTCAATAAAGCTGGACAAAAACATGCATAAGAAAGACTGATATGTGTG
>JAMRYI010000329.1:0-172622 GCA_029231635.1 Ditylenchus weischeri
GTTAGACGTATTTCTTCTCATTTCTGATTTAATTTTTTTAACTTTCGAATTGAAATTTTGGTTAAAGAATAATCTATTTTTCCTATTTATCCTCCGGGGTATTTTTTGAAACTTCTGAAAAATCTTGAACATGTAAATCAAAAATGGCCTTAACTCTAAAATCCTAGTCAAAAAGAGGGCAGTCCTAATCTACGCTGGCCTACCTTGCATCCAAGCCCAATCTGAAGAAAGCAACGGAAAACCAAAAGCAAATTTGGTCTTGTTGTCGTACTGGCCTATTGTCCATATTTTGAAAATTATTTTGTTTCAGAGACAAAGTGTGAGGATACGTCAAACATTTGCTTCCTTGGCCAACATTTCTGCAATTCTATTTCGGTATTCAAGGCTTCGAAAATCATGTTTCATCAATCTTCATAATTTTTTTTTCAGATTCTGTCTACCAACCAAATGTACAAAAAGTTGTAATCAGTGGTAAATCAGGAGAAATAGACGACAAAGTCAAAAAAGTGGCGAATCTTCATCGCAAATTAAAATGAAAAATGGAGCAACACAAGATGCTAATGAGCAAGCCAGTAATTGCAGTCTAAAGAAAAAGTCTAGGGCTGCCTGATAAGAAGTCCGACTTCAACTGAAAATAATGGCAAAGTTTTCAGAAGAATAAAATAATTTGAACTATTGAAACATATGGAGCACTTAACCTTGACCCCCTTGATTTAGCCAAACATATATACCATATTTACTGTTTAATTATGATTTTTTGAGAAACAATTTTTTTATGTCCTTTTACCACAAAAAGTGTATATTATTATTTTTTATTCTCTTTATTGTTATTTTTTTACTATTGATAGCACGAAATAAGCATAATAATAATATACGGGCATGCCCGACTATGTTTTAACCATCTTTGGGGAAAGAGCCTTTAATAAAAAAAACTTCAAAAACTTTGTAAAAGTTATAAAATCAAAGTTTTTGTTAAAAATCTCTGATTTTATTCAAACAAAGTTCCAAAATTATCTTAAAAATGGTCACGAATACATTTATAAATTTTTTATGCTCTTATAGTCAACCAGTGGCTTCCATGACAGTCATTTAGGGTTATAAAAGTGACTGACAATGACTGACAGTGACTGTCATTGTCAGTCATTCCAAAATTTTTTAGGTGTCATTGTCAGTCACTGTCATTTTTTCCGAAACAATGTCAGTCACTGTCAGTCAAGTGAAAATTTGAAAATTTGTCTTGAGACGAAAAAGAGTTATTTTATGAAATAATTTAGAAGTATATCTGAGATGAAACGCCTAGTTTTCAATTTCATTCTATTCATCATTCTCTTAGCTTACTTACTCATTCACTCCATACCTTATGCGAGCATCTACCATAAATTCAGAGGCACGCCGCCAATGGAGTCAACTCTCGATATAAGTCAGCTCAAGAAATGAACGAGCCTATACAACTGTCGATGTAAGTCAGTTCTTGGATAAGTCAACTCTGAACATAAGTCAGGTCTCTGTATAAGTCAACTCTCGATATAAGTCAGCTTTGATATGAATTAAAGGTTATAAATCAACTGTCGATGTGTCTTTCTGATATAAGTCAACCTCATAAGTCAGCTCTCGGTATAAGTCAACTCTCGATATAAGTCAGCTTTCGATATAAATTAACTCTGGATATAAATCAACTGTCGATGTAAGTCAGTTCTTGATATAAGTCAACTCCTGACATAAGTCAGCTCTCGGTATAAGTCAACTCTCGATATAAGTCAGCTCTCGATATGAATTAACTCTGGATATAAATTAACTCTCGCTATAAATCAACTTTTGATTTAAGTCAGCATTTAAGCCACCAGAAGAGCACGGGACATCTGAGTATTCGCATTTCGCTCCTCCTTGAACCACCGCAGCACCGCTTCTTCGAGATCTTCATGCTTCACTTGCTGAATTCGAGTTTGCTTCGCTTCTTGTCGCCCCTCTACCAATTGCTTTGAGAATCGCCTTTTTCTTTTGGAGTATAGTCCAGACTGTTGATATCGCCATTCCGAATTGCTTGCAGAGTCCCGTCAATTTCTTTTTGGATGAAGCATCGACAATCTGTTTCTCAACTTCCAGAGAGTAGATGCGGCGCTTCTTGCTGGGAGTTGCTATGTGTGAAACAAAAATATAGCAGCAATTCCAGCAAAAAATAAGGAGAAATAATAAAGACGATTGCAAGCACATCAGAAGACTGTTTTGAAATTTGGAAAGGTTTAAATTTTCATGTCGAGACAACACTTTTACGTTAATGAGAGCGTTTCTTATGTGGCCGGGAGCGGCTTCATAGTTACGTTCATGAGAGTTTTACGTTGATCGGAGTTTACGTTATTGGGGAGGTCCGTTAGAAGACTTTTCTTTGAAAACCAACCAAACCGGCACTAGAGTTACGTTAATGAGAGTTATACGTTTATCGGAGTATACGTTATTGAGAGTTTTGACTGTAGTCGGTTATGTTGCCGGATGCCTAACCCATATTGTCGATACAACCTTTTCAATTTGGAAAATACCACATTTCGATCATTTACAAAAATTAATGATGTGAATTAATTAGTAATTTTTCCAAAACTTCAAAGCTGAAAAAATGTTATTTGGATAAAATAGTCAAAACTTGCCTAAATAATTTCGTAATCACCAGACTGAAAATGTGAAATAAATAAGCAGCTAAGCAAACCAAAACCTCTACCTATTCCAATAATAAACCTAAGTGCTGCAACCAAAACGTTTCGTTGACGCAAATCACAGAACCCTTTTGAGATCTAAAACTTAAGCACCTGCTTTAATCCATTCTGACAGTCTTTATAATCGACACATCCAGCAGGATGGAGTCAATTAAGGATTAGTAACAGTAGCTTTCAATTAGCTTAAGTGTTCTCTTAATGAAAATGGTTACAGACTAAAATTGACTCTACTGCTTCATTTTAGTGTACGGCCACTTATCATTTTTTTTCGAATTTTCTTATGCTTTTTCAATAAAAGTATCCATTTATATGTAAATTAAGTTAATCTGATGCTGCCTAATATCTGAATTTTCTTAAAAATCTAAATCTTAAAGCATATGTTTAAACAATTAACTAGCATACTGAGATGTAAACTAATATAGGCCAGTAATTTTTTTCAATCACGGTACTTTAGTTCACATCTAGCCAACCAAGCATTGTTTTTAAATTTTGTTTTTTGATTTTTACCGCTCGACAAATTTTAGCTTCAAAATGGCATCATAATAACTGCAGACATAACATCTCGGCACAGTTTTTTGCGATTCGATTCTTGTATTTTTGAATTGTCGTTTAGAACCATTCAGTTGACTAGCCGGTGATGTAAATAAAACTTGTGCAGTTGCATTAACAGCGTCAATATTAGAATTAAAAAACTCCTTTGAAAGATGCCCTAAAAATTGAAATGTAATAAAAAACTAACCGACCTTTTTTCCAAGTATTTTTTTTCTTCTCCACTTCCGTTTAAGGCATTTTTTGGAAAAAATTAGAAATTCTGATATTTTATTTCTAATCCAATTATAAATTCAGCACAAGTTTTGTCTCATTATAGCACCGGGTTGTCAACAAAATATAGCTCTACAATGACATTTAAAACAATCTGAAATTTGAATTTTGCAAATCGTGTCGAGACTTATTTCTTTAACAGCTATCAATCGCCACCCACCTAACCACCACCGCCACCAACCCCCTTCAAATTTTGAAAAAACGTAGCTAACTCGCCATTTTTTAACTTTTTCAACTGTTTATTAGTGATACCAAACATTATAAATCAGGAATTTGTGATTCACACATTTTAGCACTGTTTAATAATATTTTAGCACCAAAATGTTGCACAAAACTAGTTTAATCAGCACATGTATCTTGTTCACACTACTATTTGTGATTAGCAGCCTTCTTATTATTGTACATACTACACATGCAGAAAGCAATGTAAGTGGCTAGATAACATTTCGCAAGTGCCAATGATTTGTAATATTACCGAAAAAAAATGTTTCAATACATTTAATTGTGAACTATTTTTGATATGCTTGAAAAATTAAATCAAGTCTAGCAAGAAGATTAAAAATCTAGCGATAAATGGCTGTTTAAAGCATAATATTTTTTAAGAAACTTTGTGAATTTTAAGAAACTATTCAATAGGATCGAAAAAATCGGCGTCTTTGTGATGTGTAAAACTGAATTAGAGATCAGAGTTTTAAATTATAATTTATAGCAACTGTCATCTTTACAAAAAAATGTCGAGCATCCCATGGAAAGTAGTGATGTGCTAGTTCGAAAACGACGAGATGAACCAGATGGTGAACCAGAGGATGGTGACAAAAAGGAAGGCGATGGGGAGGACGGTGACAAAAAGGAAGGCGATGGGGAGGAAGGTGACAAAAAGGAAGGTGAGGGGGAGGAAGGTGATAAAAAGGAAGGCGAGGGGGAGGATGGTGACAAAAAGGAAGGCGAGGGTGAGGAAGGTGACAAAAAGGAAGGCGAGGGTGAGGAAGGTGACAAAAAGGAAGGCGAGGGGGAGGAAGGTGACAAAAAGGACGAAGAACCAGAGGGTGGAGATGCTGAGGCAGCAGATGAAGATGCGAAAAAAGAAGATAAAAAAAAAGACAAAAAAGGTGATGATGAAGATGGTGAAAATGATGATAAAGAAGATGAAGAAGACACGAAAAAGGGTGGCAAGAAAGAAAAAAATGGAAAGAAAAATAAAAAAGCTGATGGCTCTGAAGAAGATAGTGATGGCAAAGGAGACAACCCAATGCAAAAAGGCGGCAAAAAGAGCAAGCACACGCACAAATCCGAAAAAGGGTGCAAAGACAAGAAAAGTGAGTACTTTTTTCAGATCTTAAATAAAACTTAAAATCTTTAGACGACTGCTCCAGCAAAAAACACAAATGTTGGCACGGCAAGAAGAAGCACAAGATTCAAAAGAATTGCCCTATGACTTGCGGAATCTGCAGCAATGATTCCAAACACTGTGAAGATAAAATGAATGGCTGTGAAGCTATAAAGGCAATTTTTCAAGACTTTTTCTTATTCATTAAAGGTATTCATAATATAAATCTTTAAGGGATTGTGCCACGAAAAAAAGAATGTCATGGATAACTGCGCAGGAACTTGCGGAAAATGCGCTAAGAATGGAAAGCACAAGCAAGACAGTGAGTTTAATCATTTAGTTTTTGGGTCCTACAGCAGAAAAGGCTTCCAAATAATGCTTTGGTCTCCCGGTTTTTTCGCTTAAAATTTTTGAAAATTTTTAAATATGTTGGACACCGTATCTGCAATAGACCCTTACTTGCAAAAATAAATAGGTATATTCAGAGCACTGCAAAGGACTGCCAAAGGACCATAAAAGTTGCTCCACCCAAGTCACTCTGTGTAATGATCCTGTATGTTTTTTTGAAAATTTTCAACAAAAGAATTTAAACTTCATTGATAAGTCTAAGGACCGCCCCCTTAACAATAAGTAATGAAAAACATTAGCACGGTCTAATTGCTTTAGTACATTGCCTTAGAGGTTCAGAAGTAGAGCAGCGGAAGCTGCGAAAATTGTTCGTGGGTTCGATTCCTGTCGAAGGTTCTCATTTTCATCGACTCTTACTTAAGATAAAATCACACAGAAAGCCTGTTATGCATTACAAGAAGATAATTTGTATTTTTCTAGCAATGGTATAGTTTATTGACTCAACACTGTCCTCGCACGTGCGATCGCTGCCATGAAGCCAAAAAACAAATGCGCAAGTGCAAAAACAAGAAAAAGAAGATGTTGGTTGTTTAAATTACCTAAATAATCAATTTAATACCAGAAATGCAAACTTAGGTGCAAGGAACATGGAGCAGATTTCTGCAACAGTCCTTATTACACCGAAGAGACGAAAAAGAAAATGTGCAAAAAAACATGCGGCTTGTGCTCCTAAACAACTCAAAGAAAAAATGCAGATTTTATTAAACCATCCAACCATAAATTTGTTTCAGCTAAATATCCAATACTACTTTTTTCAAAAACCTTTTTGAAAACAGCTTCTTAAGCAATAAACTTAAAATAAAAATAATTACAACAATTTTTGTCTGCATTCTTTCTGTGTTTCTTCTGTTATTTGTAAGTTAGAATATAATGGCTGAATTTTTACTTTTTCAAAAATTCATCTATATTATTGATAACATAAATGTTTGTATTACACTACGTGTCCAATGACGCGGCAAAAGTCGCAGTCGCAGTCACAGTCGCAGTCACAGTGTGTGTCCAATGACGCGACTGCGACTGTGACTGCGACGTAAATTCAAATCGATTTGAAGCGTCAGTCGCAGTCGCAGTCACAGTCGCAGTCACACTTTTCCGCGTCATTGGACACGTAGTGTTACCGTATTTACTCTAATAAGTCGACAGTCTCCAATAGCCCGAGAGTCTCTAATAACTCGACATCCCAAAATTGATGATTTTATCTTCGCTGTAATCGTAAAAGTTGAATAAGTTATCATTATAAAATTTACGTAAAGGTTATATTTACTGCTGATTTGAAAGGCAGGAAATTCAAGTCATTCGTTCAGCTACCGAGAAAACGCACTGATGTGAAAATCGTTGAAAAGTTCGAGAACAACCTGAATCTTTCATGGGCCGGAAAGACTTGCATGGATGACTCGTTGACAGTAGACTACCTGCAGCGAACATTCACGCGATATTTGTTTGGCTGGCGAAAACTAGTATGATACGTTTGCAGGTGCCACACAAGTGAATTAAAAAAACATTTACGCAAACTGGATCTACAAACGGTAGTATATTTAAGTAAGACATAGTTAAGTTTTTCTTCTACATCATTTTGTTCAGATGTCAGATGTTATGTGGAACGGGCGGTTCAAAGGGGAAATTCGAGAACTCCACAACAACTAAATCTTGAATAAAGACAAAATGGAATGGACAGCCCGTTGAAATCATTGAGTTGCTTCTATGGACGTTTATGTGGAATGGATATGTTAAAAGATATCTACCAATATCGCAAAATTTGTCAAAATTTTCGGCTTCAAAGTTTTTAAACGTTCTTCATTCAACATACGATTAAATTTATCACATTCCTATCAGTTTCTAGATGCTGGAGTTCAAAAATTTTTTTTTGCTTTTTAAGTTCTATTGGAAATCATATCATACTGAAAGCAATATACTATGTTAAAAAAATTTGAAATACAAGCTTTTTTTGAGTTGAGACGAGGAAAATTAGTCGTGAGTCGTTAAATCGACAGTCTTTTACTAGCAGGGACCGGAAAATGTGTCGTTAATTCGAGGGTCGTTGTATAGAGGGTCAGTTTCATCAAATTTGACTAAGACCAACCAAATCGTTTTGAAAGTGTCGTTAAATCGAGAGTCGACTGTATCATAATTTGACTGTAGATTCCAACAGTGACTATAGCTTGACTACAGACTTTGACAGTTATTATAACCTGACCATAGACTTGAACACTTCAAAGGCTGTCTGTACTAATAGCAGCGTTTTGTTCATAATTTTGAGTTAAACAAGACAGCAGAGAAAAATCCTTTAAAAAAGTGCTCTTGGTAGTCCATTTAGGTATTGATTGCAGTAGTTAACCACCGCAATTCCTCCCACTGATTGATTTACGATCCCCTGACAACTACATAGAAACCCTTTGATCTTTGCCGATTTAAAATTTTAAAACATGATTTACTGGATTAAGTAGAAAAACTGTCCAAGAAAAAGTTTTCTCTGACTTTCTAACGCAATTTTGAAATTTTTTTAATACTTCAAATTTTTTTTAATTTTAAAATTTGTTTTTAAAACATGATTTACTGGATTAAGTAGAAAAAACTGTCCAAGAAAAACTTTTCTTTGCCTTTCTAGCTCAATTTTGAATTTTACCGCAAAATTTTCCCGCATGTCAGCAAAGATCGAAGGATTTCTATGTAGTTGTCAGGGGATCGTAAATCAATCAGTGGGAGGAATTCCGGTGGTTAACCACTGATTCTTGGACACCTCACGTTTTGGGGTTGTTTAATTCGAGTCTAGCACACTCGATCAATTTCGAGTTTTTTCGAGTCCTAGGACTCGAGTCCTCGAAAAGATCACCGGCCTGACCTCTTGAACAGAGTTCGGGAATGGCACATTCAAGGTGGGAAAGGTGAAATTCTGGAATCGTCTGAGTGGAGGGTAATTGACATTCACACGCCAGGGTTCCTCAAGGCAGTTCTGAATCCACGAACTGTTGAGTCGCCTCTGCTGACTTACACCGAAGCGATTGGCTGGTTGCCAGTGAGGCCAAATGCCTCTTCTTTCCATTTTATAAAGCAAAATTTAAAATCTTATATAGTGGTATTGTACTATGTTTTTGCTGCTGAAACTGGGCAAAAAGTATTTTAACGCATTTTTAAGATTTAAAGCTCAATTATTTGAATTCCGTTGTGTTTCTTCGAAAAAATCCCCACAAAAACATTTTCGAGAAGGAAAAAATGACTTCCAGAAGGGCACAACAGCATTAGTTCCAAAATTTGCTATTCCTAGTAAATTTTAAAAGATCCACATTGAGCTAGCTTTGCAATTTTTCAATAAATAATTAAAAAGATGCGAACACGCGATTACTTGGTGAAGTGACTGGTATTTTAAAAACTTTAAAAAGTTGGTTTTTTATACTTTCAAGTTGTTGTTGTCTGCTAAAACTTTACAAATGAAAAATCAATAAAATTTATTTGGTAACCTTTACACTTGCATATTAATCTGCTAATTTCAACTTTATGTTAACTTTTGGAAATTATGATGCTGAACCGATTCTAAAGTTGCTATGCTATTTTTTATTGCCTTTTATTTTCTTAACGTTAGTACTTGTGCTTTTGCTAACCTACTGCAATGTTCTTTCCAACAATTAACAATCCTTTTCAAAGTTTATCTAGATTTTTATATTTAAAAGCACAACTGACTTCATAAACCAATATTTTTTTCGTAAACGATTATTGCAAATAAAGTCACTTTAACCATTTTTGTTTGGAACATTTTTGACAATTCTCTCATGGTACTATATTAATACTCTAACGGCGGCTGATTTTTAGCACTTGTATCTTCGAGATTTTTGTTAGGCATTGTTCTTGTTGAGACCCACCCCCATTTATTTGTCCTAAAAATCAATGAAAAATAACAAAAATGGGGGCAGGGGGGTTGGGAGGGATGATGTTTTGGGGGTCTCAACAAGAACAGTGCCGTTTATTATGGGCAGTATGATCCAGGTGGTTGGTTAGATATTTTTGTACTATTTTGGAGATTGCCTGCTTGAAACGTGCCGTACCATTACTCTTATTTATTTCCTTAATAAACTATATAATTACCATCTATGGAAGCGATATAAGTAGTTGAATGAAAAATGCAGCCACCAAAAAGTATGGCACTTTTCTTTTTTAGTCGGCGATAAAATTTAAACTCTAGGAAAAATACTAAATTCGTTCTCATATGACATGAACTCTATATGAACTCTAATCTCTATATAATTCTAAGCTCAGTGCCAATTTAGTGCCAGAAAGGATTTAGGGCCAAAAATTATTGATTTAGTGCCAGAATCAAGTTTTTTTTTACTTAAGAAAACAATCTAGTGCCAGAAATATTTTTCTGTGTCAGAAAATTTTAATTTGAAGGCAAAAAATAAGTATACAGTCAAACCTCTGAATAACGAACTCCAAGGGACCGAACTTTGCGGTATGTTATTGGGAAGTTTCGTTAATGGGAGGGTTTAATGTAGGTATTTTCTTTTTAAACCAGCCAAATATTTTTTAAAGTTCGTTAATGAGAGGTTTTCGTTAATCGGGGGTTCGTTATTCGGAGGTTCGACTGTAGTTAGTGATTATTGACAAGCTCTACCCACAGAAAAGTATTTTGCTCGACCTTTGCCCTGTGAAGTTATTTGTGCTATAGTAAAACCGTCTTTTTTTTAACAGAAGTTTTACGCTCACCATATTAAAAACGGCAATAGCGTCTTTAAAACTAGATCCGGTTTTTGTACTAAAATCAAAGTTATGTGCTGATAATTTTTGAGCCGATCGATTTTTTTGTGAATATTTTTCGCGGTTAAGATCCAACGTACTTTAGTTCATACTCTCTGCTCCTTAAATTTTGAGTTTCGCTCGAGAAAACAAATATTTAAAACTACCGAAAAATCCCTTATTTGAAAATTTGATAGTGAGTTTGATGTTCAAAAAAAAAAGTTTCATAAGCATATCTACTACACTGAACATGAATCTGCTGTCAGAATTGAGAATTTGCTCAGTAAAGGTTGGCCTACAAAAAAAATTTGAGAAAGTTTGGTTATGATGTTTTTTATCTGCAATTTATTCCTAATTTCCGCACGTATTTTGTGCTTCGTAACAAAAAGCTCCTAGATAGTTTAACCACTGTCAAGAATTTCCCTGGTGAAACCCATGGGCAAGGAGCTATCTACTCAAATTTTTCAATATTTTCCAAATTTTGGGTCACCGTGCGCACAAAAACAATATCAAGTCTTTACTAAGGGAAGTCGTACGTAAAAAAGAAACTTTTACTTAAAATCGATCGGCGCAAAAATGATGAGCACGAATGTTTTAGCAATATACGCAGTTTATTACAAACAACCGTTCTAGTTCTGATCAGTGTTTGGACCTCGTACTCGTACTTCGTTCTTCGTACTCGTACTCGTACACGTACTCGTACTACGAGTACGAAGTACGAGAAAAAAATTTGGAGGTACGAGTACGAACAGTGTCAAAATACAAGTATTAATAGATTAACTGACAATTTTTCACTTAGTGGAAGTCCGTTTTGTGTTTATTTTGAAATTATCAAAAAATTATATATTGTTGAAAAATAGCAAAAAACGAGGTTTTGATAGACTACAAGAGGTCTTTGTTTTTAAAATCCGTCGCGAGTTATCTCAGATATTGTCGGACCTCTTCTCTGGGCTCATCTTTTTCATCTCCTACGAGCAGATCCATCGTCTCGTCTACCACTATGCTTATGCCAACCATTTTTCAAATAACTCATGGCTTTTAAACACATTAATAAATAATGCTGTGAGAAATAAGTAAAATAATATTTTTCTTTATTTCATAAATTTTCAAAATAACGAGCAAAAATGAAGTAGAACTAAAAACTACTAAAATTTTAAGACTATGGAAAGAAGTAAGAAGTGAGAGTCATTATTTTTGTACGAGCAGCAAATGTTTGTAGTACGAAGTACGAGTACGAAGTACGAGCAAAATTTTTTTTGGTACGAGGTACGAGTACGATATACGAGCTTTAAATTTTTGTTGTACGAGGTACGAGTACGAAGTACGACGGCTGAAATTTAGCAGTACGAAGTACGAGTACGACCATTTCCTGAAAGTCCAAACACTGGTTCTGATGCCCATTTGTTGAAATGGCAGCACTCACGATTCAAAATATCCACTGTAAGTCTTTAAAAAATTTAATTTTTTTTACAAAACACACATTCTAAAAATGATCAGAGGTAATAAAAATTAAAAAATAGTCTTTTTTCTACAGCTTAATCCCGTCTGTCGTCCCCAAAACAGGTGGTGCCAGAATTGTGGGTGAGTGTGTATAAAGCAGCAGTATACGAATAATCCAATGTACACCAAACTTTAACCACCCCTAGTTATTATTTCTAGCCGATTACTGTTGTTAGTTCAGCACAAATGTGATGTTGACTAATCTCCTAAAGCCGGAACCAACAAATCTTTATATAAAGTGGAGATAACTACACAACAATGTAGACAATTATTTTGTTATCCAATTCCATTTTTTGACACTTTTAAAAACTTGCCCATTTTCAGAAACCAACTCAAATAATAAAATGTTATCCCGATATTGCTTTGCTTTGGCGATTGCCGCTGTGTGTTTAGTTGAGGCTTTTGCCCGTCCCCAAGGACTGGAAGGTGTGGAAAATGTGGAGCCTGAGGCTGAGGATCTAGCTGCAGCTCCAGCTGGAGCTCAGCACGATGTTCCACCCACAGGAAGTTCTCCTCCACTCCTAGGAGGTCCTCAAGGCAACCAGATGATGAAATCTTTGAAGGATGCCGGCATGCCTATCCCCCAATTCTTCGAGTCCATGGACAATACTGCTAAAGCTGTGTTCTTTAGCATCAAGAAAAACACTACACTAACCAAAGGTCAAATGGTTTCAGCCATTCAAAACTTTATCCAAAGCCAGCCACAGCAGATCCAGGTGTGCTAAAACTGTTTTTAGGCCCTATACTACAGGGTGTCCAATAAAAACTGCATCATTCTTTATTTCATTCCCTATTAAGTTTTAACAAGTCTTTTATTCAAAAATAATCGGGGCAACACACTCTTTCTGTTAATCATATATTTTTTAGTTACTTTTAGCCATAACTTGTGTAAATTGTTGGCTGAGACGTCAAAAAACTCTTTTTTGACGTCTGGGGCCCTTGACAAGAATTTTCGAAAATGGTTTTTATTGGACACCCTGTAGAGGAAGACAGTTTTTTTGCCTTGGTACCCGTGGTGATTTTTCGTGATTCTTAGGCTTAGACAAAGGTTGGCCAGCGTATGTTAAGACGGCTCAAACATGAGTCTAAGATTTGTTTAAGCCTGTTCGCCGACACCTGCCCATACCCTTGTCTGAGCCTGGAGCCTAAAAAATCACAAAAACTCGAGAGTATTGAACCGAGGAGATAAACTGTCCACCATTAATATAGAAGCTATTTTGTTTCATTCTAATTCTTAAAATTTATTTTTGATTTTGCAGAGTCAGTACAACGAGTGGCTCAGCAACGTGACCACCTGGAAAAATGAGATGATCGCCAAGATCAAAAGCAACCTAACTGGTGAGCCCCTAGACCTTGCCAACCAAATCATCGGCTTCATGGAAGACCAGTCCATCACGAACCCTGAGACCTGTAATTTGATAATGGGAGCTTTGAAAAATGTATCTCACAACGTCACTGCTGTAGTTCGTCAAGCGGTTTTGGCTAATGGAATCGGGCATGGACCTGAAGCTATGGGAGGTTCAGCCATGGGTGCTCCAGGAAGTAATGGTGGTCCAGGAATTAACGGTGGTCCAGGAAGTAATGGAGGTCCAGGAGGCGTGGGTGGTCCAGGAGGCATGGGTGGTCCAGGAGGCATGAGTGGTCCAGGAGGCATGGGCGGTTCAATGGGTATGTGCAATGCGGGAGGTCCCCAGGTTATGCATGACGGCCCAGGCGGACACTTCGGCATAGTGCATTCCGGGTTTGTGCAAAATAAAGATAGCTCAGACGAGGAACAGGTACTGGCCGAGCCAGACGTAGCAGCCGTCTAGGAGACTAGTTATTAAGTCAAAAGATGCCTTGTTTCTCATTTGTTCATACATCTCAAGCAATAAAGCTTTTTTGTGAGACACAAAATTACCATCAATTTTCATTTTACAGTGAAACCTCGATAACAGGGCACCCCACGGGACTGGCTGTAGGGTGCCCTGTTATCGAGGGTGCTCCGTTATCGAGGTGCCCTCTTATGGAGTACCAGTGAACTTCAGGAACACAGTGGGTGCCCAATTATCGAGAATTTTCTACAAGTTTTTTTGATAACAATAAATTGTTTATTTTATCAACCAAATCAAAACAATTGAACAATCAAACATTAGAGGAAAAGAAATCAGTTATAATGCTTTGCTTTTTGTTTTTCATTCGAACGGAAATTAACACATCATCGCATCTGTCGAAAAGATCAAGCACGGACGGATCAACAATATTTTCTTCTACGTACTGACGGACCATCTCAAAGGCTTTGTACGCTTCAGCAGCCGATATGGCTGGCTTTTGCAGACTTGCGTTTTACAGCTCATTAAAAAAATAATTGTGCTTAAAAATGTTCAAAACATCCGGTTTCAAAATCGCAAATTTAACGCCATTTAAGGGCTGATTAGCCAATTCTGCTGAGAAATTCGGATTCAGCGTTCAAAACTGCACCAGAATATACCGCTCTTACAGGCCGTCTTTCTAGTGTTAATGACTGAGTAGGTGATTTTAAGTTAGGCTTATGCCCGAACCAAGTAAATTTTTTTGTCGTAACTGATATTTTGCTGTGCAGTTATCGATGGTGCCCAGTTATCGAGGTCGGACTTCTTAGTCGGGACTAATCTTAAGGTGCCCCACTATCGAGGGTGCCCAGTTATAGAGTGCCCAATTATAGAGGTGCGTTTTACTATATTTTTAGTTAACCGTGGCCGGGACCAGGCCTGAGGTGCCCTATTATCGAGGGTGCCCAGTTATCGGGGTGCCCTGTTATCGAGGTTTCACTGTATTGGGCATTTTAAAACCTTAGCATTGTGTGAATCGGAAAGTGTTGAAAGATCTAAACATTTTTTAAAGGGCCATACTTGTTCATGACAATGAAAACTTCAGCGTCCAGCATGTAATTGAGGAAATACCTCATTCCCTATTTTTGCTTATCCTAATAAAATTTAGGTAAAATCACGAATTTAAATTACTTTGGCTGGCTTTTTCATTCTTATTTTTTTCTTATTATGTACTTGTATCAAAAAGTTGGGAAAATTAATGTTTTCAGTCTTACATAAGCAAAAATAGAGAATTAGGTGCCGCATTTCATAAAATAGGTGATGAAGTCATTATTTTTGACTAAGATTTATAAAAGAGTGCTGAAAAAAATAGGTGCTGCAGTTCACAAATTCGGTGATGCAATTTAATTTGATCGGTACTTTGGTACTTATGCTGTTTGGGGTCGACCGTTATTTTTTTGATTTTTTCTTTTATTTGAGATATTATTAATAATCTTTATTTATTCACACTTATACAACGTCATAATTGCTGCCACACTTGCATGTTCGCTTGCTATGGAGAAATTTCAGATACTGCAACCATTCGCAAAAGATTTCATCAGACCAATTTAGCACCTTCTCATAGAGATCTTCCAGCGGAGTTCGTTCATTTTTCTGAAAAACCAAAAAATCAGCAGCGATTACAAGCAATGCAACAAAAAAGAGACAAATAACACAAGAATACGACACACAGCCAAATAGCCCAACAATTTGTGCAAAAAATCAAAAAATGACTGTCGGCCCCAAGCATAAGTACCGGTACTTTTATATTCAGTCCCTCATACTCGGATTTTTTAAAAAAAATGACCCAAAATCCCCCCAAACTCATTTTTTTCTGCTCAAAACGATAAAAAAAGAATTTCTAAACGCTTTCTGATAAAAAAAATTTGAATTTTGTCAAAAAAAATCGGCTAAGTTGTGCCTTTGCCCCCCCACTCAAGTGTGCTCTGGCCCCCACTCAAGTGTGCTCTGGCCCCCACTCAAGTGTGCTCTGGCCCCCACTCAAGTGTGCTCTGGCCCCCACTCAAGTGTGCTCTGGCCCCTACACTCAAGTGTGCTCTGCCCCCCACTCAAGTGTGCTCTGGACCACCCCCAGAGCACCCCCACTCTGCCCCCCCTGCTTTGTCCCCCCCAGAGCATCCTGGATTATTCGGCTCTGGTGGTCGAATAAGGCCAGTTGGTCTTCAGCAGTGGTCAGTATGCGCTTCACTAGGAGAAGGTTGTTGGCTGCCGAGAAGGTCTCATCGTGGACCCAGTTGAAGGTGTTGTCCACCGCCAGTAGGTCGTTGAGACAGGTGATGGCCTGCCGAACCCGTCTTTGCAGGACGGCAGCCATTGTTGTTGGATGAGGAGGCTTCGTCTCGGAGGCCGGTCCCTAATAGCTTAGTGACTACCGATCGGACCGAAGTATTGCATTTTCAAAGTCTGGACTCTGAGCTCTAGGCGTTACCCTTTTACCGCTTTTCAAGCCTCAATCGGACTATCCTAAGCTTGAAAAGTGCGCGAGGGGGGATTAAATTTAGCAACTCACCGAAAACTGCAGGAGCTCCGATAAAATCTTCTACCAAGATCACCACTTTGTCGGGATTCGACAAGAAATTATGGGGCTGGGTGGCGGGTCCTCAGGAGGACTAGCAAATATAGACCAAATCGGTCAATTTTCGGTGTGATCGGTTTTAGTAAAATAAATGTATTGAAAAAAGCGAATTTATTTTATAAACAATTTAAAATTAGGGGGGAGGGCTGGTTGAAGGGAGGTTGGAGAAGCACAAAGCATGCCGAAATGGGCAGAAGTGGGGGTTTTTATAGGCAGACAGCTCTCACTGGTCCCGGTTATACGTTTCCTGGTTATACAATTCCCACTGCAACTGAATACAGCTCGACAGGGTCTTAAACGCATGTAACGTCGAGTCAGAAATTTTTTCGTCCATATGGCAACTGTATATACTATATACTTTGTCACATTTATGTGGTTGAAGTGTCACTGTCAATGTTCCTAGTGCTAAATGATTAAATTAGGGTTGCTGAATGGGAATATTCCAAGGAATATTCCCGGGAATATTCCGGAATATTCCCGGAATATGGCCGAGAATGTGGCCGACCTATTGAAAATCCGCCATTTTCTAAAACCAATTTTAAATCACTGTTAAAAAGGTTTTATTTTGTTTTGCTTATTTTTGCGTCGAAGATCACTTTTTTCAGTGGTCATTTTTGACAGTGCTCATTTTTGGAAGTGTTTATCGTCGTTGTGTTTTAGGAATGTCGAAAGTAACAAAGCCGCTTGCCTGGTGCTGGTCTTTTTTCAATCGCAAAGAGGAGGTGGATGGAAAGGCCAAACTAATCTTTGTCGGCTACTGCAAGTTCTGCAATGCGCACTACACTGGAAAGCCAAGCAGAATGGAGGAGCACTTGAAGGTAAATGACGTTTTGGTTGCGTATCACGTAACGTGATTCACGTTATTATTTCAGAACTGCAATAAAGTTGGCACTGATGCAAGGAAGGAAATCGATCGTCTCTCAAAGAAACCTGTTGCTCGTCGCAGCCGAAGCATGTCTCCTACGTCCAAGAAGCCGAAGATCTCTGAAAGCGCCGAATCCCCAAGAGCAAGCTCCGGCAATTTGAATCACTACTTTGATTCGACTTCCAAGAACGATCAAGAAAAAATCGACATCCTGCTGAGTTTGATGTGTTTATGGACAATTTTGATGGAATTGTTATGTCTTATTGAATAAAATGCTTAGAGTGTCATTTTGGGAATATGGCCGAAAGTGGCCGGAAAAAAAGATAATGGCCGGGAATATTCCCGGGAATATTCCCGAAAAGATTGTGGCCGGCCATTTCAGCAACCCTAGATTAAATGATGTGAATACCTCTATATATCAGTTAACTCTCGTTAGGCATCCTCTTGTATTAAACTTGTGTTGACGTGCTCCGATAGTTATTGCACCCAGGCCTAGCCATACTGTCTCGAGTATAGATCACGAAGGCACATAGAGAGTGACACCTCGACCACATGCAGCTTGACAAAATCCATAATTTTCAGACAGACGAAAAATTCGGACTTGACGTTCCATGCACCGACGATTTTGCCAAAATGTATGCAGTCGTATCGCAAATTGTGTGAAAAATTGAAGTTTACCTGATCAACAAACCTGAAATCACAAATGAAAGATTATGAAAGTAACGTCTCAAAGTTAAAAATGAAAGACCAAGCAAGCCAATGATCACTGAAGGACACTGAATCACTGAAAGAACAGTGCAAATTGGTGCGACAACCATGCTCACTACTGTAAAGTTGCTCAAAACAACCCGAAAACTAGATTGCAGACGTCAAACTAGGGTGATCTAGAGAAAAGACGTATACATGTCTAAGTATTACAAATAAAAAGGGCAATATTTCAGTAATTTTATTTGAAATTTGAAAAAGGGGCGAGAATTCAATTTGATCCTTTGAATAATATCACAGTGCTAATTTAAAAATTTACAGCTTTTTAATAGTCACAGCTTTTAAAAAAAAACTAATTTTAAAAATTGGTTTTATTGTATCAAAAGTAAAAAACAAAATTTTCAATTTCGCAAGAAATTTTTAAAACGGCGAATAATAAAAACTGAACTTTTGAATTAAGAAAAACATGAAAAGAGCAAAAAAAGGAAATTTCGTCAAATATTGACCACAAAAGTGAGGACTTAAGGTTATGCAATGTGTCGCAAAAACTACACAGCAAGTGTCATATACAACAAAACAAGGGAATTTAAAGTGAACAAAAGTAGTGTATTGAATCCAATTAGGTCGTTTGCGCCTGAAGTGTCTGCTTCTGCAGTTGTTTTTTTTGCTGAGTCATCCGTTTTAGCTGAGTCAGATTTATCAGTTTTATCCTTGTAGTCGATAGGTCTCCAGGGCCAGTTTTTGTTGGATACCTCACATTCTTGCTTGTTAACTTTTCCACTTACTGCCAGAATTGCAGTAGCTTCTTTTTTGGTGCATCTTTCTGGGGGACTAGATTTGGTCCAGCACTCTAGCATGTCCACAATCTATAATAAAAATAATAATCTGTAACTATTTTTCAAGTAGTCCCTATTTTGTCCCTTTCTTGTCCCTCTTATTGTCCCGTCGGTTTTAATGTTTTTCTGATCCTAGTAAATAATTATTTAAATTATTTTTGGACACTACTAAAAAATGCCAAATTTTGAAGAGAAGATATAAGCAAAAGGCTGTTTAGGGGAGGGAATATAGTAAAGTGCAGTCCGCTATGATACAAGCTGTCTTAACACACGAAATTCTAAGAAAAACTAGAACAAACGGTAGCTTTTTTTATATTTTTAACCACTAATAAAATAAAAAAATTATTTCTCAAAAAAGGACATCAGGTATAGCTCATTAGAAAAACATTTTTGTCTTACACGCAGAATGATTATCTAAAACCTTACTTGTGTTCTTGCCTCAGCAACAGATTCAGGATCACAAGTGTTGGGACCGAACAAATCTTGTCCTGTAGTAGCTGAGCTGATTTTGAACACATAGAAGCTATCATTGTATTGTGACACTGAATCAGAACTGAAAGCTTTGAATTTCGGGTCCCAATTTCCTCCTCTAAATCGATAAATTAGTTAAATTTTTTGACAATAAAAGTTTAAACACTTACGCAATGACAGCCTTTTTAAGGACAGGCAATCTGTTTGGCATCTTGTAGTCAATGCCAAATTGTTCTGTCACATATTGGGGCTTGTAATGCATATGTGGGTAATAGGCGGTCAGTGCATATTCTGTCGCCAAAGTCTTGCATCTGTCTTGAGTAAAATCTAGTAGGTCATTAGGAGTGCATGGAATGCCGAAATTATCAGTAAAGGCTTGCATTGCAGCGCATCTGCCGCCAGCCAACTGGGTGCAGTGTTGCCAAGTTTTAGCTTTCATTTCGTCTGGAGACAAGCCTTTGTTTTCGAGTATTTTGCTTAGATCAAAGTCCACTTTGAAATTAGAAGCATTTGGACCAGGGCTAAGGTAAGCGTTGACCAATGCGTCTCTTAGTGCCTGTACTTTAGCCTTTGCTTCGGTTGACTCGGTGTTGAGTTTGTCGCAGAAGACCTAGAAATTTGAGAAAACTTAGTATTATTACTTTACTGCATTTATCTTTATATATTATATTATTTCATGTATATATATCGCCCATATACATTTAGTCGTCCGGGTCGGGTCAAGCTCAAAAACATTGAGCTCTTTATTGAAAATTAGTCAACACTTCTATTTAATTTTCATAATGTTAATACATATGAAATTTTAGCTACAAAAATAAATTTTTCGGGCTGACTTATGTATTAAAAAAGTTGGTGCAGGCCGGCCCGGACCGGTTGGGCCCGTGCCCACGGGTCAGCCCTTGCACACTTCCGGCATGAAAGAACAAAAGGAAGTGTGCGGTGTGTGTAGTACTGAAAGCGGTCTAGGACCTAAACGTTGGGTTAGAAGTGTTGTGATAACCGAGAGACGTCTTTCTTTCTGAAAACCGGCGGAAGAAGCGTAGTCTTTGAGGAATTGAAACCCGATGTGGACCGAAAGCAAGCAGGTGACTCCATAGCCAAACTTCAGTTCATGCTGTACTACTAATACAACCTAGACCGAAGTCATAGCCCACATGAACAAAACCGACTTTCACCTGAATCGTGACTCGGGGAACTACAATAACCAAGAAGCAGAAAAAAAGAAAAAATAGTCTAATGCAAAAAATAGGGCTTGCGAAAGGTTTCACATTTTTCTAAATATTGCCGTGTGTTCCTGCTACTTTTCAATTTTTTTTAAACTCATCTGATTCCCCACAAAATCCTTATAGTCACTATAACTAAATTGACTTCTACAAGATAGAAATAACAGATTTTGCTCATTCAGTTTTACAGTTCACGGTGTTTTCTTGTAAGTGACTAACCATTAGTCGACTTTTGACCTACAAAGTTAAAAAATTCTTTAGTGAAAAGTTACTTAAAGAATGTATTATTTAATGGCTAATCTGTTATTCAATGGCTAATCTCTCTCTTTGTTTTGAAATAAACACCCGATTTATATATATTGACAAATATATAAATGATCAGCACTACTTCAAGTGTTGCTTCAAAATCCAAAATTCTTTTTTTTTAATTCTTTCCTTAAAACTACCTTAGCAGGGTACTGAGGCACATCTTTGCCAAACCTGTTGACTATAAAGGGGTAATTAATAGAAGCAATGTCACGAATGGTTTGAGCACAAAAATCCGCTAGGGCCTTTACTTTTCCTTCAATGTTAGAATCTGCTGATAAATTTCCAAAAATTGTTGCAAGCTCGTTCGTAGCTAAAATTAAATATTTTGACTATTTATAGATATAAGATCGGTTGCAGTTTCTAGTCCCCCCTCCACGCAGAGCGCTCAGATGGAAGATATAACTTCATATTCGTGTTTTTCGACCCCGATTTCATGATAAAGTCGTCTGTTTTTTAAATTCTGAGCATAAACATTTTTTTCCACAGGGGGGTATCATGGTTTTTTAGTCAAAATTTCATAATTTCAATTGGCGCCTTTCGAATTTTAAAAGAATAGACTCGAATAGACGCCCCGGCGCGTTTATTTATCAAACCCCTAAAAATCTTGAAATTCTCAATCAAAAATGGCCTTAACTCTGAAATCTTAGTCAAAAATTGTGGGGGGATGGTCTATTAGAGCAGGGGCGTCTATTAGAAGTATTACGGTGAGGGCTGTATTGGAAGGGAAAGGGAACAAAAGGGGACCACTTTTATGGCAGAACGATAAAAAATAAACAATTGTATTTTCGACTGTTTTACCATGTTTTTCAAAAAGGGCCGTGGCAAAAAGAGACTCTATGTGCATTTTATGATCAAAAGTATTGCTCTGAATTATGTCTAAGGTAAGTGAGTGCCCAAGTCCACTGCGTCCCCGAAGGGGGCGCAGGGGGCTTGGAGTTGAGATGCGCACACCCACATACCTTAGACACAAGTCACTCGAAAGTGACTCTAGATGCATGGAGGGGCTTGGGGTTGATATGCGCACACCCACATACCTTAGACACAAGTCACTCGAAAGTGACTCTAGATGCATGGAGGGGGCTTGGGGTTGATATGCGCACACCCACATACCTTAGACACAAGTCATTCGAAAGTGACTCTAGATGCATGAAAATGCAAGCATACCAGAGTATATTTATGCGGTAAGCCCCAGTATACTATGTTTAACATCTTCTTATTAGTGGGCCCTGTGGGATTAGTGGCCCCGTTTTATTCCCTTCCTATACAACCTTTATTCCCTTTAAAATTCAAAAGGCGCCAATTTTAATTACGAAATTTTTACTAAAAAAAAACTATGACACCCCTGTGGATCGAAAAATTTTTTGCTCAGAATTCAAAAAACAGCCGGCTTTTTTATGAAATTGGGGTCGAGAAACACGAATATAAAGTTATCTCTTCCATCATAGAGCTCTGCGTAGGGGGTGGGGGGTTCTGAACTCAAGCCATATGATCTGTATATATAAGTTTGTACAAAAAATTTGCTTGAATTTTTAATTTGATTTTAATTTGAACTTCAGCTTTTTATCGTGGTCAATAATTATGGAAAGCTCCCGCCGAAGATAAAAGAAGGAAGCGACGTAAACGGTTAATTTTTGGGAAAGGACATTTTTGGAATTCACACAAAAACATATACTGTAGAGTAATGTATTGTTTACTGAATATATTTTTTGGCGTTTGTTATAAGACTTAAAAAACACAATGATATTTCGAAAACTCACTGTATGATACATGGTCACTTATGTAGATTCCGCAAATTTCCCCAGTTCTGTAAACTTCCTACCACCAATTTATTTCCGCAAATATTATTTACGCAAAAGTCGCATCTGCAAAATTTCGGCGCAAAAGTCATTTCTCTGGTTCGACTCCGTTTAAATCTTACAAGCTTATCGCTTGTACCATATACCATATTCTCTCTAATAGAAGGCCACTCTCTATTAGAAGGCACTCTCTAATAGAAGGTCTCCCCCAAGGGGGGTTGAAAAATAGAAGGGTACTCTCTATTAGAAGGCCACTTTCTAATAGAAGGCCACCCCTAGGCGTTTTAGATACACCGTTTTTCAAAGAGCAGTTTCTAATAGACGAGCATTTTTAGGCGAAAAAAGTGCTTTGAAACATTTAGCCACAAATTTGAATTTCAAATTTCACTAGTTATTTTGAATTCAGAGTGCACTATATAAACAAATATTTTATGGTTTTTACTCATTCATGTTTCAAGATCTCTGCTATTCGGTCGTGTTCTCCAAGAAAAATGAGCGAAATCGAGCTAAGCGAGTCCGAGGGCGAATCGAATATGGAAAGCCAAGAGTCCAAGTCATCCCGCAAGCGCAAGGCCTACTCCATCGAGAAGAAGCTGGAATCCGTCGACTACGCCAAGAAGTACAGCAAGAATTCGGCTGCCAAGAAGTTCAACATTGGGCGCACGCAGATTCGTAATTGGGTTGATTGTTTGTTAAATCGTGGTTGTAAATAAAGAATTTATATGATATGGTGTAAAAGGAAATAAATACTTTTTTGTTCCAAGTTTTCTTTTTTTTTTAGTTTTATCTTCGGTCTAATAAAACGGGATTTTTCAACCGATAGGTTAAAAAATAGAAGGCCACCCCCAAATGGGGGTTGAAAAATAGAAGGCCATGGCTTTCTATTAGAGAGAATACGGTAACCGCTTCATATGAGCCCAGAATCCTTCACATTTGTTTGTGTGCACTCCCAAATGCAATTCATGTTCAATCATCGTCCTAACTTTTTAAACAATAAAAATACACGCTTATGTAACTAGTAAGAACCTGGCGAAAATCGGCTTAAAACAAACAGGGGGGACCAAGGCAAACCTTCCCCGCCCCCATTATCATATAGGGCCGAATAGATATTAATGTCAAATTTAATATAAAGTTTGTGAAATTAAAATCCCGGACAATCTGTAAACATACGTAAGTTTTGCAAGGCTTGAAGAGCACCAATTATAGCTGATTTCTTGCATCCAAATTCTTTAGTGAATATATCCATTAAGTCAGCGTCATATGTATTTTTAATGCTGTTTAAGGCTATAAAGTCATTCAAATGGAAAGAAGATGCCCAACTACTAAAAATAAATATTTAAAAATTATTGTGTTTGGACTTTAAAAAGAACATCCATACCCAGCTGGAGCTCTGTTTTCATCATTCTGGTATTTGTAGTTGTAAAGAGTAGCCAATAAACCACTATAGCCAACTCCAAACAACACAGGGTGGATTACTTGGCCTTCGTCAGCCATACCTGCACTCTCCTTTTTGACCACAGCATAAATATCCTCAAGGACCAAGGAAATGTCCAGATTTTTGATTTTGTTAATGTTCTAAACATATATGAACTTTCCAATAAGTGATATTGACATCCTTTTTTTAATTGGCCAGTCAACTCAGATTTTGCTTTTTTAGTATTAAGCACTAAATTTTGTTTTTATTCCTGATCTCAACTTTACTTACTATTTCTTATCCTTATTTCGAATGCGGCTAATACCAAAACGGGGGTGTGCCTTAGTGCCTCTATTATTTTTTTTATTTTTTAGGTTTTGTTAGGCAAGGGTTGGACAGCGTATGTTGGGACGCACTTAGACATGAGTCTAACATATGTTTTAGTCTATCTTAACCAGTGCTTTTAAAACTTAGGCTCAAGGTAAAATTTGAGTTTAGTAAAGTTGAGGTCCTTTTTTTTTGATTTTTTAAGCAAAAGGAGGGTCAAACGCAGCAAGCTAAACTCAAGCTGATTTTAGGTCTTAAAATGACTATATTTTATCACACCAAAATCTTTTTGATTTGTTTTTTGAAATTTGAGTTTAGAAAAAAGTAAAAAAATCGGACCAGTTTTCTCTAAAACATATCGGTAAAACAACCTGAAAAGTCATAAAAAACAACACGATAAACCAAGGCAACCTTAACCGGACGCCTTGGGCCGGTCCCAAGGGGGCTTATCCTGATTCGACTGTACCCTTTTTCATGAATAAATTTTCTATAAACTTTCATGAATTTTATGAACTTTCGTTGAAATAAACTTTCTTTGCGTGAAGTTACTCTGCATAGAATTCTGAGTAAATCGCAATACATTCAACAAACCGCCGTTAGTGTTAAAATAAAAAAGTTTATGTAAACATGTTACCGTGAAGATATCAGTGTCAGCACCATAAGGCTTGGATTCACCGTAGAATCTGTGTTCTACAACCACCTACACAATCTCTTTTGATTGAACAACTACTAAAAATATTTGTCCTTACTATTGTGGCATTAAATTTAGTTGCGATTTGATCCAATAAATTGACGTTCTGAAAAATATGACACATTAATTTTTTAAATTTTAAATAAGTGCTCACTAAAGGGTCCAACTTGTCCAGACTGTACTGTCCTCCAATATACACAAACAGAGGTCCACTTTTTGTAAAGGATTTGTCGTTTTTGAAGTACCTTATTAAAGGGGGGTTAAGTTGTCAAGGAGAAAGTCTTTGCACAAAATGGTGACATTTTACCTGAGTTTAAAAGTATTGGCAGGAGTAGAAGTAGCATCGACAACTGCGTCAACAGTATTTGCAACGTAATCTGTATTTAGAGCTGCAGAAGTAAGACCTAGTACAGATAAAATTACACCCAAAAAGCAAAGAAAATGCTGAATTCTGACCATCCTGACTCTGAAACTAGTAAGAACTTTTATTAATGCACTTCATTAATTGGTTCCCTGATTCCGACTTTTCAGAATTTGGCTGGCTCGTCTAGTCGTAGATTTTTCAAGGATTTTGATATGAAGCAATAGTTTTGCTCTAATAATGTGTAGGACTCGATAAGCGACACCAAAAAGGGTGTCGGCTTACGGAGACACTCTTTTTACACCAAACCTACTTCTTTTACAAAAATGATCGTTAAAATCAAAATTAAAATTGAAAAAATTAAATTAAAATCAAAGGACCAGACTTTAGGTCCTTTAGGACCAGACTAGTGAAAAAATAGCTTTGTGGAAGTTATGGCTTATTGAGACTTGTATTAAACATTCTATTACTCGATATAACGGCACCCTATTTTCGAAAAAGGGTGTCGTTATATCGAGGTTTTGCTTTTTTAGAGGCAAAATTATTTAATTTTGAAAAAAACGATCGGCAAAATTGGAGGCCTTGCGATATTTGGGACCGAACTGCCAAAACAGAACTGGCAAAAGCCTTCAAAAATCGAAGTAAAAAAGTGTCGGACCAAGGCGGGAATGAAATTTTTGGGGTGCCGTTATATCGAGGTTCGACTGTATTAATGTATTATTAAATATTTGCAAATACATTTTTATAACTTTTTTGCATTAATTATTTTCTCAGGCTTAGACAAAATTTGGGGCTCTTAGTAGGACAAACCGTATTTCCTGTGATAAGGCCTCACCCTCGACTTTGAGCACTTATATTTCAATCCATTAAAAACATTCAGCAATTTTGTTTATTGCAATTTCTTAACTCCCGCGAGCTCTATTGATTTCACTTTTTAGATCTTGATCGAACACCCAAAAATCTGGAGATCGACCTCAAATTTTTTTCTCATTTCTATGGGTTCGAAAAAGGTCCTATGGAGCCTTATTGTAGCAAATACGATACTCAAACTTGCATCGCAAAATGACAAAAACACTAAAATTTGTGGGATTGTACAAAAAATTTTAAATAAGAAAAAAGGTGTTCATCCCGTTTAGCTTCTTTAAGATGCTAAATTTTTTTGAGCGAAAATAATACTTTTTGGAACATTCTTGATTTTTTTCAATAAAAGTCGAAACCTGTCCACTGACCCAAATTGTGTGGCCTGGAAATTGCTCAACCGCAATTTTTGTTGAAAGGACCTTTGATAATTAGATAGGGGCGATTTTTAAGAAGAGGGCAATAATTAGGAGGAAGAGAACTAACTAGAGATATAATAATATGATAGTAATATAACAATATCTTCAAAAGTATTTGTAAATCATAAAAGTCGTTTAAATTGATTTGCGGTCTGAAATGACAATTTTTATTCGTCTTACAACTAATAAATACACCACTTATGCCTGAAGCTTAATGTTTTTGCAAATTCGTCAATAGGAGTGCTCAATTGTTATCACAACCCCATATTTTTGCGATTTGAATTGCTATAAGCTGGAAAAATTTAAGATAAGAATGGTGACTGTTTTGCAGGACCTATCCCACTTGTTCACTTCTCAAAATTTTTCTGCTTCAAAACACAAAATAAAGTCGCCCTGAAAATAAACATTGAGAATAGTTCTTAACGACGTATCTGGCATGACAAACCATGACTAACCTGCAATCACTTCTTATGTTGGCAACACCTTAAACAAACAAAAAATGGAAAAAAGTCACGAATTTTATTTATTTTAGCATTGGGTCATCATATTAAAATACGTAAAAAAGTATTAAAAAATATTTTATTTCATTAAATTAGTCGTAAGTGCAAGTTTTAGTATTCAAACCTATTTTTTTTAAATCTTAATTTTCACACAAAGATACCCTTTTTGTAGCTTTCCAATCCAATACAGCATGTTGTATTTTTAAAAATTACAGTTGCGGAAAAAAGTTACCGCCCGATCAGAATTTCCACATTTTTTTGAGAAAAACTGTTTGAATTTAATTATTTTTCAAACGGAAAGGGAAAACGAAATAGACAGTCTTGTAGAGAATTTCACGCTCTACAAAACTGGTATTTTTGTTCAAAAGATTCATTTAAAATTTATGCAAAAAAATCGCAAAGTTTGAAACAATGCAAAAATAAGGTCACGAAAAAAGTTACCGCCCGATAACATTTTATTCCAAACAACGCACCAAAACAACATTTTAATATTTTGTAGCATATCCGTTAGAATCAATAACAGCCTGGCATCTTCTTGGCATTGACTCCACGAGCTTTTCCAGGCGTTCTTTCGGAATCGACTCCCATGCTTTCTTCACCGCTTTGAATAGTTCGTCCGACTTCTTGTGCTTGTGCCCACCCATTCTTCGTTCAGCTTCATACCACAGATTCTCGATCGGATTTAGGTCTGGAGATTGAGCGGGCCATTGCATAACATCGACGCTGTTGTCCTGGAGCCATTTTGTGATGGTCTTGGCCTTGTGCTTGGGATCGTTGTCCTGCTGGAAGATCTAGAAAAGTCACGAATAATAAAGGTCAGAGGAGTTAATCTACTAGTACCAAGTTTTCATCCGGATGCGAGTTTTCAAGATGTTCCAAATGAGAGAGCATTGTTTCCGAAAGGATCTGTTGATACTGAAACCGATCCATCTTGCCATTCACCAGTCTGAGAGGTCCAAGTCCATGCCACGAGAAACAGCCCCAGACCATAATGTTTCCTCCACCAAATTTAACGGTGCCTTTTGTGTACTTTGGATCGAAGCGCTTATTAACCGGACGCCTTACATAACCTAAAAACATTGTTTACGACGAAAAAGAAAAACAAAATCAACCTTTTCCATCACTTCCGATCATGTTGAACTTCGATTCATCCGACCAAAGCACGCTCTTCCATTGATCGACAGTCCAATTTTGATGTTCCTTCGCAAAATTGAGACGTTCTTTGACATTCTTTGGCGATATAAACGGCTTTTCGGCTGGACGACGACCAAATAGACCAACCTAAAAAACATCAATCAACACGGTAAATATTAAAAAGCAACCTCAATGAGACGATTCTGTACTGTGCGCACCGTTATGTCATCCAACTTTAGCTCTTCACGAATTTCAGGGGCCGTAAGCTTTGGATTCTCCTCGATTTTCGAGCAATCATTCGGTCGACCCTGCAACAACTACTGATGTCATCGTGTGCCTAGTTAATTATAATGCTACCTGCCACTTGTCTTTCGCTTCCGGCCATCCTTTTTGTGCACTTTCGGATTCTTTTGGCGATGGTAAGCATCACGAACACTTTCCTTCGGTATCCCCACGTGATCAGCGATTCTTGTGAAGCTCCATCTTTCATCTGTGTCGTGTAAGCGAACGATAAGCCTTTCCGTAACTTGATCAATCGATTTAGGACGCATCTAAACATAATAACACATGAAAAATTCATAAAACCACCACAAAATACAAGGAAATGTTATCGGGCGGTAACTTTTTTTCGTGACCTTATTTTTGCATTGTTTCAAACTTTGCGATTTTTTTGCATAAATTTTAAATGAATCTTTTGAACAAAAATACCAGTTTTGTAGAGCGTGAAATTCTTTACAAGACTGTCTATTTCGTTTTCCCTTTCCGTTTGAAAAATAATTAAATTCAAACAGTTTTTCTCAAAAAAATGTGGAAATTCTGATCGGGCGGTAACTTTTTTCCGCAACTGTATCAAAAAGGTATCTTTAACACAAAAAAAGTTGTGTTCATTGAGTCTAGAGAAATCTCTCTGATGGATCGCCTTTCGTGACATACGACTACGGACCAACAGTAGAAGAATGGCAAGGATCGCACCAGTGATGTATTATTCTGTCCTCAGCTGGCGTGTGTACCTGACGCGAGGAATACCACTCCAGGTTACGCGGTTCAGGTGGGTGAATTCGTAGTTTGAGTCGTATCAAGCTCGATTTACCGAACAATTTTACGCATGATAAGAACATTTGTTTTCAATTTTAACAAAAAAAAATCAGGTCATATGGATGGATATTCACCTACCCAGGTGGTACCTACCTTGGGTTTCGGGCTTCCGGTTGGCAGAATCGACATTTTGATCCTAACAAACCGGTTTTTCTATGCAATTTCGGGTAAGAAAAAATTTGGCGAAGGATAACCCCACCCCACCTGGGATTGTAATACCTCAAAATGCAGTACGTGTTACAAAGGGCAGTTACAGCTATTTTTAAAAGGTCAGATTCTTGGGGGAAGGGGGTGGGGGGGGGCGGTGGTTGTATTTGCCGGTGGGGGCGGTGCTCTTAGGGCGGGTTGGGTAGTATGGTTATTCGCTAGTAGCGCCCAAATTTTATTTAATCTGATGTCGTTTCCGCAAATGTCGCACCACAAATGTCTATTCGTGAATGTACTTCCGCAAATCTGCGTCGTGTCAGAAATTTTGATGGGTCTAAATTATCGCCCTTGAGCAAGATTTTTGGCATCTCTCAAAAATTGATATCGTATTAAATTCTTTCTTTTCTCTGTAATTCACAGGATTTCCGTGATATGGATTTCGTAGTCCTGATTTGCCATGGTTTGCATATTCCACGTGTGAGAACAAGCGTTTAAAGAGGACAGGGTATTTTGACTAAAAAATGGGATTTTTCAGACTACAGTTAATTTGATTTTTTTGACCTTTTTTTACACCAATCCACTCGACAAAAAACACATCAGATCAAAATTTCGAAATATTTTTTTTTCGAAAAAATTTGCCTTGGTTCTATTCAGGGGAACTGTTTCGGAACTGTTTCAGGACTTACGTTTTTATCGTTGATCTAATGTACATAATTTTATACAAGTTTATACTCAAAATGACGTTAGGAAGCAGTACTACATTTTGAGTATAAAGTTGTATATGACCATGTCTGCAACATTTGCGAAAAAACAAAAATTCTAAAAAAAATCGTCTGAGCTTGCGGAAATTTTCGGAATTTTTTTAAAACTTTTGATTTTTTTGCAAATTTTACACGCATAGTCATATATAACCTCATGCTCAAAATGTAGTACTGCTTCCTGGCGTCATTTTGTGTATGGACCTGTATGTAATCATGTCCATTAGATCAGCGATAAAAACGTAAGTTCTGAAACAGTTGCGAAAATTACCAGGACGCCCCTGAATATAAAAATAACTAAGGCAAATTTTTCGAAAAAAAATTATTTCGAAATTTCGTTCTGACGTGTTTTTCGTCGGCTGGATTCACGGTGATATCGTTTGGTGTAAAAAAGAATGGGTTGGAAAAAATCAAATTAGCTGAGGTTTGAAAAATCCTATTTTATAGTCAAGGTTCCAGCACGTTTTTAGAGGAAACACGGTATCATAGCTTGACGATAGACTTTGATAAATATTATAACTTGATATAGAATATGTTAAACATCCCAGTTTGACTATAGACTGACATTTATCACAGCTTGACTTTACAGAGTGCGGCATCCTTAGCGGACGTTTTTTCGCCATAACTTTTTAAATTTTTATGTCTTGACAAGGTCTATTTTATTTGAAAGAGAACAGAATAACAAAAGAATGATACTAAACTTGCATAACAACCCTTTTTTTAACATATTGACAAAACAGCCAACAAAAATAACAAAAAAATTCAACAAAATCAACAAATTTCTTTTATTTTAAATTTGATTTAATGTTCCCAAATTCTTCCTTACACACCAATGCATCTTCGTAAGCGATCAATCGACCCACCATCTTGCGGAAGTTCTGCGAATGGCAAGTTAGATCTTCAGCTAGAAAGCAGTGTGAAGGAAGAATTCTCCAACATTGAATGAAATTTTAAATAAAAGAAATTCGGTAGTTTTAATAAAATTGGTTGTTATTTTGGTGCGTATACGTTATGTTAACTGCGTCCAAATTTGGACGCAGTTAACATAATGTCAATACACGGTTATTTTTACTGGCTTTTTCGTTGATGTGTTAAATTGACTGTTGTTATGCAAATTCGGTGTCATTCTCTTGCCTATTCTGTCCTTTTTCGAATCAAAAATATATATCATCAAGACAATGAAAAATTAAAAAGTTATAGCCAAAACAAAAAGTTCGCTAAGGATGCCGCACCCTGTAGAATTTGACAGATATCACATTTTGATTAATGAATTTGGAAATTTATCACAGTTTAACTATAGACTTTGACAGTTATTAGGTTGTCTCAAAAGTTCGCACCGCGTTGCCTTGGTCCCCCTGCGCCCCCTTTGCTCAGCTCATATTGTTTATTGTTTTTAGATGGATAGCAATCATATTCGCCACGTTATGTTGTTTTTGTTTGATTCTGGGCTGATTCTGGGTTCGTTTCTTTTCTTCAAAGCCAGCCGGATTTTATGTCAAGGGAATCAGTCGTCTTCAAAAACGCTGGGAGAAAGTTGTGGAATTTGATGGAGATTATTTTGTTGATTAATTGTTATGCTTTGTTTTGAATAAAATTTGAAATTTTGCTTTATTTGAACGTTTGACTGTGAAACGGTGCGAACTTTTGAGACAACCTAATATAACCGTTTGACTATAAACTTTGACAGTTGAAAAAATGAAACAGTTAGAAAAGGACCGAAAAGCATTTAAAAATTAGATTTATAAGTTGATCCTTCTGTAATGTCCTTTTGTTTTTTTCAGCTTAGAAATTTATTTATGTTATAAATATATATATAATATTTTTATAAATAGTAGTCCTCGTGATTCTAAAGAGAACCATCAAATGTTATTATTTACACATGTTGAACTGCACAAAAAGTGTTTTTGTACAAATAAATCAAAGATTACACTAAAGGCGCCAAAATAAAAACAAAATAATACATTTTTCTCGCTGCATAATCAATAAAAAACACAATAATTTTGTTTTTGTTCCTTCTTTATTGCATACCACAATGACAGATGCTGAGATGACCAACTTAGAAGCAGCCGTAGCTCCAGTTATTTTGCGCAGTAGGAAAAGCGAATGGCCAGCTATTTCAATGGTGGAAGCACTTAGTGTTGTAGAACAGGCCTTTAAGAAGGCTCTCACCTCTTTGCAACATGTTCGAACAGCTGTCGCACCGGAAAATGTCGAGCTTGGTAGGTGAGATATATTTTGTGCGTCAGCCTAAAGTACATTATAAAATTATTGCGATTAGGTGTCCTCTTTTCTTTTATTTCTGCGGTTTTTAAGTTTTTGTTCTGTGCGTTTACAATCAGATTTTCAAAAAGTTTTACCAGAATTTAAATAATATTTTTATTCACCCTTACGCACAGCTATTCATCGTTATTAGTCATCTGCAGAAGCATCAGCAAAATTCATTGCTTTTCCTCTTTGAGAAGAACAATAAAATCAGTTAAGTTAGACGGCGGAGTAAGTCTTCAGACATAATATGGGTAGAGTGGTGAAATATATTTTCTATTTCCCAACATGATAGGAAAACAGGGGCTGGAAGAGGGTGGCTAACAGTTTGTGCTCATCCAGAATTACTTTTAAGTACTTTATCTAATGATTTTACCTTTATTTGAAACTTTTAATCTTTATGATTTTTGAGATTTTACGTCAAAATATTTATTTTTGGTGCTCGAAATCCAGTTGCCACTGGATAAAATAGCACTTTTTGACCAAATGTCCTTTATTTTACAAAAATGTTTTTTTATTTTAAAGTTTTGAGCCCTTTTCAAGGGCGAATTTGTTTTAACGAAAGAGGAATTCAAGGTCTTCGTAAAGAAAACATTCAAGTCCAGTTTTTTTAAATTATTCATCAAACAATTTGTAAGAGTTTGCGTATCTGGTGTAATGATGGAAGGCAATGATCGAGTACGAAGAAGACTTGGCATCAAAGAGAGATTGAATTTTTATTTGAATTTAGTGAATCTAATTCGGAGGTGCTTTTTGGAAAATCTAATACTTTAAAAATTTCAACACTATAATTAAATTTTATGTGTACTTTAGTTGCAGTTTTTATTTAAGGTTCAAACATGACTTTAGATCAATTGACAATTCCGAGAATTTACAGGTGATGTTTTGGCCAAAGACATTTTAGCCAAATCACCTCATCCACCATTCAGAGCGTCAATCAAAGATGGATATGCTGTGCTAGGTTAAGCTGTTTAAACTTTTTTCAAGATCACTTTGTGGTAAACAAAGGTCATTTTACAGCATCAGACGGAGCTGGTCCTAGAAAAGTTATTGGATCGAGCACAGCAGACAAGAACACAACTTCTTTGAAGCTATATCCGGGAGTGTGCTGTAGAATCAATACTGGCGCTGGCCTACCTGACGGCGCTGATGCTGTGGTTCAAGTGGAAGATACTATTTTGTTAGAGCATAATGTGAGATTTTAAAACTTTTGAAATGAACCATTAAATTTTCAATATTTAGAACATCGAGGAAACCATGATTATGATTGCTAAAGAGCCTAGAACTAAACAGGACATTAGGTATTTTTTGGTGTTGAAACAACTTTGAGCTCAGTAAAATTGCTTTAAGAGAGATCGGAAGCGACGTAGCTTTGGGTGAACTACTTCTAGAAGCAGGCATGCCTTTTCAGCCCGCAGACATTGGTTTATTAGCATTGAGCAATAGTTCTGAAGTGGATGTTTACCAGGCGGCTAAAGTGTCAGTGCTGTCAACAGGTGATGAACTAACTGACCAATTAATTGAAGGTGATGGCAAAGCAATCAGGGATACCAACCGACCTGTACTTTTATCGTTGTGAGTTTAGATTTTACTGATGAGCACTAGGGTGCACAGGGTGGGGCTAAAAAAAAAAGCGCCCACTTTTTTGAATCAGCGCCTTTTTCTTGTTTGTAAACAGGGTTGCTGCATGGAAAGTTCTTGCATGAAAACTTTCCGGACAGAAAAGAACGCGGAAATTTTTCCAAAAAATGGAAAGAAATAAAAACAGGAGAAGAGAAACTCTCTGTGGGCCGAACCCGTGTTACACCTCGTTTTATGCGTTTTCACTAGGGTTATTTAGACGGTAAGTTACCACGGTAACCTACTACAGCCTGTATAACTTACCGAAAATCTGTAAGTTTAAAACAGTTAACTACAGATAACCGTACAGTTAACTGTACAGTTAACTGTATACTATATTTACTTTTTTTCATTATTTAAATTTTTAGCTGAAACTTCAAAATTTTTTTGGGGTTTCGCCGGCTGACGGAAGCCTTTGAGAAAAATTTCTAAAATGGCCGAATTTTTTTCGCCCCACCCTGTAGATTCCGGATTTAAAGAGCCGATTTGCTTAAATTCAATATGTAATTGTAATTATATTATTGTTTTGCAGATTCCAGTCGATAGGGGCACAGGTGCATGACATGGGAATCGCTCTGGATAAGTCAGTTCTTCATTTTTGACAAAAACAGCCCTGTAGCATACAAAATAGTCGTTGCTGCTGAATTTGTGACTATGGATGATCACAACTTTTTTCCGTCATCAGATCTTAGCGGATCTTGTTAGCCGAAATTCCTGCTTATTTTTAGCGCATACAGCTGCGGAAAAAAAATTACGGCCCGACCGAAATTGTCTTGATTTTTTTATACAAAAAATGCTTTATGTGAAGCTATTGGTCCCCTTTTTGGTTAACTATGAATAGTGTTTAAACGCCTCCTATGTAAATTTCATACGCTAAAATGATAATGATACTGATAATCATAATCGTACTCACAATCATAAGCTGATACTCATAGTCGTACTTATAATCATAAGTTATAATCATAAGTTTTCGCAGAATAATCAAAACTAAAAGTTGGACCTACCAAACAGTAGCTAAGATATGGTTTAATGCAATTGGTCAACTTTTGGTAACTAATTTTTTTTGAAAACCTGACTTTTTAGTAGGAAAAACGTTGGGAAAGAGCTTTTTTTATCGTTTTTAGCGTATTAAAATTATTTAGGAGACGTTTAAACACTATTCACAGTTAACCAAAAAAGAACACAACCCCCCGACCCTCATTTAAAAGCTCTTCAAATTCTCTACAAATTGACATGTCGGCCGTTTTTTAGAATTTTACAAGGCTGAGAAAAGGATGGTTGAAATTGGAATATATAGAAGACTCGTCTTTTTGCCTTATTTTGATGGTGGTGCTTTGATAATGGCGCATTAGATGTTATCTATTCATCTACATTTTTCTAAAATAAGCTCTTATTTAACTGGCCCAACAAAAAATTTTCTTCAGATTTACGTTGATTTTGACTAGAAACAGACTCTTTTATTTTGATAATCATAAGTTTTTTCAGAAGTATCAAAACCAAAAGTTCGATCTACCAATAGTAGCTAAGATTTAGGGGTTTCAAATAATATACACCTTAATTTTTACTTTTTCAGAAAATAATGAAAAAAATACAAATTGTAATCTGCGGTTACTTTTTTCGCACCCCAATTTTTGCACTGGGTCGAACTTTTAGCCTTTTAGAAAAATAAAAAAATTAAATAAAAAATCAGTGTTGTAAAGCGAGAAATCCTCTGCAAGACTCAATTTAGTTTTTGTTTTTTTCTCTGAGAAATAGCTTTACATAAAGCATTTTTCATGATAAATCAAAACTATTTTAGTCGGGCGGTAACTTTTTTCCGCAACTGTATAAACAAAAGAACCAACAAAAAGAAAGTTAAGAAATGGGACTTCAGAATGGGTGATCAAAGCTTTGTGCTTTAAAAATTTTCTTAACTTTGATCAGATTTGGTAAAAAACATTTTTTTATTTAGCAAAGATGCCATAGTAACTGCCATCCAAAAGGCTTTTCAAGAAACTAATATTCTGGTCGTTACTGGCGGAGTTTCCATGGGCGAGAAGGTATCAAACTATAAAAAGACTATTTTAAAACATCTGAAACCTCAAAACAGCTACTTTTAGGACCTACTCAAACAAATTTTGACACAACACTTCAAATTTCAAATCCATTTTGGAAGAGTGTTCATGAAGCCTGGTTTGCCAACAACCTTCGCTACTGGAGTTTTTGAAGGACATCCAAAGTTCGTGTTTGGCCTTCCAGGCAACCCGGTCTCAGGTTTTGTGACTGCACATCTGTTCGTCTGTCCTGTGCTCAAATTAGTCAGTGGAGTAAAAAGATACAAGAGCACAAGAATGATGGTTAAGGCAGGTTAATTTTGGCAAAAAATAGCTCTTTATATCATTTTCAGACCACTGAAGATATCAAGCTCGACCCCAGACCAGAATATAGGCGAGCTTGTTTGGTGCCGAAAGCAACAGAAGTTCCAGAAGTAGAGTGTTTAGCCGGAAGCCAGATATCTTCTCGTTTATTAAGTCTGAGGTCAGCTAATGTGTTGCTGGAACTTCCTGGTTTGACGGCTGAGAAACAGATGGTTTATAAAGGAGAAGTTGTGGAGGCATTAGTTATCGGTACTTTCTGAGAAAAATTACTATTTCAAAATAAAAACTTTTAATTTAAATTTCGCTCAAGCTACTACAAAAAAATTTGCAAGGGATGAGATCTGAAAATTTTTAAAATAAAGACGTTTGCTCAAAATAAGGACATTTTAGGGTATTTTTGCGAAATATGCTATTTTATCCCGAACTTATTGACATTTTTGTGCCAAAAAATAAGATATCAACGTAAAATTCTTTAAAATAAATAAGATTTAGATTCTTAAAATAAGGGCAAATCTTATTAACACGCCAAGGCTTGACAGTGAAACCGGTAGGTTCTGGTGCAGAATTCCATGGAAAATCCGAATCTGCAAACCATTTTTCAAAAAAGCCGGTTTAGCTCAAGATTTCGACCAATTTCTTAATGGCCTCAAATGGGACCTAGGTATGTTCAGAATAACAGTTGGTACTCAAATATTTTGTGTACACATGCATGACTTCTATAGCTCGTGAGAAAGGGCAAAGTCTAAGCTTTCTAATGACATATTGTTAAGGGGTTTATGATAACTAAATGAGCAATGATTGAACGAAGAAACAATTGTACACAAAATATTTGAGTACCAGCTGTTATTCTGAACATACCTAGATCCCATTTGAGGCCATTCAGAAATTGGTCGAAATCTTGAGCTAAACCGGCTTTTTTAAAAAATGGTTTGCAGATTCGGATTCTCCATAAAGTTCTGCACCAGAACCTACCGGTTTCACAGTCAGGCCTTGGCGTGTTCATAAGGACAGATCACATCCCTGACCTAAATTGATTTTGATCAATTAAATAATAAATATAATAAAATAATAATAAATCAAATCAAAGAGATAAAACATAAGAGAGAAAACTCCTGAATTCCACTTTTCATAAAGTGATTACATCGGAAAATTATACATAAATATGTGCTTGCATAGTTTCGGCGCTAATGTCATATTCCCCCCTTCCCAATAATATTTAATTAGGCTTAGGCCCATAGGCTCAGGTTTGAACTTAGGGCCTGGCCATTACTAGCAAGGACTTTTGCATAACTTTTTTTTTTCAAAAGCGGTGGTTTTATTACCTTTTGAAAATTATTGGTAGGGGGAGAGTTCATGCGGAAGTAGTTCTATTCATAAATATTGTTCCTAGCTCACATTTTGAAATCTCGGAGCAGTTAAAGAATATACCCCTAGCACTCGGGTAAAGCAAACCAATGGCACTCGATAAACATAATTAATGGTATCAAAAAACGGAAGAGAGAAAATGTTTTTCTTCAATAAAATAACGCAGGTGTTAAAATACAGTTCTTTTAGCTACCATTAGGCATATTAAGAAAGATTTTTGTAAAATGACAGCAAAAATAAACCGATGCTAAGCATGGTTCCTTGACCGTGACGTCTTCGACATATCCGAAAGCAATCGCTCGTGTGATCAATTCGCTGCGCATCGTGACAGGTACTCCGTCTTGCCAGGTATTCTGAAACCGACTTAAATCTTTTCTGTCTTTGGCCATTATAGTAAAATAGTCTAGATTATTAAATTGCATTATGCACGTTTCAATTCTGCAGTGCTTATGCATGTCCTCAAGGTGGTCTATTAATCCACAAGTGGCCGCTGAAATTTCACCCTGATAGCAGATCAAGAATTAATATAGTCAAGACTTTTTTCGCTTTGGTCAACCCTGTTCTGTGATCAAGTTCAGGTGAATATTTGCCGTTTTATCTTTGTTGTTGTTTTTTCAGATCAGATTCTTGAATGTTTCATGAACGAAAGACATAAGAAAAACTTATTTGCGCATAACCTCTATTAATCACCCAGCCTCTAATAATCCACTCTCCCCCCTTCCACTTTTTTGACTAGGATTTCGGAGTCAAAGCCATTTTTGATTTATAATTTCAAAATTTTTCAAGGGTTGAAAAAAATTCCCACAGGGGGTTTAAAAGAAGTTATAAGTTAAGTCTTCTTTCTGTCTTTACGTACAATGGCCTACCCTACACCTATTAATAAACTAAAAAAAGTTTATCAAGTAATTTCGAGAATAAATTGTCTTATCTTAAACAAATATGATAAAAGCACTAGTAAATACACAAATAATTATTTGGGTACTTATACGGTTCTTCCAACCCCCATAGCGGAATTTTTTCAAAAACAGGTTTTAACCATTTCTAAGCAATTCTTACACGCTAAAACCGATAAAAACGTTGTTTCCGACCACTTTCCATCAAACATTTTGACTTTTTCAGATTTTCTATCTGCCTGCCTTCGGCAGGCAACCTACTTCAACAGGAAGCCCCTTTGGGGGTACATGGTCCGGGCCAAGGGCTGCCCTTTATATATCAAGAAATATATATCTTCAAAATATATATCTATATCTCTTGAAAAAAGAGCTGCCTGCTTGCAATGGAGAAGGGGTATAGATAAGATTTAAATTAACATTGCAAGGCTGGGGAAAATACTAGGCTTTATACGCATTCGCGACCACCCCGGAAAACCTTGGTCCCCCCTGTTGTATTTTTTTTTGCTTTTTTCGCAAAATTTTGCCTTGGTCCCCCCTGTTGTTTTTTATTGGAATTTTTCATGTTATTATAGATTTTAGCATATTTGCGTATAGAGCCAAATACTACATTGCTGCTACTATTGTGAAATTTTGGTCTTTTGTTAGGGCTTGGAATAATATGCAAATAATTTAACTGCCGCTGAATTTTTTATAAGCATTTTTACATTTATATTTTCAGTGGTTTTTATTGGTTAAATTTCCTTGATATATTTCTTGATATATAAAGGGTCAGCCCTTGGCGCGGGCCATGTACCCCCAAAGGGGCTTCCTGTTGAAGTAGGTTGCCTGACGAAGGCAGGCAGGTAGAAAATCTAAAAAAGTCAAAATGTTTGATGGAAAGTGGTCGGAAACAACGTTTTTATCGGTTTTAGCGTGTAAGAATTGCTTAGAAATGGTTAAAACCTGTTTTTGAAAAAATTCCGATATGGGGGACCGTATAAGTACCAATATTTGTATGTAAACATGAAATTTCACAAACAAACGACAGTGTTGGGACCAAAGCAAAAATAAAGCTATTCTTTCTTTACTATGGCCAAATCTTTTCAAACTATTAAAATGTCGCAATTTTCATTTTTTTTTCATTTTCAATTTTTTTACAATCTTCTACACAAATAACAATATAAACTATATTTGCTACAATTGTGAAACACCTAAATTTATTTGGATCATCAAAAGAAAACCAATAAATCAATAGTAGAGAGATGAAACAAGACAGAAAAATACTAGTTTTTACTCGTTTTCAAGTAATTATATCAGAAACTATGTATTATGCAAACTTCGATACATAAATTTATTGGATTTCTAAGCTATTAATACCTTTTAGCAATATTATGAAGTTGACTACGGATTACGAAAGACAACGTTCTGTGCCATCTAATTACTACGAGAAAACTTCAAATAAAACCTCACTTACTCCAGACAATTGTCCTTGCAGAGAAGTAAGTATTAGAAGTTAAAAACTGAGCCTAGTGTTTTAGTGGTAGATGTAGTCTACTAAGTCATAACCTTGGCCTTTTTTGCTTTTTCATACAGCAGTTTAAGCTGTGCCCCCACTCACTTAACATACTTTTGCCGGAATTTGATTTTTTCTGAATATTTTTGGTACTTATATAGTTAACATCCCCCCGTACCCGGATTTTTTGAAAACTGACGCATAATCACCTCCTGAACTCATTTTTTCTGCCCAACTCAATAAAAGGCATTTCTAAACACTTTTTGAATAAAAAAATTTAAATTTGTCAAAAAATTGCCTCATACCCGTCAGAGATAGATGATCTTTTTAGGGTTATTTTTGGGTGATTTATCACATTTTTCTTACTGGAACTGGGCAAAAATACTCTCTAGATGCATTTTTGAAGCAATGGGTTTGGAATTGAGATGCGCACACCCACATACCTCAGACAAAAATCACTCGAAAGGGACTCTGGATGCATTAAAAAAGCATGCATACCAGAGTTTCTTTATTCGGTAGGCCCCAGAAAGAAAAAACCTGTTTAAATCTATCATTTTTACCTTCGTTTGACTCGAAAAAAATCTAAAATTTGGTGAAAAAACCTCAAAATGACCATCTACCCCTGAGGGGTGGGAGGCAAAATTTAATGTTTTTTTTATTCAGAAAATGTTCAGAAATGTTTTTTATCGTATCGAGCAGAAAAAATGAGTTCGGGAGGTTTTTTGGGTCACTTTTCAAAAAATCCGAGTATGGGGGGGACTATATACCGTATTATCTCTAATTAGCGCCCCGGGGCGCTTATTTTTCAACCCTCCGAAAATCGGAAAAATTTTGGGTCAATCTCGAGATTTTTGGGTGTACAACCTAAATCTAAAAAGTAGAATCGGTAGAGCTCGTGGGAGTTAAGAAAATGCAAAAAACAGCTTTGTAAAATATTTGCTCTGCCCCGAGATACAGACCCTCAAAGTAGAGGGGGGCGCTTATTAGAGAGGGGGCGCTTAGAGATAATACGGTAAGTGCCATCTTTTCTATTTTCCACTGTTTTTAGCCATTTTTTTGCAAAACATTTAAAGGCACATTACCACTTATTTCGAATATGTCGAAGCATATGAAGTGCATTAAGTTGTAAATAATAGTAAGAAGAAGTACAAGAAAAAGAGTCAGGATTTCTAACCGGACTTCTACTATCAACAGCTCCAAAAATGTTTTCCTTCTCCTTTAGAATTCCGATAATTGTACCTCTTGGGGATGCTGAATTCCGCTGCCAGTCCGGTGTTGTTCTTCTTCTCCGATGCATCGATGATAGCCTTTTTTGTTTCGAGTGAGATTGCACGTCGTTTGCTTGGAGTTTGTCGGAGATTTTACCTTAGATTGATTACTTTTGATTACTTTAGAAAATAAATAAAGGGAGTGTAATACAAATACGGGAAGAATTTAGAAAAAGGATAACTGTGTTAGTGTCTGAGAGTTCAAAATATTTGAGCGAATATTCGTAAATTATTGGTAAAATTGCCATCTGTCGTTATAACGAGGGTTGACAAGGTTGTCCTGCACGAATTTAAATTTCGCAAGTTGACGTGCTTATCTGTCTCATGGCCCTTAAAAATTTTTATTTTAAATATGTTCAGGTAACAGGTTTCTTGCTTCAACATGGACAACTGGTTAGTAAATCACATGTTTAAAATACAAAACCTTAATCATAGCATATTTCCATACCAGCCAACCTTCGCGACTCAACCCCTAAAACTGAAAGAGAAGTTCGGTGGGGACTGGAATGCTTTTCATTGTTCGCACTCAATACTATTTGCTAGCATACTGGCTTTGGACAAGAATATCACCTGCTTGACCGCTTTATACAAGTAAATTTTCAAACCAATGAATGATTTTGCTTTAAAAAAACTAATGAGGCCCACTTTATGATAAGTAAACTATTTATTTTAGCTGCAATGTGAGCTTTAGTAATCTAGACGCCCACGGACAAACACTATTGCACTGGGCTGTGAAAAGAAAGGCTATTTTTTGTGTTCAGGAGATACTACAAATTTTCAAGATGGATATGCAGAAATGGATTTTGTTAAAGGATAAACGTGGAATTACCCCCTTGCATTTAGCTGCTCAACATGAATCTGCTAGAATATTGAAAGTGAGGTTTTGCTTGTAAGCATTTCTCGTTCTGGTCTCAATGACATGTGTTTTTCAGTTGTTTTTAACGGAGCTTGGCCCTAAGAACCTATATTCCTTGTGTCAAGACAAAAATGGCCAGTCCCCTCTGCATTACGCTGCGGCCTCAGCAAGTCTGGCTGCATGTGAACTGCTAATGGATGGTCAATGGGGGTTGCCACTAGATCAGAGAGACAGTTTTGCGCAAACTCCTTTGATGTATGGATGTTCTAGTGTGGGTGGAAAAAGTAGAAATTAATTTTAAAAAAATACTGTAATACCCTCTATTCCTAGGTGAATCAGTTGTTAGCCTTTTAGCCAGCAAGAAGATTATAACAGTAGCTATGCGCAACAAACGAGGCATGACTGCTTTTCACATAGCTGTGCTTGCTGACAATCTGCCTGCTCTTAAAGTGTTGCTCAACGACCTGAAGTTCAACCCCACTGTAAGTGTCCCAATCTAATTTAAGAATGTCCGACTAAATTTAAGAACGCACTTGGGTCAAAGACTCGTGCCTAAGATTTTTGAAAATATCTTTTCATAACTTTTATTTACTCTTTTTAACAAACAATTTTTTTGAATGAGAAAAAATTTTTTTTGGTAAAAATTTTGATTTTTTTTTTGAAAAAAGCAATTTTTTCTAAAAAATTAGCTTGGGAAAGTAAGACAATCTTTGGTTTGTGTTTCTCATTCCAGTTGCTCATTCTTTGACTCGAGTATGGTGTGTGTTTTTTTTTAACTCTGTTTCATGTGTTTGACAATGACAATCGCACACCTCTCCACTATGCTGCCTTGTTTGGAAGAACCGAGGTGGCTAATCTATTGCTCCCAAGCAGGAGCGAACAATGAGACCAGGGACTGTCATGATGTGACTGCCGCTCATTACGCTGCCCAAGCTGGTCATTTAGACACCCTCAAGTGCATACTGCAGGCATCTGATTCTAAGGTGTTTTACGTAGGCGTACACAGGATTATCTGACGGGGTGGGGTCTTAATAGGCTAGAAATCCTGACGGGGGTGGAGGTTGGTGATTTCTGAAAAGGGTTAGAGAGGCAAAAAAGGCTTAGAAATGCTGACAGGGAAGGGGGCTACAGCCCGGGTAGCCCCGCCCCCTGGGTACGCCTATATATAACTGCTGGTTAATTCGACTAAAAAGTAGTGTTCAGGACGTGTTAGACAGTGACAACAGATCCTGTCTTATGTGGGCTGTGATTGCTGGACAAGAGGAAGTGGTCAGGAAGTTACTTACGGAAAAGAGCATAGCCATGTTACAAAAAGCACACAAGGATAAAAAGCAATTGACAGCTCTGCATTTGGCTGCTCTGATTGGTAGCAAGGAGATCTGCAAACTACTGGTGGATCATGGCTATAGCTCAATAGTTAGGTTTTGTGAGAGGTGAAAAGGCATTTTAATGCTAGAAAATTACAGGAAAGAGATGCCTTTGAAGCTACTCCAGAACATTTAGTAACTTTTTGTGTGAAAGTGCTATCAACTCTTTTAAAACGTTGGGGTCCTGAGCTTGTAAGTGAGATCAGATCAGGAGATGCCGGCAAGTGCCGTCTGGTTCAACTAGTAAATGGTTTAATGAGCTAATTGTAATTGATAGCTTAACGAGTTAAGGCCTGGCGGTGAGACTGGCTGTTTATGGCGCAGAATTTTACAGAGAATCCGAATCTGCAAACTGTTTATTTTAAAGCCGGTTTCGCTCAAAATTTCTACCAATTTTCGAATGGCGTCATATAGGACTTCGGTATGTTCAGAAAATCAGCTGGTACGCGGATTATTTGTATACACGTACATGACTTCTCTAGCTAATTAGAAAGTCCAGAAAAGTAGCTTTCTAATGAAATATTGTTAAGCGGGTTATGATAACTTCATGCGAAATGATCAGCCCGAAGAAACAATTGCTTCACATTTTCGAAAAAAAAATTTTTTCACTTAAAGGAGGACAGACTTAAGGGGGGAGTTGGAATTTGGTTTTTTGACTGGAAAATGGTATTTTTCAAACCTAAGTTAATTCCATTTTTCTTTTAAACCTCTTATTTTTATCACACCAAATGATATCTCCGTGAATCCACCCGACACCCGAAAAACGCATCAGATCAAAATTTCGGAATATCTTTTTTCGAAAAAATTTGCTTTGGTCCAAACCAAGATCGTCCTGGTGGTTTTATGGAACTGTTTGAGAACTGTTACTATCAAAACTCTATAGTGGACATGATTATATACAAATTCATACTCAGAATGACGCTCGAACCTACTATATTTTGCGTATAAGCAATAGCGAATAAGCTGGAAATCGTCGACTTCAAAGCTAGTGAGGGATGTTTGACCAATTTCAAGGGCAGTCATGGAATCAATTTCAAGACAGAGCAAGGTGAAGCTGGGTCGGTCGATGTCGGTTCTGTTCGTGAGTGGCAAAAAAGTTCTTTTCGAGACACTGGCGCACTTCTCAGCAGAGGATATTTTCAATGCGGACGAAACGGGATTGTTTTGGCAGCTATTACCAAACAAGACAGTGGCTTTTAAGGATTATTTTTTTTCATGCCCTTTTGCTTAGTTTTGCGCTCATATTTATTTAGGCTCCAGATGCGCTGGCGGGAAGAAGAGAGAAAGCAACGCATTACCGTGCTCGTCTGTGCTAATATGTCGGGATCGCAAAAGCTGCCGCTGCTGGTGACTGGAAGATCGGCAAAGCCAAGATGTTTCAAGAATGTGAATGTGCCGGTAAAGTACGAAGCCAACAAGCTTGGATGACAGGTATTTTAACATGTTCAAATGTTATTGTTTCAAGATAAAATTATCAGGGTCAATTTTTGAGACCTTTCTGGAAAAATGGGATAAGAAGCTCAAGAAGGACGATCGAGAAGGTGCGTCAAAAGAAGCAGTCGCAAATCACTAACTTCTTCTCGTATGACCGTTAAAGTGCAGTTTTCTTTTTTCGAATTGTTATGGGTGTTCAAATAAACAGTGCTTTTGGTTGAATGAACGGATTTTAATCGCTTAATGTTATTAGGTCTATCGATAAGTTCGTGCGCATTTTTTCAATCCAATTTTTATCCACAATTTTGACAACACAATGCAACATGTAATACACCATCATGTAGAGAATTTAACGGGCTATCGTTTGATATATCATTCGCCAATATACTTGCCACCGTTCTCAATCACTTCTGCCCATCTTCCTGGTAGCTTGTTGATTCCATCTCGATAAAAATTCACAGGTTTTGAGTCAAAGAATTCTTGGATCCACTCTTCCAATTCCGCTTCGTCCTTAAAGTTTTTCCCGCTTAGCTGATTCTGCATCGATAGGAAGAGATGAAAGTCGGTGGGAGCCAAATCCGGACTGTATGGTGGATGTGACAGCACTTCCCAACCCAGCTCCAAAATCTTCGCTTGAGTCAATCTGGCAACATGAGGACGCGCATTGTCGTGAAGCAGAATGATATCCACCAAATTTGGTTGTCCGGATTTGGCTCTCACCGACTTTCATCTCTAATATATAGTGGAGTTCTTATCAAACTGTTCATGTAAATCTGTATTTTCGGTAATAGTTATGTGCTTCCTGAGTTGTCACTCGATAATCCGTCACTCCTAATTTTTTATATGCATTCAAATCTCGATAATCGGTCATCTCCCTAATCCGTCACTCTTGATAATCCGTCACCCCACGGTCGGTCATGTTCAGCGCGGTTGATTTGCATGTAGAATCGCTATTCAAATTATAAAGTTATTGTCAACGTTTGAATTATCCTCTTAAAGCATGAAGCAAGTCAACAAAAAATGTAAACAATTTTGAAATTTTGGGGTTTTTCCTCCGACTATTGGTGATTTCAAATTCTTTCTATCAAACATCCGTGGACTTATTTTCTAAAAATCTGCTTTTCAGGCAGCTGGACAGGGTCACATCGATGCTCTTACCTATTTTGCATTTAACAAAGGCGGACCAGGACCTCCATTACTAGATTGTATGGGCAGGTATAGCTTTTGTTAGTACTTTAAAAACAAAACTTAGTATAATTAAGAACTCCACTGTTTTATGCTTGCTTAGGAGGTCAAGCGCATGCCGTTGAAGTGATGTCCAGAGGTCAATCTCCCAGCATAGACCCCAATCAAGTGGATTACATAGGCCAGACGGCCCTTCATTGTGCTGTTTTAGCTAGTTCACTGCCTTGTATCGAGGTTTTGTCAAACGTAATCCAGTAAAATTGGCTGCATTAGTAAAATACATGACTTTTTAGTATGAATACAATCCTAACATAGCAGATCAAAATGGCAAGACCCCTTTGGATTTGGCTATCAGCAAGGGTAATCAAGAAATTATTAAGTTTCTTGCTGCAAGAACTAAGCCCAGATAATCTTAAAGTTATGTGAATTAAAAAAAAATTAATACAGCAGAGTCTGTAAAAGGACAGTGATAAAAATAAAAGTAATTAATGTGAAATTTTGAAATCTTGTAATAACTCGACAACAATGTTCATTCAGATATGTTTAATAAAATTCAACACAGATTCAAAAACTTCTCTCTGAGTTTTTTGTTCATTTTTTACTCCTCTTCAACTTCAGATTTTATTTAAAGTCAATAATCTGTAAAAGCATCGCGCGAAGACATTCCCTCCTCTTCTAGAAGAACAAGAAGATCGGAAAGGCTGCTACAACAAAACTTTGGGGATATTTTGCGCGATACAGCCGCTGTGCTTGCAGAAATAAGCTGTATCTCATGAGCTAGCATGGCCAGTTATGAGTAAACGTAAGATAACAGTAATATGCTTATTAAGTACCTGCATAATAGTGTAAATTGAAGTTTATTGGAACAGGTTTAATTGCTTAATCAATAAAAAGATAAAAAATTGAAACTTTCTTGAAAAAAAAACGTATTAAAAAAATATGCAAATTGGCTGAAAAAACGGGCGCCGGGCGCTGGCACCCATTTCTACTTATTGACAAATATACACACCACTAGAGTACTTTTCTGGTTATCCTATACTTCGTGCACCCTTATAAAAACTACAGTTGGTAACAATTATGGCGCTACCAGAGTACTTTTCTGGTTATCCTATACTTCGTGCACCCTTATAAAAACTACAGTTGGTAACAATTATGGCGCTACCAGAGTACTTTTCTGGTTATCCTATACTTCGTGCACCCTTTAAAAACTACAGTTGGTAACAATTATGGCGCTACCAGAGTACTTTTCTGGTTATCCTATACTTCGTGCACCCTTTTAAAAACTACAGTCGGTAACAATCATGGCGCTACCAGAGTACTTTTCTGGTTATCCTATACTTCGTGCACCCTTTTAAAAACTACAGTTGGTAACAATTATGGCGCTACCAGAGTACTTTTCTGGTTATCCTATACTTCGTGCACCCTTTTAAAAACTACAGTTGGTAACAATTATGGCGCTACCAGAGTACTTTTCTGGTTATCCTATACTTCGTGCACCCTTTTAAAAACTACAGTTGGTAACAATTATGGCGCTACCAGAGTACTTTTCTGGTTATCCTATACTTCGTGCACCCTTTTAAAAACTACAGGGTAACACTTTACTTGACCCCCCCCCACGGCTGACCCACTTTTGATGACAATTTTGAAAAACCGATTGCATACCGTATTTCCTCTAATAGAGCCAGACTGGCTCTATATTTCAACCTCCCTCTACGGTCTGGCTCTATTAGGGCATCTGGCTCTATTAGAGCATCTGGCTTTTTTTACTTATCACAAACTACCAAACAAAATTTATTTCAACAAGAATACATACAGCACCATTTAGTACCATCTAGCAAAAGTAGATAGATATTCGACTCGACGTTTATTTGGCTCATAGACTCAACGTTTATTTGGCAACAACAGAATAATGCGGAATTTACGAGAAAATGATAACAGAATAATGCGGAATTTACGAGAAAAGGTAACAGGAGATGCTGGGTTTAAATAACTGGCAGTTGATTAGAAGGCATGAAATTCAGGATTCGGCATTCAATTCATCGTTCCAGTCCAGCTCAATAGATTCATCACTCAGAAAGCCATTCATTTCGTCTTCTTCGGCATCAACTATTTCGTCCAGAACCAGTTTCTTCTTTGCTTGACGCGACATTTGAAGTTCCGGATAAACCCACGGGAATAGGTCCATGCGGCTTAAAGCAGTGTATTTTGGTCGTCTTGACTCCCATCATGACAAATAGTGATCCCACAGTCTTAAGAATAGTAGATTTCATGAGAAAAAAATCAAAGACAGACCTTTGAAAGACTTTTCAATGGCTTCGGAAGCTAGTGAGTCCCATGCGTCTACGATCCATTGCAGGTAGACGTACATCGAAGGTGCTTTTGGGTTGCCACTCCTCGTGAATTCTTTCTGCGCGTCATTGGCCATCCAGACGTCATAGCTTGAGCGTATGTGAGCCTTAAACGGACCATTCCATGAGACATCTGGCGCCTAGACATTTGTAAGTAAAAACAAACAATGAGAGAAAAATAAACCTGTATAAACTTTGTGCAACCGCCCGATCACCGCTGTGTGAAGGTCGATTTCATAAAGCTTCTTCTTTGTTGCTTCGCTGAGATGGCACCGAAATGAGTCCCAGATCAAAATACGCTTGCCGAATAGAGAACGTCCAAAGATTCGATCAGGTAGTCGACGGTCAGTTCATCGTTCATCCATACTGTTCCTTTCCAGCACAGCTCAAGCTTTTTCCAAACTTGTCGACGATGGCTTTTGCTTCCTTGTCCATCCGCTTCCAGCAGCACAAATGGTTTTAGCTTCCTCCGTCAGAACGCGCAGTGAGCATAACGGTGATCCTTGCTTTGTCGTGTCCAGTCGTCAGAACAGATACCTAAAGTAATAATAAAGATTGTTGAAATTAGACAACTAACGACAAAAGTTACATCCTTTGCTCCTTCTCATCGATACATTTTGCACCCGACACATCCAAATAGACTGCAGTTTCGTCATGCGTAGATTCCTTTGTAGCTAAAGAAAACATGAAATGCATACAATATACAAAAACCAAAATTATACCTGTGTTTCTGCCGGACTTCTGAGATGTACAGCAAAAGTCGACAATCTTGACGTAATCGCTCGGTGACTTTGGCAGACCGTAGTTGGAACACGTAGACGGAAGTTATGTCGAGCCAAGAATTTCACAAGCCATCCTCTGCTGCCCTAATATGAAAATAAAAATATGAAATCCATGAACTTTGAACTTCATTCGCAAACCCAAACCTTGAATCCTCTTTCGCCACTCCGCATTGAACATTTGGATCGCCTTTGCTGCAGAATCGTATGCGAAATACGAAGTTTTTGATCGACGATCCCTGACCAGCTGCGAGTTGCTGATCAAGATCTTTGAATTTGATTGACGGCCGCCTCCCTTCAACCTTTTTTGAACGTTCCAGCAGGCGAGGAATGCCAAAACTCTCATAATACCAATAAAGTTCACAATAAATGATACATGTTAGTATTTTCTTCTTACCCAATCATTCACCGTAGACCAATCAACCCGAACTTCTTGCTTGCAGAAAGCTTGGAACCTTGCGCAGCTTTGACGACCTTCATTGAACTCCGTGCTGTATGACTTTCGTTTGACTTCAAATTTAGCCTTGACGACAGAGTGCTCTTCTTCCGATTCGCTTGAGTAGTGCGCGATAAGATCCATAACGCTAAAAACAATGTCGAAACATTGCAAGAAAACACGAAAAGTGATTGGTCATTGCAAAATTCAATGTTTACAAATGATTCAAGAATGAAAATGTGGTGCGAAATGAACAATTTTTGACTTTCATAGGTCAATGAATTTTCAAATAAAATTTTGGCGTTCTGGAATAATTTTTTGGATTAGGCTCTATTAGAGCATCTGGCTTTATTTTTCAACCTCCTTCACAGTCTGGCTCTATTAGAGCATCTGGCTCTAATAGAGCATCTGGCTCTATTAGAGGAAATACAGTATTCGTGTTTCTCGAGCGCTAAGCTTACCATCGTTTCTGGAAAAGTGAAAAAATTTTTCTTGATTTGCCTTGGTCCCCCAAAAGAAAATTCCTCAAAAATTTTCAAATTCCCGCCAAAACATTTTTAAGGGATTCAGGCTGTATTGGGAGGGGAAGGGAATAAAAGGGCCACTTTATGGCAGAACGTTAGAAAGGTGGGTTTTTATATTTTTTGACTGTCTTACCATGTTTTTCAACATGGGCCGTGGCAAAAAGAGACTCTTTATGCATTTTATGATCGAGAGTCTTCCTCGAATCATGTTCAGGTAGAGTGCGCATTCTAACTCTAAAGCCCTGCGCCTTCGGGGCTTGGGGCTTGGGGCTTGGAGTTGAGATGCACACCCACATACCTTAGACACAAATCAGTGACTCTGGATGCATGAAAGCATGCATACCAGAGTATATTTATGCGGTAGGCCCCAGTATTCAAAACTATGTTCAACATCTTTTGTTAGTGGCCCTGTGTGATTAGTGGCCCCTTTATTCCCTTTCCTCCCAATACAGACCTGAATCCCTTAAAATGTTTTGGCGGGAATTTGAAAAAAATTTTTTGAAAATTTTCGAATTTTTCACCTTGAACAAGGCAAATCGAAAAAATTTTTCACTTTTCCAGAAACGATTGGTAATTCGCCTAAATCGGGGTCGAGAAACACGAATATGCAATCGGTTTTTCAAAATTGTCATCAAAAGTGGGTCAGCCGTCGGGGGTCAAGTAAAAGCCAACTACAGTTGGTAACAATCATGGCGCTACCAGAGTACTTTTCTGGTTATCCTATACTTCGTGCACCCTTATAAAAACTACAGTTGGTAACAATCATGGCGCTACGGAACTATAGCAAAGACTCTTATTTCCGTCAGTTATTTCCGTCAGACGCTAATACTTCTTTGAAACCCTGATGTCCATTGCTGCTTTTCTAGCTGAATTTTTTCTGTAAATAATAGAAGAGAAAATGCATATGCAACACTAAAAATTAGATATGGATCACAAAAAGAAAAAGGAAAGTAAAAATGGACAAAATAAATTAGTAAAATTGGACACGTTTTTTCGCCCCACTCTGTATACAGGATGGCACATCATGACTGCGAGTTGTTTTAGTCCATAACTTTATCGTTTTTAAACCAATTTTGCTTGTTTTTGTTTGGATTTCTTACAAGAAAATAGGAAATTCAGTAGTGCCCAATAAGTCAAATATAGCAATTCAAATAAGGCTACACAGTTAACTATCGCTGTATAGTCAACTCTCTCATACAGTCAACTCTCGCGTTATAGTTAACTCATATACTAAAATTTTTAACACGCAAAGGGCTGAGTGTACTAACTAATTCCTATCTTTGACCCAAACTTTGCTCAAAAGTTTGAAATTTGACATTTTTCTATGCTTTCTTGGTCATAAAAGATGGAGAATTTCCTCAGCTACAAGATGGTAATTTTTTTAGTTCCAGCTTTAAGAGCAAAACTGTCAGAAATAACAGGAGAATAGGGTCAGTCATAAAATTTTCCCTATATAGAGGTTTTCCAAATTTCAAGTATTTTACTTATCTTTTTCATTATCTTTTTATTCAAATAAATAAAAATATTTTTGTGAAAATGTTTAGATCTTTCTGCATTTTTACAAGAAACACTCAGCAAAACTATAGCCCCGGTGAATTCCACGATCGACGAAATTCTGCTACCCTTTCGTGGTCGATGTCCTTCCGCATGTTCGTACCATCCAAAAGGCTGAATTTGGAATCAAAATTTTTTGCGCCGTTGACCCAGCTACTATGTATCTACTTGGAGACATCTACTTGGGTAAGCAGAGCACAGAAGGCGAAAGAAATCTCGGGAAAATGTAATTTAGATTAGTTCGTTTATAGTTGACATGTCCATTTTCCTATTTTAGGTGGTTCTGCCAGCGGGTCGCACTTTAGTGACAGACAACTTCTTCACTTCAATCCAGCTTGGCACTGAACTGTGGGGACAAAGGACACGCTTGTTAGAGCTATCAGAAAAAAAGGTTGGAAATCCATCCGATTTTGTCAAAGAACCTATAGAGGTAACTGTAAGCACATCAAATAGTTTATTCGAACAGTTTTTATTAGGTTGGTAAAAGCAAATTTGTCTTCCGGGAGCATGAAACTTTGATGATGCTTCAAGCTCATCCAAGAAAGCAAGTTATGCTCTACTACACCGAACATCACCAGCCTGAAATACACAAAAGTGGCAAACCAAAGATGATAACTGACTACGATGCCACCAAATTCGCTGTCGACATCTTTGATGAGATGTGGTAGATATACCTATTCTCCAAGAACAAACCGCTGGCCTCTTCGAATTTTCATGCACTTGTGATGCCGCTGCTCAGAATGCTAATGTCTTTTTCAATAAAGAGGAATCAAGACGTTCCTTTATCGTCCAGCTAGCAAATAAATTGATGCACGAGCAGAAAGAGAGGAGGAGCCATGAGAGTCATTGGATAAGCGAGGGCTTCAGGGAAATAGACAGCTTGTATGAAAGGTATTTTTGTGATTCGTTTTCCCTTTTATAGAACTTTATTTATAGCCTACAAGCGAAAATGATGGGAACTGAAAAGGCGCATCCAGTCAATCATTGTTACATCTGCAACCTATCTGGACGAGGTGAAAGTATACAAGACTGCAGCTACTGCAAGAAGCAAATCTGTAAAAATCATAAAACTGTGCTTACACTCTGCCCTGATTGCAATATGCCTGAAGTGAAAAAAGGAAACAAAAAAGAACCCACAACAGTGATGAATACCAGACAAACAATTCAACCAAACACTTGCGCCCTTTGCTTCAAATGTCAAAAAAGAATTCACACTCGGTGCACTGTCTGTAGCCGACCCTATGTGCAAATCCCACCGCTCAGTTCTCAATGCAGAACATTGCAATGAATGTAAATAAACATTTTCACAAAAGAAATATTTTTATTTATTTGAATAAAAGATAATGAAAAGATAAGTAAAATACTTGAAATTTGGAAAACCTCTATATAGGGAAAATTTTATGACTGACCCTATTCTCCTGTTATTTCTGACAGTTTTGCTCTTAAAGCTGGAACTAAAAAAATTACCATCTTGTAGCTGAGGAAATTCTCCATCTTTTATGACCAAGAAAGCATAGAAAATGTCAAATTTCAAACTTTTGAGCAAAGTTTGGGTCAAAGATAGGAATTTCGGGCAAGTGGACTTTTGTTGAACAATGGGTGGGTTAGCAATCTTTTGAAAACAAACATCGACTCACATATATTCAATAGATAGCACAACTCCTCGCGGTCATTTTGCACTATTAGTAGTACTGCCGAGATACCAATTTAAGTAAGCACCGACACTAAACGTTCACATACCTAGGTGGAGACCAGGTAACGAAAAGGACCATGCTTCTCGAGCACCTGGAGCGGCGAAAAAGTGACTTTTTGAATTTTCCATTTTTGTAAACATGCTCAGCGAGACTCGCTGAGCATTTCGCTACCGTTAGTACACTCAGCCCTTTGCGTGTTAAGTAATCCTGATCCCAAAGTTTTTTGAGCCTCAATGTTTATCCTGAAATACGTTCCAAGGACAAATGCCCATCTCTAATAAGTTACTTATTTGCTTATACTAGCAATTTTTTGAATGCGAGAACTATATTATAAGGCGAATTTTGTTTTTTCAAGATTTCGATCGATTTTTTATCGAAATCGATCTATTAACGATCAATGTTCGATCTTCAGTGAAGATAGCTAAAAGTTACAGACAGTAGGCGTTGAACTTCTGGCGCGCTTGCTCTTTTCTGCTACCATCAACTGCTGCTTTTCCTTCTTGCATTTGTAGTAAGATGCGTAAGAATAAGTAAAATGCGTAAGCCTAAGCAATTGTACACACAGTAACTACAAAAAAATACTAGTAGATTTCGACTCCAAGAACCCTTCAAAACAATCAATTGGATAATTTTATGTTGCAGTCAGAGAAAAAAAACACAAGCAAAACATTCGAAGCAAAACATTCAAAATGACTTCACAATTTGATTTTGAATTTCAAATGTCTGGATTGCCTGGTACCCGCTAGTTTGAAATGCAGGAATTATTCCATTGGGCGCGAGCATGCCACTTTGAAGGCTGTATGTGAAATGCAGCACCAAATTACTGAAATACAGCACCTTATTTTTTTAGCACCTTGCTCTAATCTTAGTCAGAAATAATAAAATCTAGCACCTAATTCCTTATTATTGCCTATCTTAGGCCAAGAAATACTAAAAATAATTTTGTCGACTTTTCATCAAATGCACAATAAGGTTATGATTGACGAAAAGATCGACAAAATACCAAAAATTAATACCCAAAAAATTGAACCAAAAAGAGTAAATCAAGAATCAGGTGCTATATTTCATAAGCTAGGTGCTGAATTCCATTATTTTTGACTGAGATTTATAAAAGATACTGGAAAAAATAAATTAGGTGCTAGTTTTCATTAATTTGGTACTGCCTTTTAGGTACTGCAATTTGATTTGTAATCTCTTAAAATTTCACTAAAATAAACCAAAATAATAATTTCGCAACAATTTGTTAGCCATTTACTAGTCGAGAAACTTCTTCTTATTGGAAAACATAAACATCTTTTTTTACATCACACACTAGTACAAGATCAAGATCACCCTCCAAAAAATTCTTGTTTACCACTATTCACCCATATAAATATAAAGTAATTAGTACACTGAAAAAACAATTCGTTCTACAAACTGATTTAAAGACCCGAAAAATGATTTTTATATTCTATTTTGTGCTGATTTCAGTCATTAGTATTGCTAGTATTCAAGGTAGACCAGCGCTAGAGAATCCTCTTGACAAATCTGGTCCAATCAGTTACCCAAGTGAAAGATTTGGACTTACCAAAGTGGCCAATGGTAACAGTAGTTGAAAGAAGACAAGTGGTCGACAGATTTACTAGCGGCACTATACTTTCTAATATATATGGATGTTGTGTGCCTGTGGGATATTTAAGTTAGTTAATTCCAATAAATTTCTCCGAGTTTCATAATATTTTTCACGACAATTTGCAATAATGTAGGGATGTGTCATAAGAAATTTTAAAATTTTTGACAATTTTTAAAAGTATTTCTTCCATTCGATGGAATTGAGCTCTTTTTAGTTTTTACAATGTAAAATTTTACTTTCTGAACTAATGTGTGTTCCAACACGTTGCTTAATAAACACGCAACTCTCTGAAATCAGCTACATATTGTAATTTTATTAATTTTATATATTTTTACTAATTACAGATTTTTTTCATTTTATTTCGCATCATTTGCTTTTATTATTTTATGGGCATTTTGATTATACTAAGAAGTGATTTAACAGGTGACCAAGAAGTTCGGTGCGGCTTTTCAAAGCCTTATCTTTGATTATTTTTATTTTTATATTTGAAAACGTATGATGCGATTCCACAGTAGATGATACAGAAGGCTATTGACAACTTTCCGAAATGTTCCGTTTATGTATTGATGCGAATGGTGGTCAATTTGTTAAGTGAAATAAACTTATGATATGTCATTTGAAAGAGGAAGAACAGTGCTATAAATTCATTAACGTTCAACGTTTAAAATATAAAAATGATTAAAGATAAAGCTTGAAAAGCCGCACCGAACTTTGGTCACCCATTACCATTAAAGCGATCGCTAATGGTATGCTATTATACATAAAAAAACTTATTTATATATTTTTTTTATCAAATAAGAATTTATAGCTGAAGAATTTATAGCCATAGAATTTATAGCCGAATTCTATTCAAAGAATCCAACTTTTTTTTGATAAGTTGACATCCATTTTCATCACTTTAACTGAATAAAATTTTTTGCACATGAAAGCATTGTAGTCGACTGCAGAATTATTTATCTAATCTTCAGCTCTCGCTCGCACCATTGAATAGAACTAACTAAAACTAGAAGTGATGATAAAATACATAAACAAATGAAAATTTAAAAGAACCTGTACATGCAGCAGATAATTTTCTCAAATGGTAGTCGTCCATCTTGAAACCAGTTGTCCACCCTCATGTTGATCTTCTGTGCGCATTCCTTGACATTACATTTCCAAAAAACTCTTGAACCGAAGTATATTTTTTTCTATATTTTGTGCACCATATAACAACTAAAGTTGGTAACAATTATGGCACCACTAGAGTACTTTTCTGGTTATCCTATACTTCGTGCACCCTAAAAACTAAAGTGATGTGCTAAAGGGTACAAAGTATAGCACAGTATCATCTTCACAAAGTATATTAATAATTATTCTTTCATTGCCCGTTCTTCATTGCCCGTTCTTTAATTCTTTTAATATTTAACATTTTCAACTTTGTTATTCATTAGTGGCGTGATAATTGTTATCATTTTGAGTTGTAATGAAAGTGCACGAAGTATAGGTTGCCTTATATGGAGCGTCCTTATTAAAAGCATCGGATTAGCCTTATTCTTCGTAGACAAACTAAACGAAAAATCTGTCTTTATCGGGAACGTCTTCTCAATAAGAGCGTCCTCATTGTAAGCGTTGACTGTAGTGCTAAACTTTTAATATCGCTAAAACAGTAAATAAAAATTTTTATTCAGTTAAAGTGATGTTAAAGTGATGAAAATGGATGTCAACTTATCAAAAAAGTTGATTCTTTGAATAGAATTCGGCTATAAATTCTATGTCTATAAATTCTTAGCTATAAATTCTTATTTGATAAAAAAAAATATTTAAATAAGTTTTTTTATGTAGCGCATGTTGCCGAACTTTGTGCACGCATGATGCCTGCTACCACTGTGACCAAAAGCACTGGTCTGAAGATTGCCCGTTCTTTCATCACATCTGCTCCAAGTGCAAGAAAACTGGACATGTGGAAAGCCAATGCCATCGCTTTCAGAACTTTAAATCAAATGCTGCCAAGAAGAAGTTCCAGCCTAATCGCCGAATCAATATGGTTCAGCTGCCTTCTGTGATGCTGAGCCAAGCCAGTTCCGCTTGCAATCTGTTATCTACTGCCGTGCTGGTCAATGAAACTCCTATCGACTTCACTGCGGACTGTAGTGCTCAAGTCAATACGCTGAATCAGTCCGCTATCGCTGCTATTGGTGGAATCAAAGTACTTCCAACAAATTTCCAAGGACACTTCCTCAATGGGACCAATGAAATTTTCTGGAAAGCAACGCTATCTTCAAGCAAATGGTCTGTCCTCAAACCAAAGCTTTGCTGTGGTCAAATCTGGATGTCGAATCTGCTTGGCCTGCCTGCTATGCCTGTTCTGGGATTTCTGTCAATGCCCTGGATTCTCTGCTGCCTGCTACTTCAAATGCTGTGGAAATCTGTCAAAATTCCAAACTTGCTACTGCTACGGGTGTGGTCATGATTGGGCTCTCAAGTCAATGAAGATAAAGCTCAACTTCAGAACCCATCCCTGAATTTCCTGCTGCTGCTACTATGTCATCTGGACATTGGCCGAATTCTGCTTCTATTGATGCTGCTGTGACGTCAACTGGATGTCTGCCGAATTCCGCCACTTCTGCTACTGCTGAGATATCTGCTGAACATCTGCTGAAACTGCTGCTGCTATGTCTACTGATGCTGCTACTGCTGCTGCTGCTACCAAAAAAATTTGCTGCCGAAGCCTTCCAAACCTTGGGAAACATTTTACCTGGATTTCGCTGGACCAAAAATGGCATCAATCTTTTGCTTGTGGTGGACAGCTATTCCTGCTATCCTGAATTCTTCAAATTGGCATTCAAAACCTCTGCTGTTCACAAGACGCTTCTTTCTCTTATTTCGAAGAATGGTGTGCCAGAAGTAATCGTCACAGATGAGTCGCGTCAATTCGCTACGGGCCTCTTCATTGCATTCTGTGAAGTGTATGGGATCAATCGTCGTTTACCCATCAGTCAAGTGGACCAGTCAAAAGCTTCATTGACACCTTCAACTCTGCTTTGCTCAAATCTCGCGGAAGGGAACGGACGGTACCATCCAAGAATTCCTGCTGTGCTTTCAAAATGCCCCGAATGCTGCTCTGCCTGATGGCCTGTCTCCTGCAGAATGCTTCTATGGACCAAGCTGGTGAATCCGAATCCGCTGATGTCACGGTCTGGACGGTCTGCCAATTGTTGCTGTGCTGCTTTGGATGCTGGTGGTGGTGCTCTCTGCTGAAATGGCTCAGAAGAACCTTCGAAAACATATAATAAAAGATCTTCTCGTTTGCCGAACCCAATTAAAGGGAGGTGTTGTGTGAGTAGTATACTTTGCTTGAGTGGCCAAACTTTCTCCACTCTTTCCACAAACTAAAAACCCCATAATTTAACGTTCGAATGTTTGTTGACATTTGACAGTAAGTTTCGAATCAAGTGAGCAGTAGTAATACAGGGCTACATTTCCATTCATCAAAGGATGCCGCCATTGTGCCCCATACCGAACATGCTGAACATGAATCGGTGTCAGAGTCAGAAGTTTGTCTAAAATAAAAGCCCATGGTTCAGCACTAAAAGCGTGTTTAGCACTAAAAGCGTGTCTAACTGAGTTAATGGTTATGGAAGCTTGGAAACCTGAAAAAGCTGCTCCTCTTTATCTAAAGTAGGGTTTTTCAAATTTTACAGATTTTCTAACTGATTTTGCGGGTCTATAGTGCTTGAAGTTGAAGCCCTTTAACAATTATGAAGAAGTAAAATTGTCCTATCCTCCATCAGCCAAAAAGCCATGTCGCTCAGATTACTTCTGAATGCAGCTTCATCTCAATTTCTTCGTTAAATTCATTTGTTCAAAATCTAACATCCTTTTGTCGTCAATAAATTGTTGTTCTGTTTTCTTGCATCATTGGATGAGCTCACATATAGCTTATATTTTTACGTTGTGCTAATGGTTGCTTTTCTGAGCCTTTTAAATTTGAAAAAGAGCTATTTGTGGTACTGTAGAATACGAGTTATACTAAATGACTTTTTTGTTGGATTTCTGTTTTATCATAGAGGGTCAATGTTTGTGAACGCATTGAACGTCAAAAAAGCAGGCATTCAAGTCAGGATAGAAAATCAGAGTAAAAATTTTTTGAAGAGACTATTTTTTTCACAACAAAATAACTTTTTTGTTTTTAACGTATAGAAATCACTTAAGAGATGTTTAAACATAATTTACGAAAAATTATAAAAACAACCATCACCGTGCGCCATGATGTGCTCGATCACTGGATACGAAAAGATATATCGAATCTTGTTTGCGCTATGAGCGAAGGAAAACTCACAAGATGTGCGGAAACTTCATCGTGGGACTGTAGGATGTGCCAAAAATGACTATTTATAATTTTTTTAGAAATTCTGGCAAATATGGAAATTTGAGTAAAAAAATTTGAACAAAAAAAAATTTGAGTGATTTTCACTGCAATTCTTACTAAATACAGCTTAGGTGTAGATTATTAATAGGCTATAGTACAAATAAATTTATTATCGATAAGAATAAAATAAAATTTATCCAAACAAATTTATTACCAACATACAGTAATAATAATAATATGAACACATTTAAAAGCACATTTCAACAGCCCTCATTGACAAATAAAGCCCTAACAAAACTGAGTTGAGTATTTTTAATATAATTGCTTGCCCATTCCATCTTCAAAATTGCTCTGAGCTCGTTTTCTTGCCAAAATCAGCATTTCCATTTGAAGTTTTCGACTTTCTCTAATCAAATTCTGCTCTTGGAGGTCCAGCAGATGCATTTGTTTCTTGAACAATTGGACTTGGATTTGCGAGATCGCCAAATTAAGCTCTGATTTCCTTGCTCCTTCTAAAAGTAAAAATATTTCAGTCCATCAATATATTCTTCAAAAATCTTATGTACCATCATTATTGTTGGTAATAGCCTCATCTGGTTTCCTGGACTGCTCACTTTTTTTTACTTCATTAATCACCCTCAGAGCCAACTCATCTTTGGTTGTATTGAACATCACTTCAGGCATGTACATAAAGTTGCACTGTGGGGGCATGGAATGAGCCATTGCATCCACCAACTTCATCCTCTCCAGGTCGATTCTTTGAGCAACCAAAACCTTTTCAATTAGAGATTTGACGGTGGAGCCGACATCTTTTCCATTGTCCAATAAATTGCATTGCTCTGTTAGCATCTTCACGGCACATCTAAAAGGGTAATAATTGATTTTGGCTCCTTAGCACAATTTGTGACTTTGCACAATTTGTGACTATAAATCAATCTGTTTCTAGCTACTGATTCCCATCAGCTATGTCAGCTGATACCGAAAAAATTAGGGTACTTGTTAACTCGGGATGGTGGTTTTCATTTTAAAATCATGTTTTTATAAACTAAAAAGTTGTTTTCCAACACAAAAATCTATTTATTTTTTAAATAAGCAAAATTTTAGTAAACCCTTGATTTACCTTGGCCGCAAGTCAAAAAGTCAAATTTTATTAAACCACTTTTTTTCAAAAAATTGATTTCTTGATAGGAAAGTCTTGCGCTACTTCGATATACAAACTTTTTAACAAAACAGCCTTTTTAATGTTTTTAGCTTAAAAATTACTTAAGAGTGGTTTAATCATTAATTTACAAAATATCATAAAATGCGCCCCTTCCCTTTCAGATAAACAAGTGCAAAAATAAGATCGATGGGCTATCAAAAAGTGGGACACCTACCTATTGCTGCACTTCATAGCTCCACAACCTTGATTGATTCGATGCATAACTTCAGCCAATTTGGCAGGTTCATTCCTGTCTGGTCTGTAGGCTTTGGTCAGCTCGTAGACCTGAGAGTTGATTTCCTCATAGTCCCCACACTCACTGCTGCACGCATCCAAAATTTGTTCGCCTTGTTGGGTGAGGCAATCACTGATTGCTGCCACTTCCGCCATTGATTCGGCAGAGCAGATGGTAGTCATGGACTCCAAGGCGAATGGGTTAGACTCCACTCCACATCCGGAAATGCAACTCCTGGCTGTTGAGATGATGCTGAAAATTATCAAATTAGTTAACAATAAGACCACTTGTTGAAAATTTTCGTGAATATTTTTGTGAATTGGGTGCTTAAATTTGGAATACGACTGAACAAAGAGCTAAATTCAAAATTGTCTTAAAAACGAATAATTTTTTTTATTTACAGTCGAACCTGTCTATAACATAACTCTATATAGCATAACTCAAAGATCAGTTTGGTTGGTCTGATTGAAATGAGACCAAAGTGAACCTCTATATAACATAAAACTCTGTATAACATAAGTTTTTTCCTGGCCGCACCCGAAAAAAACTCTATAAAACATAAATCGCTCAAAAACTCAGATTTGTTTTGTCTATATAAGAAATTTGTTTGCATTCAGGTAGTCATGAATCAAAAATTATCATTTTCTTTTGTGTTTCTCGTTTGTGATGCGTAATTATATTTTTGGAATGGTAACTCTATATAACATAACCTCTATATAACATAACGTTTTTGGTGGTCCCTTGAATTATGTTATTATCGGCGCCTCTATATATTTCGAAATTTCGATAGTGCATTCATCGTATCTATCTACGTCTACGTTCTTTCGAGACATCGCAAAATGGCCATCGTTGGAAGCATAGGCCTACCCCAAAATCCTCCAACTCCAATTTTGAGGGACCACAAAAGTTTTCTTTTTCGAAGACATTTTCCTGGTCTCGGCATTGAATTGTCTGAATTTGGGGTTCCGTCGAGACATTGCCGAAAATAATCGGAAAATAAGCAAAAATGGCCTGAATGTGGTCAAAATGTCCATTAAAAAGTAGGACGGACACATGCCAAATACTATATAGAGATAGAGGTTCGACTGTATCTTATTATTTTTCAAATAAAGGAGACGAGGTTAAAATTGATTTTTAATTAAAGTTCTAGTTTCTTGATTGTAAAGGCACAAAAATGACTAAAGGACAAAGTGACAAAGACATATAATTGCTTCGTTAAAGCAATAAAAGTTATTTTTAACTTTGAGTTTGTGAATAAAAAAGAACTCCTAAAATTACACAAAAATGATCAATGTAACTTCCACCGTTTTCATTGACAAACATTTTCCTTTCTTGCAAGAAAAATACAAAAAATACTTTCCTAAGTGATTTTTGTTTCTATGTTAAATTTTGGTCATTCATTTGAAAATATCAGAAAGGTCGATAGAAATGTAAACAAATAGAAATTTTGATCTATTACAGTTGCTTTTGAAAGTCTGTTAAACTTTCTTTGACCGATCAAGTAATCAAAAGTTCTCAAACATAGGAAAAAAGCTGTTGGAGCACTAGACTAGAGACAAGTTTAAATTATTAATCATATTATTACTGCTAACCTTGTTAATTAAATTTTTTTCTGTTTCAGTAGGGACAATCGATGAATAAATTAATCAATGGATAAAATCAACTAATTTTGTACGGTGATGATTTGGTTGTAACTACCAAGGCGGATTTTTTGCATAAATTTCGTAGAATTTTTAAGTAAGATTTTCTAATCTAATTTCTAATTTTCTAAAGAAAAAATTGTTTTACCGTATTATCTCTAATGAGCGCTCCGGGCGCTTATTTTTCAACCCTCTGAAAATCGGAAAAATTTGGGTCAATCTCGAGATTTTTGGGTGCACAACCAAAATCCGAAAAACGGAATCGGTAAAGCTCGTGGGGTTTAAGAAAATGCAAAAAACAGCTCTGCAAAATATTTGCTCTGCCTCGAGATACAGACCCTCAAAGTAGAGGGGCGCTTATTAGAGAAGGGCCCTTATTAGAGATAATAGGGTACATTTGTTTGTAAATATAGCACAAAAACGTAATAAAGTCGACTCTCGATATAACGCTATCCCCTTCAAGTTCGTTCCCGCCTAGCGTCCGACACTTTTTTGACCTTAATTTTGACGCCTTTTGCCGAACCTGGTTGGCCAGTCTAGTGTCGAAAATGTCAAGTATTCCGATTTCACCAGTCGTTTCTGAAGATGGCAACAAGTTCTCTATTTTCAAAAACGGTGTCGTTGTAACGGGAGGCACTGGTCTTTCCGGCAAAGCTGTTGCCATTTTCAGAAATGACTGGTGTAATCGAAATCTTTGCGATTTTCGGCAAAAGTCATCAAAAGCAAGATAAAAAAGTGTCGGACACCAGGCAGGAATAAAATTCAGGGGGTAGTCGTGACGTTATATCGAGATTCGACTCTACTAAAAAGATTATGTGTTTTAAAATATTTGAAGTATTGCTAAAATGTTAAGCAGCGATAACTAAACTTATTTTTGGAAACACATGTACGGACCGAACCTTCCTTATTTTATTATATATGTAATAAAAAAGTTAAAATTTTATATTACTATCAAATGGTATAAAAAAGGCATGACCCACCCACAAATGTAGTCCAAATTGAGCAAAAAACCAGAAATATTGGCTGTTTTTAGAAGATTCAGCTCAATTCCTTGGCCAGTAGCCTGGTCGATGCACTTCTTCAGGCATGGATCAGAGTTGACAATGTTGTTGAAATGGTGTTGGAAGGCAGGATGGGCAATGGACATGCCTATTGCCACCGTAACCAGCAAGGTTTGTAGTGAAACACAACTCATTGTAAACAAGGACTCAGACAACAACCTGCAGTGAAAGTGCAGTTGAGGCAATTCCTTTGGCTGGAACAAAGAAATTATTTAATGGTATTGAACTGCGAAATCAGACGCTTTTTATACTTTTTGGAGGTTGAAAATTGGTATTAGAATGACGACAAACCAAATCAATCATAAGACGCAAAAGACGCAATAACTCCGCCTTTCTGAAAAAAAGGCTCTTGAATCTGTGGCTGCGTTCTGTTTGGGCAAGAAACAAAGTCGTAAAAGGAGGCAATAAAAAAATGATGTATGGATTGCCTGAAAGTTTTTTTAATTACTTAATTTTTAAGGTTAAAAATAGGCTGATTTATGGGAGGAAAGCAGAAAAAGTCAAAAATCATGGCTCAAAAGTTCATTTGGAATTTCTTATAGGATTTTGTTTTTCTCATACAGCGGAAGTAGTAAATTCTGTCGAAATAAAGATAGTTTGACAAATATTTTCTACGGGTCTTATGGTTTATTTTAGGGGTTTATCGTATGAAATCGAACAGTTTTGGATTATTATAGTTATTTGATTGTATTCTTTTATACGAGAACAATTCGGCGCAGCTGAAACGGCACTTCTTTAGTTCCCCCCCCCATACTCGGATTTTTTGAAAAGTGACCCCAAATCACCACCCAAACTCATTTTTTCTGCACAACACGATAAAAGAAACATTTAAAAAAATGCTTCACTGGCTGCAGGCGAGATCGTTTGGCTTCTCCGCCTTCATTTATTGCAGTGATGATTGTCGCCTTGTCTTCGAGAATCGATTGCACTGTCCCTTTCGGAAAATTGAATTCTTTGCCAACTGCTGCCATGCTCTTGCCCTCTTCTGAAGCCTCGATGATCTTCTTCTTTTCCACCAAAGTAATAATGCGGCGTTCTTGATCGGAGTGTCTATGGTTAGCCTAAAGAAGAAAAAAATAGCCGTCGAAATTTTGTAGAAAAAGGGGCAATTAAAAAAAGCGTCGACTGTATGTTAATGGGAAAGCCAATTGTTAGAACGGGACCGGGCCTAGGTGTGTGTTAATGAGAGGTGTATGTTAATGGGAGTGTATGTTAATGGGGGGAGGTCACTTTGCCTTAACTTCATTCAAGCCAACCAAATCTTAGCCAGCCAGGTGTATGTTAATGGTAGAGCTTATGTTAATGGGGGAGTATGTTAATGAGAGACTCGACTGTATGAGGGGGAGCTAAAGAAGTGCCGCTGAAACACTATCTGGTGCAGAATTAACGAGCTTTCAAATAAATACAAACTTACTCAAGTAAGTGCCCGTAAAACATGCAAAATAATAGCGTTTTTTTAATTTTTTGAAATAAAAAGTTTAGTTTTTTATTGTAAGCATCGAAAAATTGCTGATATATCCGTTTATAGATAGCTTATCAGAAATTAGTGATTCAGGGCTATACGTTGGTCCGAAAAATTAAATTTTATGACCGAAAAAACACCGAGAAATACTTTTTATGTTTTTACTGCAGGAAATCAGTAATTTACTGCGGGAAATCAGTATTCCGGTGCGTGTTTTTAGTTACAGCCTTTTCGGATCCTTTGAAGGCTGAAGTGCCGAATTCCTGGCTCGCCCAAAATCATATTTAAACCACTTTTTCACACGTTTTAGCTTCTGAAACATGTAGAAAACGTGTTTTTAGGATCCGAAAAGCCATTTTCAGAAAAAAAAATTTGAACAAAATTTGACTTTTTGCCTTGGAGGACTAAGGTAAACCACCCCAAAAGGGTATACACATACCCTAAAAAGACCGAATTTTAACATATTTTTGAAAACTGGGGCCTACCGCATAAAGAAACTTTGGTATGCATGCTTTTTTCATGCACCCACAGTCGCTTTCGAGTGATTTGTGTCTAAGGTATGTGGGTGTGCACATCTCAACTCCAAGCCACCGAAGAGAGAAACTCCAAGCCCGATGCGCCCCCGAAGGGTGCGCGTGTGGCTTGAGAGCTAGATATGCGCTCACTCACTCACCTTAGACAGGATTCCGAGAAGTACTCCTTATCAGTTAAGCGTCGACCTTCGAGTGATCACTAGAAGCTCTTTTTCCCTAACTCTAGTGACCGAAACGGGGCAAAATACCATGAAACCAACCATTTTCTGGTCATCCACGTACCCTTTCTAAGGTGGTTTACCTTGGTCCCCCAAGGCAAAAAGTCAAATTTTTGTCGCATTTTTTTTCTGAAAATGGCTTCGGGCCCTGAAACAAGTTTTCTACATGTATCGGGAATTTCAAAAATGTTGACTTAAAGTTGACCGAAATCTTGGTCCCCAAGGCAAAAAAGAAAATTTTAATCAAAAAAATCCCCAAAAGTCATTTTTATGTAAGAAAGTGTCTAAAAACGGAAAATTTTGAAAATAACCATCACTGTGCGCTATGATGTGCTCAATCACTGGATACGAAAAGATATGTCGAATCTCGTTTGCGATATGAGCGAAGAAAAACTCACAAGATGTGCAGAAACTTCATCGTGGGACTGTAGGATGTGCCAAAAATGACTATTTATAATCTTTTAGAAATTCTGGCAAATATGGAAATTTGAGTGATTTTTACTACAATTCTTACTAAATACAGCTTAGGTGTAGATTATGAATAGGCTATAGTACAAATAAATTTATTTATTTATATTTCAGCAAAAACAGAAAACTTCATGACATTCATTAGTTTTACTTTACAATTTCTTGAAGTTCATTGAGTAGGGGGTGGTCTTTTTTCTTGTGAAATTAACTTTTCACAAACAGAACTTCGATGGCAAAAATCAATTAGAAAAATTAAGCTCAATAGACAAGTGCATTTTCCTTTAACCCTATGGCGGGTACCATAAAACACTTTGCATCAACATACTTCCAAGGTCGAAAAATATATAAGATTTATCATGATTTCAGCTACAAAACAGTATATTGCGTTATATAAAAAACTTTATATAATATATAAGGCTAAGTCTTAGTTCAATGTCTGCTCTTTGTCAAGTCGAGAATAAAAGCCTCAATTAAAAACAATTAGAAAAAAATTGATATAACTATTATAATTTTTTATTTTATTTTTATTTATACAGTCATACCTCGGTTATCCGGCACCTTAAATATACTTCATTTGGCTGAGATTGGCTTATTCTCTGTCAACTGACATTCCAGTTATCCGGCACCCTGAGGCCGGTCCACATGGGTGCCGGATAACCAAGGTTTGACTGTATATAAATTTTACTATAAATTCAATTTGAGTCAGTTTTATTTGAGTGATAACTATAGATTTTCTCGTATATTATAGTGAAATTCTACAGTTAAAGACAAATTTACTGATTACTGTGTGTTGATGACTGTGAAATTGTTCGTTACAGTTAATGATAGGGCGAAAACTGACTGAAGATGAGCAACCAATCATCCTGAGTTTTTTTTTGCCCCAGTCGAAACACGCGGGCTATACTGCATGTCGAATTTTTCCTGTAAATATTTTTGATAATTATATTGATATAATTGTGTATATATATATTTACTTCAATATATGGTTGTGTACATAACTATCTTAAAATAACTATATGTATGACTATACAATTCAAATAAGGCAAAAATTAGAGACAGAAATTTTCAATAATGCGATATTTTCGGCAATGAGTAATTGCGATGCGATATTTTGAAAAGGATGCGATGCTATATTGCGATGCGATATTTTCACGATGGAGGTGTTTTTTTAAAGGACCACTACGAGAATGCCGACTACGAGAATTTCTCACGTTTAAATTTCTCTTTTTTATTGCGGCATCATTCCGTATTATTTTTTGAATTTGTTGTTGTTTTTGGGATGAACTTACTTAGGCCAAAATAATAATCAACATATGTGGCCTAGTGGTAAAGCGCAGCAGCCGGTCGATGTTCTTTTGTGGATTCGAATCAGTGTTGTAATCGGTTCCTGGTGCCGAAAATTTGTAGGTCGGTGCCTGGTGCGGTACACGGTGCCGAAATTTGAGAAGTCGATGCAGGGTTGGTTTCTAGGGCATCAAAGTTTTCCAAAGGCTCCACGGTTGATTAGCTGGGTCTTTCATATTTCAACCTCATTGCCTTCTCTTTAATTAATGATCCATTCCTAATTATCGCCCTAACTCCCTTTAGGATGGTCGAAAAAATATCTCCCTAAAATTTAAAAGCGCAATGAAAAAAAATTGTAAGCCAAAAATTTAAAGTAAAAAATTTAAAATAAATCGATGAACTTTTATTTTCTCAATTTTAATTTTCCTGCCTCGAGATTCCTTGGTTATTTATTGCTTTCGCGTTTCCTTTTGCAGGGGATCCCCAGACCAAAACATAAACACAGCCTTAACCATTCCAATGCACCAATCCTTCACACAAAAACTGATGCAAAACTTTACAACAGACACTAAAAACCGACTTTTTTTACTGCAAATTCGACAATTAATAACAAATTGAATGGCTGCAGTGTTATGTGGGTGTCTCTCCTAAGATTTGTCTCATCATTTTTTGGGGGTTTCCTTGCTAAAGTGTAAGAACACCCAAACACTGCACACATGACTTTACAGATGATAGATTTACGATTGCTTGGAACCATTCAGTTTACTGTTTTGAGAATTTTATTAAAAAAGATGTTGACTGCAAAGTCAAATACTGTGTCTGTTAGTAAATTTTCGCTGATCCTTGGTTTTTGAAATATAAAATCAAAAAGGCATTTAATATACTTTAGCGAGACACAGAAAGCGCCACGTTCTTTGCCAGAACCGACGCCGAGTCTCCGAAAAGTTGGTGTGTAATCGTTTCGCCAATGAAACTTTCGCCAATGAGATCATTTCGCAAATGGCATCTTTTCGCCAATGAGGTCACTTTGCCAATGATATGTTTTCGCCGATGCTTTTTTTCTCAAGTACTCTTATTCTTTTGTCAGGAAAATTACCATTCATTTTGTAGCTCATATCACTGGCTACAAAATGAGCGGTAATTTGCCGACAAAGAATTAAAATTACTGTAGAAAAGAAGCTATTGGCGAAAATATACCATTGGTGAAGTGATCTCATCAGCGAAAAGATGCCATTGGCGAAATGATCTCCTTGGCAAAAGTTTCATTGGCGAAACGTTATACGCCCCGCAAAACTTCCGCCGGGCGCCGGAACGACGGGCGCTGGTGCCAGCATAATGATGGCTTATAATTACTAAACTATGCTCTGGAGTACCCAAAGATCCTTTTGCATTAATCTTTTTACTGAATGGTGAGAGCTACAGCCATTGAGCTATTAACGATACCAGAAGAATGTCTTAGGACGCTCGTGCCACTTATATCCCTTTCACCCTGTCGACATTCAAGGTGATCTGATCAGGCCTTTTCATCATTGTCTATTTAAAGTATTTGGCATGTCTAGGAGGAGACTGTCGGGTTATTATTTCGATCAAAATTTTTGGAAAACAAACATCAGAGTTTTATCCCAAAATAGTTAACATTAAAAGAAACAACGATTTAACTTATACCATAAATTTCCAAATCAAGGATATCATCAACTTGGTAGCCGTTTTCTTCATCTTTTTCTGTATTTATTTTTTTGGCTTGTTTCCGCTCAACATCTAGCCAAGCTCTTGCATATTAAAGCATCACTCTGAGCACTTGAAACAGTCGACTAGATCGTATTTGCTTCTATCTTCTGCACATATCCGAGCGTTTCCTCGTCAGCATTAAGAACGGTTAACTTTCCTACTATTTAAATCAGCAGTAACGATTCACTATAAACAATACAATAAAACCCTATATATGGACATGGTATATATATTTGACTAAACTTTTTTCTCTTTTTCGTCGAAATTAAGCCGAGACATGACGAAAAATTAGTTTTTTGATTGTCCATTCTGTCATATTTTGGCTCAATTTCTATGATGACAAAGAAAACCTTTAGTCAAAGGGACTCTGCATTTTCATACTAGCTTTTATTCAGCTACATTTTGGTCAATAACATATAGACAAAATACGATCAAAATATATGCAAAACAGCCTCTCAAAAAAAGCGCAAGCGTTGTTGTATCGAAAACTAAAAATCCAATTAAACCTCGCAATTAAGCGGTAAAAGTTTTTACAGTTTTAAAAATATGATAAAATAATTGTGGGTTAACTTTTAAAAGTTGACTAAAAAATACCCGGAACTCAAAAAATCGCAAAATCGTGTGGCCATCCCTGATTAGGAGGTATGTTTTTACCATGGATATAAGGCTACTCTTTGCCGCAAAAGTCATAAATATAAAATAATGATTACCACGAATATAAAATCAGGCAGAAAAGGGGTAGACTAAACGATCATGTTCCATTGAAATGATTTGGTCTATTACAGTCAAACCTCGTTTATACGGCACCCCCAAAAGTTCGTTCCTACCTTGAGTCCGACACTTTTTTCAGCTCAATTTTCGGTCTTTTGCTAAATGTGATTCGCCACTCTAGTCCGAAATATCTCAAGGATTCTGTTTTCGCCGGTCGTTTTTCCAAAATTTTTAAATTTCGTCATAAAGACCCGCGAACCTCGGTTATACGGCACCCTTTTTGAAAATCAGGTGCCGTATAACCGAGGTTCGCGGGTCTTTATGACGAAATTTAAAAATTTTGGAAAAACGACCAGCAAAAACAGAACCCTTGCGATATTTCGGACTAGACTGGCGAATCACATTTATCAAAAGACTTCGAAAATTGAGCTGAAAAAAGTGTCGGACCCAAGGTGGGAACGAACTTTTGGGGGTGCCGTATAAACGAGGTTTGACTGTACCGTATTTCCTCTAATTAGCGTCCCCCCCCTTGATTCGAAATCGTGTTCTTGGCATCGTGTTTTTAGCCCACTTTTTGATCACTTCTCTCAGGCAAGTTACCACCAAAAAGTTACCATTTTGTAGTAAGAGAGATAAGCTATCAAATGGTCGGCAACTTGCGTGAGAGAAGTGATCAAAAAGTGGACCAAAAACACAATGTCAAAAGAACGATTTTGAATCAGGTGGTCGCTAATTAGGGGAAATACGGTATATTTTTTTAAATAATGATAATTTCTTCTGCCTTTGGAAATTCTAAATTGTATTTTTAAACAAGCAAATTTAAAAATAGAAACCTTGCAGCGACTTTTTAGGTAATTTAATTAGACTTTTATTTTAAGTTTCATTTTTATAACTATATTTTTTTCACTTGTAATGTTCTATGATCACTTCAATTAAACAAATTGATTTATTTCCTGTAAACCCTAATCAAATTAAATTGGCATGGAACGAAGAAGGTAACTAATCAAATTACAGAAACAAACTATTTTTAAAACAAAAAGTTTTCTGATTCAGAATACTTCTGCAACTGCCAATAACATCTACACGAGTTCTACAGTTGAGGTTATTCAAAACTGGTCATCTCTCCAGCCAATAGCTTGTTTCTCCACTAGCTGTTGGAAAATCCCGTCTTTGATTCGCATCAATTCATCAAAAGTTCCACGTTCAGCAATTGTTCCTTTGTCGAGCACAACAATTTGGTTGGCATGCTTCACTGTTGACAACCTGAACATACTCTTGCGGTATTTTCGACCCTATTTTAGAAGCCAGCCAATTTTTTGCCTTCTTCTCTATGGTTTTTTCTCCAAAATTAATTTCAATGATATACACTAATCACGGAAACTCTTTATTTTAGCGTATCAAGAACACTTGAGACAACGGAACTAGAAGACAACGGAACTAGCGCAATAAAAAAAATATGAAAGATATTCAACTTTGGAAAAAAACCATAGGGAGGACCGAGGCGAAAAATAGGCTAGCTTCTAGGATAGGGTCGTATTTTCTCTAATTTAAACTCCCTCTCTCATTTAGACTCTTTTTTTAATTTAAAGGGGCAAACTAGAGCGTTACACCGAGAAAAGGCATGGACCGGCAGTTCTTTTCTTTCCCGGTAAATTTTTACATGAGTTTTCATCTAGGTTTTTTAAGTTTTTTGCCTAGTTTTCAAAAGTAGTATAAGGTCATCAATACTAGATTTGACGCAAAACGAGTAAAAATTAGAACGATTCAAAAAAGTTTGCTGGTCACCACCTTAACTTTTTGAGACGCGCTGGTATGCTCCTTTAAACGCCTCTGGGAAGTGATCGAAAAAGTTAAAACACGGGGCATAAATTAGAGAAAAAGACGTATTTTAATATACTAGCTCTCTATATTTAGACAAGTTTACCTATGAGCTATAATGAGCACTGTTTGGCGGTTGTTTTTGAGCAGATTGTTTAGAGCTGTTCGAACCTGTTATTTCTTTGATCATATTAATTTCATGTGATTTCGAAATTTTCTTACCAAATATTCACTGGTCGCATCCAAGGCACTTGTAGCTTCATCCAAAATTAGCAGTCTTGGTTTCTGAAAATAGTATCGTATCTTTCTCTAAAAAATTTCATATTTACAGTAATCAAAGCTCTGGCTATGGCTATTCTTTGCTTTTGGCCTCCACTCAGCATTGAAGCACCTTGCTCACCGACTGGAGTATCGAATTTGTCCGGAAATGTTTGAATAAACTCGTAACAGTTGGACTGAATGGCTGCCTCTTTCACCTAGAAGAAATTTAGACAATAAAAATTTAGAAACTATTTGAAATAAACCTGTTCATCAGTAATGGCTTCAGGGTTAGGAGCTCCATAACAAATGTTTTCTCTGATCGAGCTGGAAAAGAGTACTGGCTCTTGACCTACACTTCCAATCATTCGACCTGAAAATTCTAGTTATTTGAACAATTTTTTTTGCTTGAAATTTAGTTCCTTACGCCACTTAGATGGATCTAACTTTCTTAAGTCATGTTCGTCAATCATGATACGTCCCTAAACATTATGTTGTAAAATTTTCTCTGTACTGCTGTCACAAATACCTGAGACGGGTCATAAAGGCGGAGCAAGAGACTGCCAATCGTAGATTTCCCACTGCCTGATGAGCCAACCTGTAATTAAAAACACTAAGCAAATACTACTATGCAAGAAAAAATACCACAGCTGTGATGGTACCAGCTGGCATTCGGAAAGTAACATCATGTAAGATAGGTATAGGCGCTCTTTCTAAAATATGATATAATTTGTTTTCACATAAAACTTAGGCAAAACTGATTTCGACAAACCTGCATAAGAAAAAGCCACTGACTCAAACCGGATAGAATTGGTAACATCTTCAATTTTCAGACCACCAGTAAGTGGTATAGCAGGCTTGGTTTTTTCCAGCTCAAAAAGACGAGTGGAAGCTCCTAATCCTTTCATGATTTCAGTGTAGAACCCACTAGAAATAACTTTATTGCACAGAAGTTACCTTCTTAAGAAGGTGCCTACCTCATATTAGACAAGCTCGCAGCACACAACACGGAGTAGAGGCAAAATGAGGACAAATCACCGTAAGTGAGAAGACCCTGATTGATTAGACTACTGCCATAGAACAGAATCGTTGAAAGAGACATATAGCCTGAACAAAATAAATTTTAAAGCATATTCCAGTTATATTGTACACCTGTAAACTGAAATCCTCCAAACAACAACCCTCTTGCAAAACCTTCTTTCTTGGAAATATTCCAAATTTCGGTGATTTTGGACCTGTAGGCTCGCATCTCTTTTTCTTCGGCAACCAGAACTCTGCAAATAAGCTTCTTATTTGGAGCATACTGTATTTTGTCAATTTTAGATCTTATAAGACACAGTAATTTTTCCAGACACTACCCCATCCCGCTGAAAAATGCCTCCCTTTCAAGAAATTACACTTCCCTGCTCAATTTAAAAAAAACAAATATTTTGCATAATATTTATTTTTCAGGTCAAAATTCCACCGCAGACCAGTGAAAATAAGCAGCACAGAAAAACATGAATGACTTAAACGATTTCAGTAAGCTTAAAAACAAAAATAGAGCCACCCTAATACTGTCTCGTTTTAACTATTAAGTCTGCAAACGGACTAATACGGTATACACTCATTCATATACTTGCCTGACAGTTCGGATGTTTGTAAGACGTTCAGTGGCCACCTGGTTGGCTCCAGCAACAGCAGTTTGCATTTGCATGGTGTACTTTCGTTGCAGATTTCCAAATCCTAAAAACACATAGAAGTTAGATAAAAGATAAAAACATCAGAAGAATTAAACTTGCCATAAAAAGTTCCCACAATGATTGGAATGACTAGTAGCATGGGCTGACAAAGCGCAGTAGATGTGTAAATCTTCAAAATAATTAATATATACAGGGTGACAAAACAATCACATTTTTGAAAAATTTGTTTTTTGAAAAAATTAGTTTCTTGCTTCATCGATTTACCCACGAAAATCGATGACAGTAATTAAGCTACCTGGGGACTCTCTGATTCATAATTTTGATTTATAACTGAAATTACTTAAAGGCAGCTTCTTGGCAGATTTTTCAAATGAACACAATCGCTCATGAATTAGAACCCAAAAAATTCAATTCTAAGAATTTCTCAAAAATATGGCGGTTTTTTTGTGCCACCATGTAGACTGATGTTCAATTAAAAGTTAACCAACCATCAGTCCGCCCGAACCGAAAAATGTAACCAAGGCACGAGCTCCATCTGATAAATTTGTTGAAACTAAAAAGAGAAACTTTAAATATTCCGCAGCCCTTTCACAAAAAATACCAGAATATCCAACAATGAGTGCATCGGTGGACAGTCTACTCACAATCTCTCCCACCTAAAACAGAATAAAGTTTTGAGTTACCCCGACTAATTTAAAATCTTATGCTAAAAACCTTGTTTCGATCAAAAAACGCCATATCTTGCCTGAGCACAGAACCAAACACCTTCGTTCGCAAGTCATTCACAATCAATTGACCTGAAAGTAACATAACAAAGATAAAATTTTATTTTAATAATATAGATAAAGAAAGTTTTAGTTTAATTACCAGCAGTATGCATTGAATAGGTTCTACAAAATTATCTATAAAGAGTTAAATCAATAAAAACTACCTCGCACAAATCAATGCTGCTCCGACCAGCAACAAAGCGAAAATTGCCCAAGGCTCTTCCTTAAAATATTTGGCCAGACGGTAAGCAAGGTCATCGTTATTCAGCATGGCTTTCTTTGATGGGTCGTGCTCGTCAATCAGCTTGCCCAAAATGCGTGGAATCATCAAATAGATTGAAGAACTTCCAAGAAGGCAGGCCATACCAACTAATAAAAGAAAAGGTTGCTACATGAGTAAACTATATAAATTAATAATTTTTTATATTTGACTTTTTGTAAACATGTTTTTCTAGAACCCCCCCTTCCCTTTTGACTATATTTAGTCAAAATGATCACCCATTCATTTTGATTCAGAATGAAACCTCATGAAAAATTTCTCGTATGTTATACTAGAAAATTTACAGTTATTTCACGGGGTTTCATTCTAGGTCAGAATGAATGGGTGGTCATTTTGACCGAATCAACGGGAGAGATATGTGTATACTCAAACAACCCCCTTAAAGTCAAAAATAAAAAAGTCTACTTGGAGGCGCTTTCTATAAAAACTTGTTTTCCGAAGCGAAACAATATACCGAAAATTCTCCATTTGTGTGGGACTGCCAAAGAAATAATGTTTTTCAGGTCTTTCATCGACGCATTTCTAAGTTTAGTAGATGCTCGTTTGGTTTCCACACTGCTGACCCTTCTTTGAAACTCCTTTCGAACAAGATTGAGGTAAGAAACTTGCAGTTTGGGTTCCTTTCTCAACAAATGAAATGAGATAGATTGAAACGTTCTAAAAACCAAAATATGAAATGAATAAAAAAAATAAAAGCCAACCTGACTGAAGAAATCGGACGGAATCGACCACATTTCAGGCAATGAGACAAAGCTACGAAATTTAACTTCATATTTGCCAGAGCAATGTGCAGCAGCTACAAAGTATATCTCAATATACTGACACAACAACCCTAATGTGATTGTTTCTACAAAAAAGGAAGTGAGTTCAGGAATAACCAGACAACCATATTTGTTTTTTAAAATGTCTGCTAATTTTCTCAAACACAATCACCTTACGAAATAAACAAAATTTCAAGAGCGCCAAAATTTTGCCAAAAAGTTTCAAAAGTGATTTTGATTGAATGCATAGTTTTGTGGGATTGGATTTTTTGTGGAAAGACCCACAAAAACTTCTAAGATTTTTAAATAATTTTTATTAAATTTATCGCCGTAACTCATGCAAAAATTTCACCCTAAATGACCTTTTCTATCTTATCTATTTTAAATAATTTTGTACAATTGCTTACCGATATTCCTATCGCTCGCTAAATTAGTAATCTTCTGATTTTTGCACTTGCTTTTAACAAATATTGTAAAGATAAAAATTAATTTTTTGGCTTTATTATTCTCAAATTTTTATTATTTTGAAGTCCGTACCAAAATTTTGTTTTTCTATTATCTGTATAGCTATTTTCAAAAATGCATTTCAAATTTCCTCTGACTTTAATCAAAATTGGCGTGAGTATGAGAGTTTGAGTTCTCTATTATATATATTCATGTCTCGCTTAGAGTACAACTGACTAACTGCCACACACTAACCCTAATTGTTCCTGCTTTGAAATAAACACAGTCTAAAAATATCAAGCACAGTTGGGTAATGTAAGTTACTAATTCTAGTTGAGATTTTCGATAAAAAATGTTTATTTTGAGGGTAACTGAAGCCGGTCCAGTCGATATGGAGGAAACCTGCATAGCTTCCAGAGATGCTGAAATGGAAGAAGATTTGTCATCCGAAGATTCTCAAAATTGCTCAGAAAATGTATGTGTTTAATTTTTTGGTAAATGAACATTTTCAGCGATTTTTTCAGTTAACGTTTCAAGATTTTTTTGAGATCGTCCTAGCATACGCATTTCAAAAAAAAGTTTTCAAATTCTGATGCGTTTTTCGTATTTCTCGTCAAATTTCGGCATAGAAAGCTTAGGTTTAGGCTTAGGCTCAGGGTAGGCCAGCGTATGCTAGGTCGAACTCAAAAAATCTTGAAATGTTAACTATGAAATAAATCGCTGAAACACGAACGCACCAATTTTTTAGTGCAAAAATTGTTAATTAGTGTATTTTTAGTCATTTACCTCAATATTCTTCACCCCTTTATCCCTCAAATATATCCAGAAGAGGACTCATGCCTCTTTGCAAAGTCGTTACACAAAAATTGGTGAGAAGTATAACATGTGTTTCAAACTGCTCAAGAGTGATTCGAAATTAGTAAAAACAATGCTATACAGTTATGGTTTTATGTTGGTAGGTTTTTTGTTTAATTTTTTCTAATTATATTTTTGGTTCAGTGTTCATCAAAAAATTCAAATTGTAACCTGTTTTGGACAAACACACATGTAATTTTTTTACAGTTAATTTTTTTATGTATACCGTATTTCTTCTAATTGCCGCACATGTGCGCTTATTTTTCAATCACCCGAAAATCGGAAATTTTCAAATTCGATCTAGAAAATTTCGGGTGCTTAACCAAGATCTGAAAAGTGGAATCGGTAGAGCTCGTGGGAGTTAAGAAAATGCATCAAACAGCTTAGCACAATATTCACTCTGCTCCGAGATATAAGTCTTTAAAGTTAGGGGTGTGCGGTAATTAGAGACTGTGCGGCAATTAGAAGAAATACGGTAGTTGTTTTTGGGTTGGTTTCAGGTTGGTGCTCATGTGCTGAGATCAATGAAGTCTTGGTAATTTTTTTTCTTGTATATAAAGCGCAAAATTAAAAATAGGTCTCTTAAAAAAGCTTTAAAAGGACCATCACATTTGTCGGCAACGGGGATCGCTGAAATTTAAATTGGCAAAGAAAATTTATCTTTTGTCTGGCTCTGCACTCTTTTGAGCCGGTTCACAAATTTTCAAAGCACTAAATATTTCAGCAACTTTTATTGTCTGAAACGGCGATGGTTTTTTAAAACGGCGATATTTTTCTTCAAACCATAATCTTTTTAAAGACCATGGTTTTTAGGAACAGCGGCATTTCCGAATTTTGAATTGGCAGAGGATACTTTTTATTACGAGAATCTTTAAAACATTTTTTGATTAGTTTAAGTTTAACGTATTATTCAAGTAAAAGCTAATCATCACAATTAAGTAGAAATGAAGACGAGACGAGATCTCGGCCGAGATATCGTCTCGGCACGATTTTTGGCTTAAAATCTCGTCTCGGTATCTCGCTCGGTCATTTGTTAAAATCTCTTCTCGGTATCTCGCTCGGTCATTTGTTAAAATCTCGGTCTCGGTTTTTGGTCTTTTCGATCACCAAAATTTGCAGGATAGTGGTCGTATTTTCTATCGTTTTTCTGCGTCATCTTGTAACGTTTCTTAAAAAACCCTTATCGTCGTATTTTTTATTTATTTTTATTTGTATTTGTATTTCTTTTGTTGAACATGTCTTATGCTGTCATTATTAGGCGAATGAAAAAATTTATCCAATTCCTGCTAAACTTGCGCGTCGTTATCTCTCAGCCCCAGCAACAAGCCAACCAAATGAGCAAATATTCTCTGTAGCCCGAGATGTGTACAACTATAGAAGGAGCAATCTTAGTCCAGAGAAAGCCGAAATGCTCATATTTCTGAATAAATCTTTGCCTATCATCAATTACTGTTATTGAAAATGCTTGTTGTGATATGCTGTTATATTTAAGGTGCATGTTGTTCAATAAAATTGGTTTGCTGTAGATATCTTGAACCTCTACGAATCTCGGCTTTTCGGCCGAGATCTCGACCGAGGTCTCGTTCGGTCCTCAATTCAATTTCCCCATTCTTCATCTCTACAATTAAGCGTGATAGAGCAAAAAGTCGGCTAAATCGTCTGATCTAACATTATCAAGCAAATTTCGGGCCCGATTGTCCGATAGTTCAAAACTTTTAAATTTTTTTTATGTAATGCAAATTATTAAAAAACTATGCGCTGCCGATTTGAATATCCGAAATGTTGCTGCTTTAAAAAACCATGGTATTTATTTTCGGTCATTAATCATGCGTATAATATTTTAGGCAAAGAATTAACCATTTCCCAAGAAGGTAAAAAATTAATAAAAATGCATTCTTTTAAACCATGTTCTCTTTTTAAGTTACCTCATAACGAAGAAGGATACTTTGTACGAAAGTATTGATCGTGCTTCTGTACAATATGGCGATTTATTTGACTTTGTTGGTTTTTTCACTTTTGAATAAAATCCATTACTATAAAGCCCTATTTCAATTATTAGATTCCTGAGTATTTCTGCACACCATTGACCGAAGCCAAAAGACTGAAACTGATGTCCAAATGCAGAGAAATAGAAAATGGATGCAGTCCTTTTATAGTCAAGCCAGCTGGATCTTCTCGTGGCATAGGCATTAGATTTATCAACAGCGAACAGCAGGTTGCATTTTCTTTTGAAAACACCTTCTTACTAGCTTGTTTAGGTGGATGAACTAAACAACAATGAAAAATTGCTGATATCTCGGTACATAGACAGACCATTTCTGGTCAAAAGCTTGAAATGGGATTTGAGAGTTTATGTTTTGGTTAGTTGGTTGTGAAAGAAATACATACCGTATTCACTCTAATTATTGACCCCTCCCCATTCAAAATCGTGTTTTTGAAATTGTGTTTTCGACCCACTTTTGAAGACTGCTCTCAAGCAAGTTACCCCTCATTTTGTGACCAGTGAGATGAGCTACAAAATAAGGGGTATGTAGCTCATCTCATTGGCTAAAAAATGATTGCTAACTTGCCTAAGAACAGTCTTAAAAAGGGGGTAAAAACACAGTGCCGAAAAACACAAATTTTGAATTGGGGAGATGCTCTACAATTATAGCAGATACGGTAAATCGCAGTTTTGACCTAGTTATTTTTTGCAGGTGACTTCCTTCTACCCTCTTATAGTTTACATCTATAGCGATGGTTTGGCTAGATTTGCAGTACACGAATATGAGGAGAACAGAGGCAACTATGCCGATGTAAATACTCATCTGACCAACTATAGTTTGAACAAGAGTTCTAAAAAGTTTGTCAAGTGAGTCAATTTCATTTTTATATACAACTATTTTAATGATAATGTTTAAGAAACTTCGGAGTAGACTCTGGTAGGAGTTGCCTAATTGGGATTTCGTATTGAATGCTGAATATTTTAGAAAATGTTGGCCATAAGTGGACACTTGGTGCTTTGCTCAGGGAAATGGAGAAGCAGGGTGTTGATACTCCACGTTAGTTTTATCATTTATTTGTCTAAATTTTGGCAGCTAATTTTTGGTAGAGTATTAAATAAAATACAAGGCTTTTTCTAAGTAGTCGAGTTAAATTTGAGCTTCAGTTTTGATGGTCCGAATTGAGGACATTGTTATAAAAACACTGCTCTCCATACAGGTATTTGATTTTGTACAGTGAAAATTTCTAAAAATTTTAATGCAGGGTTCCGTAGCCGCTTCCTGCAGAAAACTAAATTTGCATCCAAAGTGTTGTTTTGAGCTTTTTGGATTTGACATCCTAGTGGACGAAAAATTGAAACCATGGCTGTTGGAAGTGAACCTATCTCCTAGTTTAGCATGGTATTTTTACTCCATCTTCTAGCTTATTTGCAGTAAGATTATTTAGTGACGCTCCAATTGACTCAATTTTAAAAACAAACTTGCTAGCTGACACCCTTAATATTGCCGAAATTCCGCTGGTCCGCCAGAAGAACATGCTCAACAGGTGTGCATCTGATGAAATAGATATTGGTCCTTCTAACAGTGACGCTACTGCCCCAAATTCTGAAGCATCAGGTGTAGCAAAGACAGACGAGCAAGCATTGAGGAAAAAGAGGATCAGCAACAGAGTTAGTAAGGTGAGGAGGGCTCAACTCAATCACAAAGTAAGCTTTTAGATTATATCTTATCAATTTTCTTAATATTCAATGCTTTATTACGAATCCTTTTTCCTTATGCCTTCAATCAAACCTCAATAAAGTCAAATCACGATTTAGGTGCCCATCGGAAACAGGCCTACGGGCCAATATATTAGAGGGGACACTATAATGGAGGGAAGGGTCACTTATTGGATTTTCAAATCTTTTAGACCTTACGAGGGCCACTATATCGAAGTTTAATTGTACACTACATCTACATTCCCAACTAAGGTCCGACACTTTTTGCCCTACTTTTTAAAAGGTTTTGCTGATTTGATTCGCCGGTCTAGTCCGAAAAGTTGTTGTGTGGATTGTTATTCCAAAATGTTCTAATTTTGTCATAAAGACCAGCAGATTTGGGCCATTGTATCGCGGGTATTTTAATAAGCAGGAACTAGGCCTAGACACTTTATTGGAGGGCCACTATATTGGGGGATTATTTGTTTATATTTGGGATTAACTAACCAAATCGAGCTGGGGGTCGCTGTATTGGAAACGCCACCAGATCGAGCTTTTACTGTATAACGAACTACCTTGGAAGTCCGGACCAGCAAACATTTTCGTTTTATTAATGGTTCGTTATACCGAGGTTGGACTATAAAATTTTGGAGCTAATAAAAATTGCCTGAAATTTTCTACATGCTAAATTGTTTAGCCATCATTCTCGGCAGAAAACATGAATGCTCAATACTTGGCTAGGGCAAGGATTTTAGAATGAAGTCCATATTTCAAAAACATTAATCTATTGAAATTTAGGCCAAATGTCACTTTGAGAAACTAGAATCTGAAATTAAAAAGAAGGGACATTTCATTAGAGTTTTCCCACGGAAAAGCACTTGGAGCATGTATAGGTATAAACATATATAAATTTAGTTTTTTAATACATTTCGGTTTTCAGCTCTATTCTGGAGGATGTGGGTCAAGAAAATTGGGATGAAGATTTGTATTTTCGTATGACGGAAGGGGTGGAAAGACCTAATATTACTGTTCGTGACATTAAATTGGCCCACCAACAACTGCTCAACACAACCAAAGTAAGTTATCGTATCGTTTTTCTTTGTTATATTTATAAATTTCACATTTAGTTCCCCAGTAGCAAAGATCTAAGTTCAGTGGTCAGGGAAGTGCTACTTCAAGATGCTCTGACAGAAGCCAACAGGTACAAGATGAAGATGTACAGTGCTGACTTGAAACCTTATCCAGGTTTTTTTTTGAAAACTATACCAAAAAATTTTCAAAATGTTTTGAATTTAGCTGCACTTCCTCGTGTCAGATCCCCGGCAAGGTTAATATCTCATAAATGTCATGATTTGATCTTCAATTTCAAATTTTAGGAGAAGAACCAAAAGCCAGTTGTTTGCCGAAGAGCTCAGGAAATTGAATTTGGCAGCCCAGAAACTGGTTTATAGTCCCAAAGACACAGATGTGCTAGCAACAGTAGATAATGACCAAGTTCTCAAACCTTCGTTAAATACGGCCAAACCAAAAGAAATTAACCAAGCATTGACAGAAATTGACATGAACACAAATATTTGATTGGTGCTTGTGAGAAAGGAAAATGTTGATTTGTGGCATTGTGTTTCAGAACTATTACTTCAGTGCTAATCGCCAAATTAAATAAAAATAACAATACATTATTGTTGTCAAGGAAAAGAATATGCGTTTGCTATTTGTGTCAAAAGAGCTGTGGACGCATACAGTAGCGAAAAAAAACATGCCCCAAGCATAAATTTTTTACAGTTTGTGCCATAATTTTTTTTGGCAGTTATCATTCTGGAAACTACAAACACTGAAAAGATAGCTGATTTCCTCAGCTACTTTTTAAATGTGACAACAAAAATTTGTCACACCACGTAATTCTTTCTGTTTATTCCTTTTTTGAGGCGGAAAAAAAACATGCCCCAAGAATGTTTCGCCCCAGTTATGCTTAATTTTTTTGGCTTTATATGACTTTTTCTTTGCTTAGGCATTATGTTTGGCAAAGAACTTGTTCCGCAAATAAAGGCTGCTATCGAATAGAGGTACGAATTCTGGTGATGTGGCGGACCAATTTTTTTGTCAACCAGCGAACTGTTTCTCGAATCTTCAAGCGTTTCAAAGTCACAAACTCAACTGCTCGTCTTCCAGGAAATGGTCGCCCGCGCAAGTCAACTGCGAGAAATGATCGTGTGCTCGCCAGAATCGTGAAAGAGGATCCAAAGAAGACTGCAATAGATGTGGCCAACTATGCAAATGAACACCTTCGGCTTGGGATCACGACTCGTACTGCTTGCAATATTCTATTGGAAGTGTTTATTTTGATTGAATTTGCTTTTATGAACATCGTTTTAGACGCCAAAATCTTCCTGCTGCCAAACCATCAGAGAAGCCGTGGATTTCGAAGAAAAACGTCAAACCTCGTCTGGCCTTCGCTCAGCTTCACAAGGATGGGTCTGTTGCCGACTGGCGAAGGGTGCTCTGGAGTGATGAAAGCAACTTCAACCTGTTTCAACCTCCGACGTCCTCAAAGCCAGCGAAACAATCCGAAGTATCAAGCGCCGACAGTCAAACACGGTGGAGGATCAGTTATGGCTTGGGGCAGGAATAAATAAATCTTGATCAGAATGTTTGGTTCTTTTAAGGTGCATTTTCACGAGCTGGTGGGTGTGGGTCCATTGGCCCGTATCGAAGGAATTATGAACGCCAAAAAGTATCGCAACATTTTGGAGGAGAATATGCTGGAGCACGCTATCACATGCCTTGACGCCGACTGGATTTTTCAGCAGGACAATGACCCAAAGCATACATCTAAGCTCTGCAGAACTGATTTGTCGACAACGATGTTGATGTTTTGAAGTGGCCATCGCAGTCTCCCAATCTCAATCCAATCGAGCATCTCTGGGAAGTGGTGGACAGAAGAATTCGAACCAGAAGCTTTACGAAAACCGGTTATTTGTTCTAAATTTTGTCTGATGAATGGTCTAAAATTTCTCTGGATGTTATTGTCAAGTTAGACGATAGTATGCCTCTTTGTTGTGCGGCTGTTATTGCCGCAAAAAGGTACAAAGTATTGAGTTGAATAAAAGTTTTGATCGCCAATGTGTCCCATAAAGCCAAAAAATTGAGCATAACCGGGGCGAAACATTCTTGGGGCATGTTTTTTTCCGCCTCAAAAAAGGAATGAACAGAAAGAATTGCGTGGTGTGACAAATTTTTGTTGTCACATTCAAAAAGTTTTGTGCTCAAATGAAGCTGAGGAAGTCAGCTACCTTTTCAGTGTTTGTAGTTTCCAGAATGATAACTGCAAAAATAAATTATGGCACAAACTGTAAAAAAATTATGCTTGGGGCATGCTTTTTTCCGCTACTGTATGCGTTTTTTAGGTATCCTTGAAAAAAAATTATTGATGACAAGTTTTCTGTGTACAGAAGATGCTAAAGTCGAAAATAATGGAAATGGGTTGGAAATTAGGTCGTCCAGAAACTTTATGTGGTATTGTGCTTTTTAGAGATTCTATGAGCATTTATCGAAAGTTGACCTCTTAGCTAAGAATCTTAGCTACAAAATGAGTGGTCAACTTAAAAAAATGGTCATAAAGTCTGTAGAAAAAACTCCAAACCCCTTAAGTATTTGCGTAATTTTTTGGATATCAGAAAAACGCACTTTCTGATCACTGTTTGTTGTTAAAAAATGTTTTAATTTACTTTATTTAAAGCATAATATAACGACTCTAATATAAAATTTGGTTTCCAAGTTGTTTCTTCATGACTTGCTTTGCTTGAGTAAACTAAAAAATATTAATTTGATGGTTTATTGTAATGTAAAAAAAGTTCCCACTGAGTCGGACAATTTGTCATCCCAATTTTGCAGGTCGATTGCTATTTATTCTTGGTAGCTCTAGTCCGAAAGTCTCAAGAGTTCAGTTTTTACGTATTGTTTAAAAAAAGCATTCAAATTTGCCTTTAAAAGGTAAAGTCTCGATAAAAACCCTAGATCGATTTAGTGAGAAAATATGGATTTTTCCCCAAAAATTTAACCTTATGCCGGCAATGTAAAAGCCATCATTTGGATTGGTGCTTTTCTTAGAGTAGATGCTCTTTTCTATTGAAATAGGTGATGGACTTCGTCTACTGCTTATATTCGGCACTGACAACTTCTTTTCAAGGTTTCTCAAAGAGGATGTGGATGAAGCCAGAGAAAGGCTATTGGTATCCCCACTATTTATAGAAAAGAAAGTTTGCTCGGGGCTGGCCCCCTCTTCCCCATAAGGTGACATTCTTGATGAACTTTTCAGGGGCATTCTGCTCCAAGGGTTGTATTGCCTGAACAGGAGTACTAGGACAATTTTTATTTAAATTAAAAAACATACTCTTGTGGAAATAAACTAATGCCGTTGTCAAAACTTCTTCTACTGTAGGCAACTACTGGTTGGCGAGAAGGGGAACTGCCCTTTTGATGTACTTGCACCACTGAAGATTTCCTTTTCTGCACACTTAGCGGCACTCTGTTGGAGGTTATCGGCTCTCCATCCAACAATTGCAAGTTGTTGGTCTGGCTAGTGATGAAATCGGAGTATACACGCCGCTCGACCACTGGATTGCCTGCACACAGCAACTCCTTTAGTTCCACCATAGTGCTTATTGGTTTGATTGCGGCGCATGTGCCTATCCTAACGTAAAAAGTATGTTTTTTAAGAAATAAATTTTTTTAATAATTCAATGTTTTAGAGTATAGTTGAAATCAAAAAACTTATTTAGTTTCTTTGGTCCCAAAAAATATTTTCCTGAAATTCGGATAAAATGGTAATATTTTTAGGTCTCACAATTTTTTTATCTTTACAATAAACTTTTACTTGTTGTTGGATAAGTCCAATCTAGCTAAAGAAGGAGCCACCAGCCCATCGATATCTCTTAATTTTTTTAATAAAGTTATATTTAAAAAATTAAAAAATAAAGAATTTTGAAATTTTCGACCCTAGTATAGAATACCCCCCCAAAACTTATGCCTTCTAAAACTTAAGTAAAGAGCACCCAAATACATGTTCCCAGACCCCAGAAAAGTGCGTAAAACACTTATTAGTCACAACTTCCATACGCTGGCCTACCCTAAGCCTAAGTAAAGAGCACCCAAATACATGTTCCCAGACCCAGAAAAGTGCGTAAACACTTATAGTCACAACTTCCATACCTGGCCTACCCTAAGCCTAAGTAAAGAGCACCCAAATACATGTTCCCAGACCCCAGAAAAGGTGCGTAAACACTTATTAGTCACAACTTCCATACGCTGGCCTACCCCTAAGCCTAAGTAAAGAGCACCCAAATACATGTTCCCAGACCCCAGAAAAGTGCGTAAAACACTTATTAGTCACAACTTCCATACGCTGGCCTACCCTAAGCCTAAGTAAAGAGCACCCAAATACATGTTCCCAGACCCCAGAAAGTGCGTAAAACACTTATTAGTCACAACTTCCATACGCTGGCCTACCCTAAGCCTAAGTAAAGAGCACCCAAATACATGTTCCCAGACCCCAGAAAGTGCGTAAAACACTTATTAGTCACAACTTCCATACGCTGGCCTACCCTAAGCCTAAGTAAAGAGCACCCAAATACATGTTCCCAGACCCCAGAAAAGTGCGTAAAACACTTATTAGTCACAACTTCCATACGCTGGCCTACCCTAAGCCTAAGTAAAGAGCACCCAAACATGTTCCCAGACCCCAGAAAAGTGCGTAAAACACTTATTAGTCACAACTTCCATACGCTGGCCTACCCCTAAGCCTAAGTAAAGAGCACCCAAATACATGTTCCCAGACCCCAGAAAAGTGCGTAAAACACTTATTAGTCACAACTTCCATACGCTGGCCTACCCTAAGCCTAAGTAAAGAGCACCCAAATACATGTTCCCAGACCCCAGAAAGTGCGTAAAACACTTATTAGTCACAACTTCCATACGCTGGCCTACCCCAGAGCCTAAGGGCTAAGCCTAAACTTGTTGTTCCAAAGGGTAGTTTCAACGATTTTTAGAAGGAGGGGGGTATTCTATACTAGCGCCAAATTTTCTTATGTGTACAGAAAGTTGTTTACCTGAGTTTATTCTCAGCCAAACTAAGTTTCTTTAAGTAGTTCATCGGTTTTTTCTTGATGCTTTTAATTTCATTTTTGCTAATATCTGAAAATTGTTTCTTTGGTCGACCATTCCAGAGGTCAAAATGTCTAAAACAGTCACCTAGTTCTTGTAGCTGTGGCAGGTCTAAGCCAGAGGCATCAAACCTCAATTTACATTAATCTTTATTTAAATTATTTTGCTTAATAAACTTAGTGATTTGGTTGCCAATGAGAATTAGCCTCTTGAGTCGGGTCAAATGTGCAATGCCCACCCTTAGCAACGTCTGGTTGGTCAGGTTGTTGTAGGACAAATTAAGGCACTCCAACTTGGGCAATATCTAAACTACTATTTTTTTGTTAAAACTGTAACTTTTTTCTGTAAAGAATTTTCTATTTTTGCAAAACAATAAAATAGAAATAATTTTATCACAGTTCACACTTGTGTTTGTGTATTTATTCCAGCTATCATAGGGGTGGATGCCAATGATACGATGCAGTTGTGGGACAAGTTGAGAGTTAGAAGATTAGGCAGATCTACAAGTTCATACACATGCTCCAATGCATTTCTTGACAGGTCCACAAGAGTGATGTGGCTAAGACTGCAAACTTAGAGATTTAGTGCTTCAGTGTTCAGTGTTCGGTGAATTTTCTGGTAAAGAAACAATTACGTGATTTATATTGGGAGATCCCTATTAAAGCCACTAGTGGCTTTATTTTTCAACTTTATTACCAAACTCCCCCTCCCTCCCCAAGGAATATTGATAAATTAATCTCAAGGTTTCTGGGTAAAAACCATCTTTCGCAAAAACAGCAAAATTTCTCAAAGGCGCAAATTGAATTGCGCCTTCTAAAGTCTGAATTTCGCCCCCTAATTACTTAATTCCTTCTTCAAATTTTATATTGCCATTTTTGTTTAATTTTTTAATGTAAATTTTTGCATAAGCTTGTAGCCTTGAAAATTGGCTTTCTAATAAGCCAACAAACTCTGCTGAATTACTTAACGGACATAGAGATTTAAAGGCTTAAAAAACGTTAATTTTTTTCATAACCTTTAAATTTCTGTATTTCTCAAATTATCCAGCAGAGTTTGATAGCTTATTAAAGAGTCCAGCAGTTTCATAGCTTATTAAATTGGCTTTCTAATAAGCCAGCAAACTCTGCTGAATTATTTAAGGAACATAGAGATTTAAAGGTTTAGAAAAAAACGTTAATCTTTTTCAAAACTTTTAAATTTCTGTATTCCTCGCTAGTAGTTGAACCTTCGACCTTTCGTACAATTTCCGGGGTGTCGTGTTCGATGACCGCCTTGAGCATGGCCATTTTTGCCAACTTTTAGGGTGGAACTGGAACATATGTGTGTCACATGGCCGATTTGATAATTTTTCTGAACTCTACGGCCTCGGTTTACCCTTGGAAACGTTGGGAATGTTACGGTGTAATAATAAAAAATGGGTTAAAATGGTAACGAACATTTAGCGTTACACAGAGAAAATCCTACAAAAATACTATATGTAGATTCGAAATTACAATTTTCTGCATTTCAGCAATTTTGCTGTTTTTGCAAACCATGTAAAAACACGAAAACACCGAAATTCCCATGATGACTTACTTAGCAATAGCCGTGCGATCCAGAGCTATCATGCGGAAGTCTTGCTTGACTAGTTCAATACATGTTCCTGTTTTTAGATCGGTAACATTCTTCTCTAGAAAGTCCCACGTCAACACTTTTCCTAAAAATTTTAGATAAATGTTTTTTAGTTTTGTGGAAGATTACTACCAGATTTTTTCTGCACCAAATCCTTCTCCTCCATAGGCACTTTTTCCCGATTAATTGAGAGCAAGGTGGGACAAAGCAACAGCAAACGTTTTCGAAAAGAGTCAGTTTCTGAGATAGCACATCCGCTGAAGTCCACTACAGTAATTTTGGAGAAATTCTATAACAATTTCAGCTATTTCCTGTAACAAATTGATTATTTTTACAGAAAAGATGTCGACTTCGTTGCGATCTCTGATCTGGTTTTCTCCAATTAACAAATACTCCAGCAATTTACAACTTTCAAGACCTAAAAAGAGACTAGTGAAGTTTACCTTGGCTATCACTTTAAAACCCCATTTTGTGGTATGAAAATGACTAACCTTTGAGGTTTTTCAATCTATTGTAAGACACATTCAATTTTGCAAGCAACTGAAAAATGTAATTGTATTTGAGAAGTCTTATAGTCTTGTCAGTTTTTAAAAGTCAGCTTGTTCCCCGTATTTTTGCCATTTTTACAAAGATGGGCTGATTACTCTAGCAATTTTAAAATTTTTTCAACACCTTTTAAATATTTTTCTCAAAACTTGCAGAATGGCTTAAATACAAAAAATATGGTTTAAAGCATATTTTCCAATTTGTGACTTCTTGAAGGGGCATGCCCACGCTAATAAGGGGTGGTGCCCGGGAATTCAACATTTTTTCCTAATCATTGAACTTCTGTACGAATTTTTCAACTTGGTTTCTAACAAAACAAGGCCTAGAATTTAATATTAGGTATGGTTTTGTTAGAAACCAAGTTGAAAAATTCGTACAAAAGTTCAATGATTAGGAAAAATTTGAATTCCCGGGCACCACCCCTTATTAGCGTGGGTATGCCCCTTTAACACAGTTTGGGCAGGAGTAGTGTGGGCCAAATAACTTTGGGACAATTCAATTTGGGCCAAAATAAAATTGCGATATTCGGTAAATATTTGCCGAATATTGCAAATGATCTTGGCGCAATTTGATTTTGGCCCAAATTGAATTGTCCCAAAGTTATTTGGGCCACACTACTCATGCTCCACAGTTTGATGACTTTTTTGAAATTTTTAACAACTTGGACTAAATATTACCTGCAGTTCTGCACAGAAATTAAGACAACTGATGTGGTTTCTGCTCAAATTCAACTCGCTTAACATAGCTGGTAGTTCCTCGATTTTGCTGATGACATTGGAAGAGGCGTCGAGAAACGTAAGATTTTGCAGACCCCTCAGCTTTTTCAACGAGCTTATTTTATTCTGAGCGATGTTTAAAAAACATCTTCAAAACAACAAATTCAAACTATCAAAGTTAATATAACCCACAAATTAGGCAATTGCTCTATTCCATCCAATTTGCTCATTTTTAAGTCAGATAGGTCCAGACATGTTACATTTGCCTGAAGTGGTCCGTAGATATTTTTGGCTTTATTTTAAATTTTTGCTGTCCTTTTCTATATTTTCATGTTTTAAGCTATCTTCGCAAATTTTAAAAATTTTGTACCAAATTAAAACTGTTCTCTAGCAAGTCTAGAAGTTACATTCCCCTTTAAAAGTGTCCACATTTCTAGAATTGTTTTGTGTATCTAGCTGTAAAAGGTTAGGTGGAGTCATGCTCATATCGCGGAATATGGCCGACTACCGTATTTTCTCTAATTCAACCACCACCCTCCCCTCGGGGCGGAATTTTTCGACCCTTCGAAAATCGGAAAAAAATGTGGTTTAGTCTCAAGATTTTGGGTGAAAATCCAAAATCGAAAAAGCGAAATTGTAGAGCTCATGGTAATTAATAAAACTCAATAAACAGCTCTGAAAAATATTTCCTCTGCTCTACCCTCAAAGTAGAGGGGGTGGTTTGTTAGAGAAAATATGGCAATCTGAAAATTGCTAGCCATCCTTATTACTTGGTGACCTCAGCAAACTTTTCAATTAGGAAAATGGCATTACGAAAAAGATCAAATAGACAGGTTTTGGCCATATGTCCGGCCAAATGTCTGAATTTAAAATGCCTTCCTGCCCGACCCTTGTAGAAGGGTTCCAAATTTTGAGTTCATCAAAAAATATCTAACCTGAAAGCCATTTTTGTCTACAAAGCTGTTTGGCCGACTAAAAGCTATAGTCAATTCTAATGGAGATCTTAGGCTTAGCACCTTGCTCAACCCAAATTGGCTTTGGAAGTGCCATCTGGACTGCAATATGTCTGTTCCAATCATTTCATCTAACTTTCTTTTCGGTTTTCTGAATATATTGTTTATGTTGAGCAAATAATTAAAGAACCATGAAACTTGATAAGCACACCAATTTTCGAAATTTGAATTCGCGCGGGACCAACCTTATTTGTCAATGATGTTTTCGAATTATTTATTTTGTGTGCATTTAAAATTTGAATTTTATTTATTAGTCAATATAGAACACAATCTTACAATAAATAGTTACTAGGGACAGCAGGCGCCTATATCGTATTTTGAAATTCAAATAAAAATCCACTTTTCACTTTGAAAGTGCAAAATCTCAATTTTTTTCACGACAATCTTCAAATCTGATTGCGAAAGGTCCCCCGCCATTAAAAGAGCTTTCGAGTGAGTATAAACATGCAAATAAAAATATTACACTAAAAAAAGTTTTCCTTTGTGACCAAACATGTACTCAAATTGGCGACAGACGTTCACCGTCCCAAATACTATATAGAGATAAAGCAACGGAAGTTGCCTAACTCATCCCATCTGGAAATGTCAAGCAACGTTGGGCTCGGCTAGTGGATGGTTCAATATTTTGAATAAATTTCAAACTCAAACAAAAAAATCGAAAAAATTATTGACAAAATTGGGATGGTCCCGCGCGAATTCAAATTTCGCAAATTGCTGTGCTTATCAAGTTTCATGGTATTGTACAGGTGGTAACTCTACTCTCTTGCTTCACTCCCATCATTTGCATGCTCCACCACAATTTGGATGTCTTCGCTAGCTATACTACTTAGAATTTTCTCTAGTTTCACTTCAATTCCTAGCTCTTTTAGTTTTTTAAGCCGAATATTCATACGCTCCTCGAAATCAGTCACATTTCGTAGGTCGTCGAATTGGATCTGCGAGGTGTGAGTTATTTCAACAATGCACACAATGGATAGCTCAAGGTCACTGATTTTTAGCAATTGTTCTTCATCTAGAAATAGTTTTTTATTTTTGAGATGGCTCATAATAAGTCTCCCAATCAAAGGATAGAGAGGCATTTCGTATCCACCCCCTTCTTCAACTAAATTTGAAATATTTTGGTTAAGGTGTAGGGTAAAATAAACTACACCCCAGCATTCAGTCAACCGAACCAACAGCTGACAAAGACTATAAAAATATAAAAAGTGGGCTCTATATGTGTTCGAGGGTCCACCAAAAATTTTCACCCTGGTCCCCTCTCTCAATTTTTCTCCTCAAAAAAATTTCATTTTTTTTTCCAAAAATTCTTTATTTTCTCTTCAAATATACTTTTTCGAACGATTCGGACACCATACTAGCGATGTCATTAACAATACTTTTAAATTTAAGATTTTTTTGGGTTGTGCTTAGGCACAAGATAGAGCAGCGTATGTTAGAGCGGACTCAAACAACTTTTGTAGCTCGAAAACATGGTTCATTCCATCCTAATCTGCGCTAGCCTGTCTTACCTACAAAATGATTCCAAGCCAAAAAAATCAACAGGGAAGACCAAGGAAATTTTTTTCGGGGATCATGCGAACCAAAAATTGTTTTTCATTGAACTGACTTTGACATACAAAATCTATGCTAAGAATTTGAAAATCTCACCCTTTCTAGCACTAAACAGGTGTTGAGCGTCAGTTTCCACTCTCAATTGGTTTCCATCTGGCAATGGAGAATCCAATGGTTTAGATATCTTTTTCTCTTCACTTTTACACTTAAACAGAGGTAGGAAAATAAAACCACACTAAAAAATGTCAAAAAATTTTTCAAAGGTTAACATTACTGCCAAACCACCCACATTGGCATCTATAATGGTGCCCAACAAGCTGATATCCCTGAATATTTCCAAAGATAAATCGTCGAAACCTTCCAAACAATCATGTCGATCACAGAAATTGATAAGAAGGTGCAGCTCATTGTCCAACAGAGCAGACCCATCTGATGTTTTGGTGATGAAAAGAGAGTTGAGAGCACTTGGCTCAATGGACTGTCCACCCAAATAGCTGTGTGCATACTTGACATTTATCAAAAATTCTTCCCTTTTTGAACAGTTTAACTTCAAAAATTCTTCTATATTGTGCAGTTCATGTTCGTCTAGCTGTTTGGGACAAGTTTTGTGACCACTCTCAAGATGCCAACTAGGCAAATAGTGATGTCGTAGTTGGTGCAGAAAGTGCTCTAGTTTGATGCAGTTTTCTACAAACTAAAAAATTGGAATCGGAAACCCTGGAACCTGTTTCTTTTTTTTCTTTATACCAGGTCTGCCATCTGTACTTTCTAAAAAATTACTTTTTGTGGGACCTCATATACCGCATTAACTCTAATGATACACTCCTCCTATTCAAAATCATGTTGTTGGCATTGTGTTTTTGACCATCTTTTTAAAGACTTCTTTTAAATAAGTTACTAGGTTGTCATTTTCCCGGGAAAAAATGATCGTGGGAATTTTCCCGAAAAAATTCCCGGGAAAAAACGGGAAAAAAAGAAGAGGACTCGATGACTCAGTGCTCTTGGCTATTTTTGATGGAGGCTCATCTGTCTTCTGCTTGATCCCAGCCAGAATGTTGATAGTCCTGCGCGCTTCCTGTCCGATCTTCTGAAACTGTTCCTAGAGAGAAAAATGAGCTGAAAGAAAATAACTGGTTGAATACTCACGATGAGGTGCTTCGTCATTTTTGTCGCATTGTCCCGATAGCGCTGAGTGCAGAACTTGCAATGTGCTACAGCCACGGTCTAGCCATTGATCTCTTCTCGCTTTCGTCGAAAAATTGCCTAAAATCACGTAAATAAGAGTAAAATTTTCAAGAGAGCAGAAAGCACAACGTAAACATTTCAAAATGGGAGTATAACAGAGCTCGTAAGTGCTCTGATTTCTCAGAAAAGTTCTGATTTAGAGCACACTTTGTCGTACTGAAACAAGCTCTTATTCAAATTCATTTTTCCCATATTTTCTCTATTTTTTCCCAAATCATTTTTTCCCGGGAATTTTCCATCTGACAACCCTATAAGTTACCCTTCATTTTGTAGCCAGTGAAATGAGCTACAAAATGAGGCGTAATTTGTTTGAGAGCAGTCTTCAAAGAGTGGGTCAAAAACACTATTTTCAATTTAGGATTGGGAACCTATAACTAAAGCTAATATTGTTTTTTATTTTTGAAATTTTACGCCAGAAAGGTTTTTTCTTGAAAAATGGTTAAAGAGTACTTTTTGATAGCATATTTTTTTAATTGCAGGATCGCAGCTTTTCTTTATACCGAAATATTTTTTTGGCATATAGAAACAACTACTTTTCATCTTCTTCAACTGCATCAAATTAGTCTGTGTTTGCTCATGCATTCTTTGTGCCAACTCCCGTCTGCCTTCCTTCTTAGATACTGTTTGGACAGCCTTGCCTAAGGCTACAGCTAAACTTTGCAATTTCTCATCTATTTTTTCGGAATTTTTGTTGATCCTCTCAATAGCTGCCTTGTGGAGCTTTTCTGACTCTAGCAACTTGTGCAACTGTTCAATCATGTCCAGCTCTGATTGGCTCTATAATGCATTGTTAATATGCAAACAAAAACATTTTATGAATAAATTTATACCGCATATATAGATGAAAACTTGTCCAGCACAAAGTCGCCGTTCAGACGCTCCAGACTGTAGAGAAATAATTTTTAGTAGAAAATTTTCAAAACTAACTAAAAGAAGTGGAATGAAATCCAAGCCATTTGTTGATCTTGTTGAACAAGAGTAGTTTGGACATGTCCTCCAGACGCAATATTGAGACATCGGAGCACACTGCATTGGGTCACTGATATAATTGGCTGAATATAAAAGGTTTTTTCCCGGCACGTCTGGTCTCCAGCCAAATAAAAATGCCCAACTCTAAATGAAGTAAGCGAATTTCCGGAAATGTCCAGGTTTTGCAATTTGCATGGCCATTTCTCTATGCTCATTGCACCTAGAAAAAAATAGTCATAACAATTAAAAATTGTAATACAATCCACCCTGATCAGAGAATTGTTGCCCGCCGATCTTCAGCACTGTCAGAAACTGTAAAGTTTCCAAAAACTAAATCTTTTTAGTAGCACCCAAATTTTTAATTGATTTAAAACTAACAGAAAAGGAGGTCAAACAATTGCCACTAATATCCAGTGTATCCAAACCTGTGAGTTTGCCAATCCCAGCACCATTTTCTATTTTGCACTAAACAAAGGCATTGCAGAATAAAAAAAATACAAAATTACGTCAAAGAGATAGAGTTGACGCAGCTTTTTGCAAGATTCTAGTCCAGATATGTCCTAAAAATATCTTGGTTAAATCGAATTATTCTGCTCCTTTTTTCTTTTCAATTGAAGGTACTTAACTATATGAAAAAAATATATATTTGAAAATATTTGGATTCAAATTTGGTAGTTGAACACTTGGTAGACTCTTTTTCCTTTTCTAGGGATGTTCAGATAGACTTAAATCTTTTTTTGTACTTCGAGAACACATTTGAGCCCGTTTTAAAAAACGCCGGCCAACCCTTGCCTAAGCCTTGCCTGTTAAAAGTTTCTAAAAAAAACAACAGGAAGGTCCAAGGCGAAACCAACCTTCTTTGTTGGATGGACCCCTCACCCCGATAGAGCCATCTTGCTTAGGGGTTCTAATAAATACAATACAGTGTTTAGATCATCGCAGAATTCATAATGGAAAAGCACAATAGCGCAGATATTTTGTTAAAACTTTTTAATATAAATATGCCAGAGGAGAAAACAGTGCAGCTCTTCCAAACAAAACTAGTTTACCTTCAAGGGGCCCTCACAAACCCATAGTTCTTCAAGAGTTTCGCATACTTCATTCAACGGCTTTATGCTCAACAAATCTTGACCAAAGAGTCGGAGCACTCTAAGACGCTCAAAGTATTTGAGGCCGACCAGGATCGGTAAACCGCCTGGAACAACAAAAAACTTCAAAATATTTGCAAAACTACAAAAACATCCAAAATACCAAAGAAAAGTTCTAATTGTTCAAAATCCACGCCATTAGTCTTCAATGTGCTAATGTTGACATCATTAGCATTGCATAGTGTCTCCAAATATTTGTAGTATTTGCTCTTAAGGTTATTTACCGTGCTGGCTATCTGGCAAGCAGTGCCAATTAATGTAGGCATATGCTCTAAAGCCAACAAATTATAAATGAATAAAAGCTAACGAAAGTATTTAGTAAAATCACAGTGCATATTCATATTTTAATGTAACTATAAAAAAATGTTGAAGCACTTGGGATATTTAAGGCATGTGCACAATCAGTGTGGGCCTGAGTGTAACCATGAGTGCGGACCGAAGCATTAATTTTGATCAGATGTAGCTTGTTACTAGCTCGTTTTGAAGTTCTGCATCTTAGCTACAAGATTTAATGACAAAAAAATTTTCTATAGAGGAAAGAAATTTACTGCCCTTCCCGCGTTAACGAACGTTTAGGTTGACACTTGGGTCGACACTCATTGTGTAAACAAATAAATTTAGATAAATAAAGTGTAATTAAATGTTTTTAAAGCAGAAAGTTTTGACATTTAATTTTTTTTTATCTTGTGAAATTTCGGCCCAAAGTAAGTTATTGTCGACCGTTAGAAAACATATGAGCTGATGATTTGAGCTGTTAATTTCACGCTGTTTTCGTTTTTTTCGCCTGCTGATAATATGATGTGTCATCTCATTGAACTTTAGGTACTCGTTCAATATGGCGGCTCCTGATCACACGCTGTCAAAATATCTTTCGCGAAACTTTTGGTGGGCAGCAGATATCTTCATCGAGGTAGTCAATTTCTCGGTTCAATAGTGGCAAAAGAACGTCGCTTAGCAGAAACGAATTTTGAATCCGAAATACGCGTTCTCTTTCACGCCTATGACCAGACGATGATCAGAACGACGGAAGTAAGTCTACTTTATTTCTATCTTTTTTCGGCAAGGAGGACTGATAAGATTCTTAGCAATTTCGTCGGTTCTCTATGAAAAAATTTTCAAGTTGTTTTCCATTATTCTATTCACAATGAAATTAAACTTGCTTGTCGAAACTCTTTGCGAAATTTTTGAGTTTTTCAACATAGAGGACACTAAACGTCTTATGTTTACATCAAGAATCTTTGTACGCCTAGCAATTGATCGAGTTGACTTTCTTTTAAGATCACTTGTATGAACTGAACGATCGCTCATTACAACAACTCAACACCCTTTTATTTTGCATTTCAGGATGCAGAGAAAGCGTTTGGAACGCTCTTGGTCACGGTTGTATCTCTATCCGGAAATAATCGAGTGGACTCGCGGGATATTGCAGCTTGCAAGTTCCTGGTACGATGTGTTACTAATTGGTCGCAATACCTAACTATTTCAGGTCAAAGCCGTCGATAGGTATCTTCTTACGGAGCCGAATACAATCATCATCACGAAAAGAATTGATCCGACTGAAGTGAAGCTTGAGCAGACTATTCAGGAATTCAGAAATTTTCGAAATGCTGCACGAATTGTTGGTTTGGCTGGTGAGAGAAAGATGGAGCTGCTCGGCGAACTGAATATGGCTTTGGATCATCTTAACCACAATGCTTACGTGATGGGTCGTCATTTTTGGCTACTAAATGAACTGGTTAGTACTTTAACTTTTCGATTAAACAATCTTGTGCTTATCAACTATTTTAGATAAGAGACATTGCCTGAAAACACAGTTTTGATGGAAGGCTGATATATAATCTACAATGTACTTTTTACCGCGTACTATTGTTTCCTGTAACAGTTGTTTGTTTTCTACATAAAAGCTAGCTATGCAGTTTTGCTGGTGGTATTTTTCAATTGTCTGATAAGAAAGGGGTCCCGGCTGTTGCTTGGGACAAATTTGATGAATTTTTTTGCGCATTCTTGTAGAGCATGCCTAAGTTCCTCAGAAATCTTTCACACTTGTTCTGAAAGTCTACAGAAAGTATGACAATTGGCACTCCAAAGTTTTAAAACCATCTTAATACTTATATCATGGTTTTTCATATTTGACCCCGCTATACATTCATAACTGTCTGCTCAAACTATTCATAACCAACTCCCGCTATATATTTGAGCCCATGTGTATGTGGGTCATTGCTATAACTTTTGTTGCCCCTCAAAGCTGTGGAGCAAAATCTATAAGGAATTTTGGCATGCTCTACGAAAATATGCAAACAAATCATCGAAGTTCTGTTATGTCACAGTCAGGTCCCCTCATAAACAGGATCTCGAACCTCAGTTTACATATATCGATTAATTTAAGCCCCGAATCATTTTGGTATTGATTTTTTTCCGATTTTTCGGCCGTAAGGAAAGGAAATACCTGTAAGTTTGTCAGGCGCCGTTTTTAATGCTGATTCTGAATCTGAAGTCTGTTTTGGCTACATGCTTCTGTGCAAAAATTTCCTATACTTTTCGTAAAGTTGTAAATTAAAAAACAGCTTAAATTGATTTTTTTTAAATCTCTACCCACGATACTTTTTTTGAATGTAGGCAAACGACATAGAATTAGAAAGATCGAACCAGGGTGGCCGTATCGTTTTTTGAGAAAAGGGGCATTCGATCATGAAAAGGGGGCATTTATAATTAAAAAGGTACTTCTTCCGAATAGGCTCCCCTATTTCCAAATCTAATAAGAAAAAAAAGAAAAAATTGTGACTTTTTTCTGAAAAATTTGGCTCGATACTAAAGGCTAAAAGAAGAGAAGATACCTATGGGTTAAAGTTTCTTTAAGGTATGGGGCGCTAAGGTTAAGGTATGGCGCAGTGTTCACGGTGGTTAGGGTCATTTTGATCATCTTGCACTCAGTAGCTTATCAATCAGGTGTTATTAAGTTAATTTGATTAACGGCAATTTAATACTCAACTTCAGGGTGCTTATTTGTAGGATACAAGTCTGCAAATACAAACCCTTTAAAACAATGAGGGGGACCAAGGCACATTTACAAAAAAAATATTGATTTTCTTTGCTACATTTTTAAAATTTTCATTATTATGCTTAGAGAAAAAAACTAATACTTGTACGTATTAGGTTGTCCCATAAGTTTTGCGAAAAACCTTTAGATTTTTTTCGAAAAGCAATTTTCATAAAAACTTGGCAAAACGACACTTTCTAGAACCAGAATTTCATCCTGAGCACGAATCTGGTGTCAGAAATACCATAACTCGTCATCATAACAATATTTTATTTAAAGTAACAACCCTCACATTCAACACATTTTAACCAACGATCATGTAACTTTGCAATTCCTTGATCAGACGTGTTTTGATCTAAAAACTTGATTTTATCCATTTCTGTCAAAAAAAACGCATTTCTGAGGCCCGATTCGTGCTCAGGATGAAATTCTGGTTCTAGAAAGTGTCATTTTGCCAAGTTTTTATGAAAATTGCTTTTCGAAAAAAATATAAAGGTTTTTCGCAAAACTTATGGGACAACCTTAGATTAAAAAAAACTAATCTTTTATTGCAAATTTTCAAAATTGAGATGGGGGCCTATCGGAAGAAGTAAAGTTCCAATAAGGCACATTTTATAATTTTTTACTAATTAAGTCTTGAAACTGTCCGATGACATAAATTTCACAGTAATGACACATTGAGCAATGAAATTTTTATTCTACGACAGAAGAAACGATCGAATCATTCAACATCCCCAATCACTGACCTTTGTTCGCTTGAATAAGTCTTGGATGCATAGCGCAGTATGCGAAAAGCATACAGAATAAAATTTTGAGGCAAGAAAATGCAGAAAAATAGGACGCAAAGAGTGAGAAACAGTGAAAAAAAAAATCATGCGTCGTTACAACAAAATTTCAAGGATATATTGTTTTACGCCCCTTTTTTCATAAAAAAGGGGACAAATTTTCCAAAAAGGGGGCATTTGCCGCCTAAAAGGGGCATTATGGCCACCCTGGACCGAACAAAGGACTTGTTTATAATTACAGTCAAACCCACAAAGAAAAAGATTTAACGACACTTAGGGGACCGACAAAAAAGTGTCGTTAAATCTTAGGGGACCGACAAAAAAGTGTCGTTAAAAGGAAAGTATAAAAGGAAATGCTGGACTAAATAAGTTCACTGCTAACTAAAAAAACCATCCTTTTTTTCAAAAAGTCATTGTGATATGAGACTACATTTAGTCTCATGTGAAAGTTGCGCTATTTGAAAGCATTGCACCCAAATTTTCATGCCTGATTTTGCGACACTCGTGCCCAGCACTTCCAAAAACCCCAGGTAGTCCATCGTTACAGTCGGGGATACTCGTGCTAAAGAAAACATCATATTAAGAAATCAGTTACAAAATTGTAAAAAATTTGAATCTCTCTAGTTATTGGGGTAAAAATACTTATTTTTGAAACTTCTCGATGAGATACCTGCCTTATGACTACATTTAGTCTCATTTATTTAAAACAAAAGTCCACAAAAAATTATTTTCGTTACAATTCCAGCAATAAAGACAAATCCAACAAACTATTTTTAAAAAGCAGTGACCTAAAAATCTTGTATTGAGACATTTGTTTTTCTTCTCCCACAGAATTTCACAAATACTGACTAAAAGAAATCATCGAAGCGGAAAAGGAACTAAAAATTATTTGGTGAGCGTACGGCCAAAAGGCAGCTAATTCATGCAACACGAAATTTTAAAGTCACCTTCTAATACATTTTAAAGACAGAATTTAAAAAAATTCACATAATATTGGGCTGATTCATAGTTACATGCCGTCCTGACTTTTTCCAAAAATCGGCACGGCTAGCCTCATTCGCGGCTGCAGTTTTGAACTTGGAGAAAATTAATAATTAGGAAATTTTATCTACAAATCAGTCGTCAATTTTTTTTGCTGATCCCTCAAAAATTGTTGGGCCCATGTTGACTCTTACCGACTTCAACAAGGCAACCACACAAAACTTTAGCTCTTGCGTGGGAAAAATTGCCTAAATTTGCAAGCAACAGGATTCTCTTTTTGTTATGCTTCGCGCAAATCTTATTTATAGCACTATAGTGGAAAAGGCTAAACGAATTTCAATCCAGCAAATTTAGGAATTGGAAAAATAGTCAATGTGCTAACGTTTTTTCTTTCACACGTTTATTTACAGTTTCCTCTTCAATTTTCGTCCATCCTTCTGACTTTAAGAACTTTTTTATGTTTAAAAGAGAGAACTTTCTTGAAATCTTCAAAATCACTCAAGTATTTTCTTTTTATTCTCGCCTCTCTCAAAATGGCCAATTTTTGCCGTCGGCCGTAATTGAATTTTAAAGAAGACGCCTATGAACTTTCTAGCCAGCCTTAACCATTATAAACCGCTATTATTAAAATATTAACCGCTTACCTTTTGAATTATGCCTCTATAATTCGCATGTTTTTTTTTATTAATGGAGGATTATGAAAGATTTGGCTCTACTCCGCAATGGGGTTTTTTTTGCCTTGATCCCCCATGTTGTTTTTTGGGACTTTTTAGGCTTAGGCAGGGGTAGGCCAGCGTATGTTAGGACGGACTCAAATATATCTTAGACTCATGTTTAAGCCCGTCCTAGCCAACCCTTGCTTAACTCCAAGCCTAAAAATAACAATAAAAAAACAACAGGGAGGACCAAGAAACCCCCATCCATTGTGGAATAGGGCTAAAAGTTTCATGGCGTACATATATGACCGAAAAGGTTTTATGGAAAACACGTAAATAGACAGCTGGTAATGGCATAATTTTAGCCCCAAGATGTTTTCTTTTTATCTGATTTGCATTTTATTTTTTGATTTTTCAGTTCTTTTTATGATGTGGAGTTAAAAAATAAATTTAAAAAATTATATGCAGAATGGGGGAAAAACTTTTTTCGGATAGCTCATTTTATGAAATTTTAAGTTTTCTATCATGGTTCTCCATACAGGACAATTTTTTAACGCCATTTTTGTGAAGTTTTCACTCACAGACTGAAAGTAAAAATTCTATAGTGCATCCCTCTTTTTTTAATAAGACGATGCAATATCGGGTTTTTACTTATCCAATAAGGTAAGGAAAAAGTTTTGGATTGTAGGCTTGGATAAAAATTTTCGGGAGATGAAGTACTGTTAGCGTAGACTGTGTAGCAAATTTGAGCACGGCCAAATTAGTTAATTTTTGAGTGAAAAGTTTTAACTCAGACTATCAAAAACATCCATTGCAAATTGTTGCAACACGTTATTGAGCTGTGAAACTTCATCAAAAAGATAATTGAAACTTGAATGAGAAATACAGTCGAGTCCCGCTAACCCGGCACCACTGGGACCGGCAAAAAGTGCCGGGTTAGCGGGGGTGCCGGGTTAGCGGTGGTATTATTTTATCGGGCCTTAATCGACCCTCTATATAATCACCCTTTATTCAACTATTTTAAGAGGAGTAAAGGATTATATAGGGAAAGGAAGGGAAAAAAAGAGGGCCACTAATGGAAAAGGTCACACTAACAAGAAGATGTTGAGCATAGTTTTGAATACTGGGGCTTACCGCATACAGAAAAAATTGACGCAAATTGAAAAATGTTGTAAACTATGATAGATGCCGGTTTATTGGGGGTAATTTTTATTGGACGGGACCAGTCTTAGTGTGCCGGGTTACTGGGGGTAAACTTTGTTGATTTTCTTTGCCAGCCAACCAAATTTTTAAAAAGTGCCGGGTTATTGGGGGTAAACTTTGTTGATTTTCTTTGCCAGCCAACCAAATTTTTAAAAAGTGCCGGGTTATTGGGGGTGCCGGGTTAGCGGGACTCGACTGTAATTAAAAAAGGAAAAATTGAACAAAAGCATCAATTCGAAAATGAATTAAATTTAAAAGTAACGAATCACGATTTCGTCCGTGATCAAGCATCGAAATCAGCGAAGATACGGACCCTGGTTGGAATGACCCTGTTGCAGGGTATCGATCTCAAAAATGAAAAAAGGACATTTAGACTTTTTTGAGGAAAATAGTCATTTTATTTAGTGCTCATTGTCATTTTGAAGCAGAATAAAGATTTGCACCGAAAATTCAAAAATAAAGAAAAATTTGTGGACCAGGGCAAAAAACGACGACTACAGCCGACAGATCGATACCCTGCTTCAGTGCTGCACCAGATATTTGATATCCGATATTTTTTCATATGCGCTGCAGCCCTGCCGTGTTTCATTGATTGTTGTAATTGCATAAGTTGTGTGTTCACCATCAAAGCGTGTGTGTGTTTCTTAGTAATAGTAAAAACAAAAATATGGCTTTAGCAATATATTAGGGCAGAATTAAAATTTCTCTTAAAAGCTTAGAGAAGCTAAAGCTCAATTTCACCACTGCCACCATTACACAGGTGAAAGATTGCAATATGTTCTCGGTGTAATTGCTAAAACCAAATTAATTTTTTTGTGTGAGCTCTGTTTCAACAAAACCAGCTTGATTGCATTGTTTTTCCACCTTTTCTATTTGGCTTGTTTGGATAATGTTTATTCTTGCCCTAATAAAAAAACACTTAAATTGTGCTTTCTAGTCAATAATTTATGCTGCTGCTGGCACTGCGGCCATATCTCTCTAATTTAGAAGTCTCTCACTCAATTAATTCACATGTCTCATATGAGCCAGCCAAATAGAAGCATCAATTAAAAAGTTTTTGCTATAGTTCAAAGTTATTTCTTTTTACGCTTTCTTAAAAATGATATTTGCATTTTGCTTAAAAATATTATGATTTTTAGGGTTGTCGAGTCGAGTTAAACTCGAAAAAAAAACTCGAAAATTTTCGAGTTTCGAGTTGTCATTTCGAGTTGAACTCGACTCGAAAAAAATTTCGAGTTTTCGTTTCAAAATCTTATTGAGCACTTGAGTTTCTGGCGATCAAAAATAATTATTTTTGTGTTTTGTCGTGAACTAAGACCTGTTAATGCATTCTCGTGTACTTTCTCTTATTTCCTAAAGCATTCTCTTCATCTGTTGACTATTTCAGAATAATGCCGAGTGAAGTTTGGAAGTCGTATAAAAAAACTGGTGACAAGGCTGTTTGCGTTTGTGGAGACGAGCTTACGCTACTCAAAAGTAGGCCAACAACACATCTCTCGGGTCATCTGAAATCAGTAAGGCATAAGGAATCTATGAACAAGAAAGAAGTATGACCAAGTGCGCCAAAGAAAGCCAAGCTAGAATCAGTCGCGTCCCTTTTCAGTCCGAATAATCATAAACATGATGTTGATAATTTATTATTCCTGCTTTAGCAAATTAAGACAAGGGGGAACTCTACTTTGGAAATGCTCTCCTCCATGCTGCAACACTGCAATTTGCTTAAGTATGCTGAATGTTTTTCAAGCTGCATTGTTGCAAGTATTTGGCGATCTCACTTTCAAGCGTGGCTTCTGAACGATGCTTTTCCAAGGCCAGCCTTCTTTTCGCCAACTCATTAAGGTCTCGCTTAGCAAAAAGATACTGCAGCTAACTTACTAATCATCAAAGCTAATCTCGCCGATGGAATCTTGGAAAAAGCAAAAGAAAAGAACGCAGAAGAGCCAACAGAAGTTGTCGACATTTTGTTAGAAGATGATTTGTGATTTTATTGTTTGATTATTTGTCTAATAAATGTTTATGAGAAATCAATGTTCGAAAAAGTGTTGTGCATTAATTATTGTATGAGAACCACCGACAATGGCGGCGAAGCCGCCGAGAAAATTTTTCGAGTTTCGAGTCGAGCGCTCGAAAATTTCGAGTTTCGAATTTCGATTCGAGTCGAGCGCTAGAAATTTTCGAGCGCAACTCAAAATTCGAGCGCTCGACTCGAAAATTTCGAGGGCTCGACAACCCTGATAATTTTATTTCGGACTACAGTCAAACCTCGTTAATTCGCAACACCCTAATTTGAAATCACGATTGTTTTTTTTGACCCACTTTTTGTGGATGAGCTTAGAAAGTCACCATTCCAAATTATAGCCAGTGAAATGAGCTACAGTTTGAGCGGTAATTTGCCTGCATTGCAAAAACTGGGTCTAAAACACAATGGCAAGAATCACGGTTTTGAATTAAGGGGTCGCAGACTAGCAAAATTCCTTTTTTTCTGATTCTTAAATTATTATTTTTTAATTGCCTTTCCCTGGCCGCTATTGAAATGTGGCCAAGTTTTAAAACAAAATCTTACAGCCGTATTTTTCAATCTTACTGAATAACAGAAAGAATCAAAATAAAAATTCTACAACCCGACGGCAGACGGCCAATTGAAATTTTTTAGGGTAGTTCAGGAGATTTTAAAACAGTAGTTTTTTTTATGCTCTCAGCATGTGTATAAGCCATCTGTTTTGTTTTGTCAAAGAAGCGTCAAAAAGCTTTGATTAGCAAAAAAAATTAACGTAAGTAACCTTTAGAAAACATGACATAACAATAACAACAACAAAATAAGTAGTTAGTGGTGGTGGTGGAAGTAGCCAGAGTGCAAAGTGAAAAGCTTGACAGAGTTGCTTTCCCTTCTGGGATGATTTATTTGGCTGCTGGGCTATTCATTTAGCTCGCTTTTGATCCACGAGCATTTATGACAAGGCTTTTTCCTGCCCCAATCTATGTCAATTATATAAGTTTAAAATTTGATTTTGCCTAACTTAATAATTTTCAGTTTTAATGCTACTTTTTGTATGGTTGAATTTTGCAACAAGTTTGGAAGCTTTGCTAAAAGGTCATTTTTGATAGGATGTTGTTTTGCTAAAAATGGTTCTTGCTAAGAAGTCGTTTTCTTAAGTCAAAGTATTTATGAAAGTTACCATTTAGCAAAAAGTTTCATCAAAACAAGCTTTAACCAAAAAATCTTCAAAACGACCTCTTAGCAAAACAGCTTCTTAGAAAAAAAAGTATTTAGCAAAGTTTCTAAACCCTTTTCAGAAGAGTATAAAACAAGCAACAAGTAACAAAGTTGTTGATCCTGAAATTTTTAATTTTCAAAAACTGTGTTTTCAGCTAAGTCCAGGGTGTAACACGAATTGTGGGAGTTTTCATTTAGCTTTTTTTTCCTACTTTAGTCAAAAATTTTTTGACAATCTTTTTTTGTTTGAAAGCCCATGAAATAGGCAAATTTTTGCTCCTTACAGAATTAGGATATAATTGAGCGAAATTGCGCATAATTGAGTGCAGTAATGTGGCTCCTGAAGTTAATATTCTATTGTTCTTGATATCAATTGTAACAAATTATCATCATTTTGAAGCTTAGATTAAGGGCTTTCTAGAAAATTAAAAGTTAGTCTATTATGTTAAATAATAACTGGGTTAAAAGCCAATTTTAAACTTGGCTGGAAGTAAAAAAGTCTTAAAAACGACCCCTAACGTAAAGGGGCATGCCCACGCTAATGAGAGTGGTGCCCGGGAATTCAAAATTTTTCCTAATCATTGAACTTCTGTACGAATTTTTCAACTTGGTTTCTAACAAAACCACACCTAAAATTAAATTCTAGGCCTTGTTTTGTCAGAAACCAAGTTGAAAAATTCGTACAAAAGTTCAATGATTAGGAAAAAATTCCCGGGCACCACCTCTTATGCCCCTTTAAGGAGCCTAATTACTTCACTGAATTGTATCATAGTTCTGACTAATAATGTTCCTATTTCGTAGGCTTTCAAACCAAAAAAAAAAGATTATCAAAAAAATGTTTGACTTAAGTAGGAAAAAAGCTAAATGAAAACTCCCACAATTCGTGTTACACCTTGTACCATTAAATTCAGTTGCACATACACTATTTGTTAACATCTTTATATTATTACGTGTGCCTACTTGATTTTCTACGCTGTTTGGAACTGCAGGGGGATAATATTCAGCTATCAACCAAATCCCATGCTAATGGCTGTTCTTAAATTTCTACTTTTGGTCGATCTGCCTGCTGACGTCAATTTAAACATTGCGTGAAATATTCAATTTCCAATTTTGCTCATTGTACATAAATGGTAAACTTTTAAAATTTGTTTTGTTCTATTCAAAAAATGTTCAGATGATTAAATGTTCAAAGTTTTTTTAATTAGTGGGATTTTATTTAAAAAATTTCTTCATTGTCTTTTTTTGGTTCGCTTTAATAACCCGATTTTTAGATTTTCGGAATTAGCATCGCACCGGTGCGAAGTGTCCACTTGACTATTTTTTAATAGAGATACCTACTTTTATGTAATTTTTTTTATTAAAGGCCACGCAGGTGTTCGAAATTTCCTCAGGAATCCGAATCACTGAACAGAATTTTGAAAAAATGCTTGGTTGTTGAGATATAGGCTAAAGTTGGAAAACAAAGAGTATTTTCCTATTTTGGATCATATGTCGACAACCAAATATTTTTTCGAAATTTTGTTAAGTGATTCTGATTTCTGAGGAAATTTCGGTTACTGGGGTTGCTTGAAATAAAAAAAATTACATAAAAGTAGGTATCTCTATTTAAAAATAGTCAATTGGACAGTTTGCCTCGGTGCGAAGTGTCCACGGTGGCAAGTGTCCTATGTCCTGTTTTAAGTTGACTACAAAAATACTTCGAAAAATGTGCTACCTTCAAAGAGTATTAGACAAAATTTTTGAGAGAATTTTTGGCTAAACTATACAATTGTGAAGTGATCCGAAAATGAGTTTTGACCACTTTTTCGTGTTTCTCGACCGCGAAACCCTATAGAAAACGTGTTTTTAGGTGGGGGACGGTACTTTTTGAATTTTTTTTGCCTGAATTTTGACTTTTCGCCTTGGGTGACCAAGGTAATTTCGCTAATCGTTTTTTCTCGCCGACAATATTTTTTTGGTATATAATGCGAAAAACACGATTTTTGCTTGGTTCCCCCTGTGGTTCGGGTCAAAGACTGTAGATGGCCTGGGATGGCCAGGGCCCAAACCACAGGGGGGACCAACCGAAAATCGTGTTTTTCACATTATATACCAAAAAAATATTGTCGTCGAGTAAAATCGATTGGCGATAGGAAAGGAAAAAATTTATGGCCGTTTCAAAACCAGGGTAATTCTTGGACCACCATGTACTTACAAAAATCCGATCATTAAGAACTGAATTTATTTTATTTTACTCGCTTCCTTACCCTTGCCGAGCAATTTATCTTAACAGATTTTTTTCGAGAACTTCTATTTTAATTCAAAAAATTGTAATTTTAGAATAACCTCGAACCCCACGATTTAAATATAAAATATGTCTGGCACAAAAGTCTAATGTCAATCCCTGGCTTACTCACCAGTCATTCGTGTGTTCCACGAGCTTGCAACCAAACAATTAACAAATTAAAAAAAGGCATTGCCGATTGCTTCAAACAGCCAGCGCTACATTTACGAGCTTAAGCCGCTCAATTTATGTCCAGAAACAGGGAGTAAAAGTCGAATTGGTGAACAATAAGGCACACATATATCACGCTAACAAGGGCGTCCTTTCTTGGAAAACTTGTTAATAGTTTTAGCGAGTTTTTTTGCAAAATTTTTCTGAGAATGTCTTTTTACTTATCTGCCTCATATAAGAAAAATTTTAAATTGTTAGGACTTTGAATATTTTTTTCAAATTCTGGTGACTTTTTATAATTTAGTTGACTTTATTCGGAAAAAAATTTTACGCCAAACTAATAAAAGGTTGTAACTGAAGTTCATGCTCTTATATTTATCAATCGGTCCCTGTATAAAAAAGCGCTCCCCTCTATTACTTTTAACTTAGACCAGAATCAATATTTTGAAAATCTGCTATTTGTGTATTCTTCACTCCTAAGAGCTCCACTGGTTTTATTTTTTAGATTTTGATTGAGCATCCGAAAATCTCAATATTTACCCAAAACTTTTCTGACTGCCGACAGGTTGAAGCGGCTGATTAATACGGAATCTACGATATATAGCGATTCCCTGAATTTTAGCAGAAAATTTTATGATTACTTTGTTATCATTTTGTTCCTTTTTTTCAAACTTCGGTTAAAAGTTATAGCCCCCTTCTTTGTTCCTGCTGTCATCTTTGTGGCCTCAGTATCTTCTATTTTGTTCCTTTTCAGCCTTCGGCTAACCAAGGGCTGAAAATGAGAACAAAAAGAGTAGGTTATAGCACAAGAATGTCAGCAAAGAGCAAAAATTTCCAAGAATTTTTAACCAAAGGCTTTAGGATTCTATTAAACCGAAGGCTGAAAAAAAAGGAACAAGATAATCACGAGGTAATCACTACCTGTTCAAATTATCTTGTCTCGACACGGCCCAATAGCACAGTTCCAATCCCTCCAATCTTGTAGACGCACCGGGTTGTAAGTCGGGCAATACGGAGGAATCATGGCATCCAAGGTTTCCAACAGAGTCTTGCCACTGACATTTCCTTCCTTACGTTCTGTAGTCCATCCCTTGAGCAAGTCATATTGGGCGACACTTCAAGCATATTGTAAAAAAAATCGTGTTATTTTTTAATTTTTGTACATATTAGAACAGCATGATTTAAAAAATTTTGCGTTATATATTTAAGCTTAACTTTTTTTGCTTGTTTGTCTTTATCTCCTGTTTATTATCCTTTTTCGAACTGGCTTATAGGTGTTTGCATAGGCAGGATAAGAATTTATGCCATCCTCTTGTTTTCCTATCTCGCTTCCCACCACTGCCAATATGCATTAGAAGTTGGAGGCTTGGGGGTATTGTGGGAAGACAGGTGTTGGAAATTTCCTTCTTTCTAATTAACTGGCTGGCTGCGCAGGATTGTTTTTTGTGGCTGGAAGGGTTGTTGCGTGTCAATAGAAGCCGTTGGGCATTAGAGGTGGGGCGGGGGAGCTTACTGGTATTACTGAGGGGAAGTTGGGAAACCTTTCTAAAACTCTTCTTTTTGTGGAATTACTCACAATTGTTTTAGTGTGGTTTAAATTAAGACTTCGACTAGCAATTAAATTGATTTTTGGTAACCCAAGAAGTTTGGGTACAGTGCGAGTCTGGCTACAGTGCGATTTTTTTCGGGACTCGCATTATTGAGACTTTTAAAGACTTTCAACCATGTCGGTCGAACTCAAGGTCGCATTATATCGGGGTTTGACTGTACTTATCAAATTTTTATTTTGCATAGCTTTTAAGACGTATTTCTTTGCACCAAACTCACTACTTTACAGCTCAACATTTTGACGACTTAGTTTAACGCACAAGATTTTCGACTTAAAAATTGTGATTTATGTAGAACTGAGTCTGATGTTGATCTAGGAGCCAGCTGAAGCAGTGCATTGAAGAAAAAACACACTGTATGAAAAAAAACTTTCTTTAAAGGGGCATGCCCACGCTAATAAGAGGTGGTGCCCGGGAATTCAACATTTTTTCCTAATCATTGAACTTTTGTACGAAATTTTCAACTTGGTATCTAACAAAACCACACCTAAAATTAAATTCTAGGCCTTGATTTGTTAGAAACCAAGTTGAAAAATTCGTACAGAAGTTCAATGATTAGGAAAAATTTTTGAATTCCCGGGCACCACCTCTATTAGCGTGGGCATGCCCCCTTGAAGAGGACCTAACAGTGGGTTACAGTGGGAATTTCGAATTTTAAAAATGTGGACCTTAACTTAAAATTTAACAAATTTAACTTACGATTGTAATTAAAGTCGATTTAATTTCCCCTTCGGCTCTCTTACTGGTCTTTGCTCTCATCTTTTTTCTCTGGCCTCAGGTATCTTCTTTTTGTAACTTGTTGGGGTGACACACTGGTAAGCCTCTCTAATATTGTGTGTAGCTGGAAGTTTTTGTTAGACTAAATTGCTGTGAGCGTTAAATGGTGGTTAGATTTAATTGAAGTGGTTAGATTTTTTGGCTGTGATTATACTTGAATACCACTTATATTGTAAGCCTATATTTTTAGAAAAAGTCTGCTTATTTCGATTTCCCGTTTCATTTTTTTAAAGTTCTAGCACAAACTGCAATGTAAACTGCAGAGCATTATTTAAAAACCACTTGGATTCAAAATGCTTTTTTTAAATGTGAACATACCGTATTTCCTCTAATAAGCCCACATGCTGAAGGGCAGCAAAAAATAAGCCCACATGTTCTAATAAGCTACATTTTTTTTCTATTAAGCCACTCCCCCACACATTTTTGGAAAAAAATCAATTTTTTACACAAAAAAATTTATATAGTATTTGGACTGAGTAAGTAACGCTGTTTTTCGTTACTTTCTGATTTTTCTCCAAGCTCTCTCAAGCTGGAGTCAATCGATAAAAATCGATTAATCTATATCTGATTGCGTTATTGTAGAGCATTGTGTCAAGAGCCTGTTTCAAGCATTGAAATAGGGGAAAATGCGGAGCTTGAAAAATAAGGAACATCAGGAATTTAAATCTTTGTTGCCTTGAAAGAAATAAAATATTTAGTAGTTAATTTTGAGTTTTGAGAGTTGTTTTGTGTCTAAACTGAGTAAACATTGATTGCCAAAACGCAGATACCGTAATTATTCTAATAGAAACTCCGTCTCTAATAGTAACACCCCCCTATTTTTTGACTAAGATTTCAGAGTTAGGGTTATTTTTGATGGACAATTTCAAGATTTTTAGAGGATTGAAAAATAGTAACCCCGGGGTTTCTATTAGAATAATTACGGTAGTCTCAAAAAATGTTGGGCGCCTGTAAGTCGCCTGTCCACCCTTGTAAGTTTGTATTATTATATATCTTATAGCGTGCATATAAGACGAAAGTTCTGTGTTCTTTGTAGGGGTGATTGCGGCTAGCCGCATCAATTTTCAGAAAATAGCCGCAGCCGCATAGCCGCACCGTCGTTTTTGAAATAGCCGCAAGCCGCAGCCGCAATACGCCCTTAGCCGCACTTGAAAGCTTAAGAAATTACGCCTTTTTACTGTTGTTTTTGTGTCCATTTTTACGTTTGTCTCTGTCAATGTCAATCTTGTCAATTGTACGAGATTATCTTGTTTTATTAGTTAAGTTCCAAAATGAGTCTGCTTTGGGAAATTAAAATTGGTGGTGAAGACGATGTCTCGCTGTTCATCAAGATCTCTCCGACGGAACCTCAATGCAATGCCTGCAATCCTTTAAAACAGATCAAGATGATCGGTCGAAGCACAACTCATCTGAAGCAGCATCTTGGAGTACACCCGGAATATGTGAAGCAATTGGTAGAGCTGGAAAAGAAGCAAGCGTCAGGCGGAGCAGCTAAGGATGTCAATGGAGCGATTTGTTACTAAAGCTTTAGGTTCTTTCATGTTCTTTTTTATCTTTTTTAGTTAGTCAGTAACGTTTTTAGGAGAACTTTCAGCTTTGGACAATAAGGTTACGCACTTTTTCGCTTGCACCAACCAGCCATTTTAGATTGTGGAAGAGTGAACGTTCAAAAGTCTACTACCGCAGGGAGATCGAAATTCATTAAAAGGTAATAAAATTTTCAAACATCTTAACTATAACTACATCTATAATTCATCTGACTTCTGATTTTGAAGGAAGATTTGCAAGTGAGCAAATCTTCTCTCTGGCTCGCGATGTTTATAATGCAGATCAAGATTTGTCTCCAAGTTTTGCTCCAAGAATCCTTGCCTACCTTTCTTTGTCTTTGTTGATGTCTGGTCAGGACCGACTGAAAGTTTCATCAGGTAAAATTTTAACTCTAGTCCACGGTGATCTATTTGAAAGCTTATGTTCAGCCTGCACAGCCGCAAATATCATTCATTCCTTAGTTCTTTGGGCAGCGACACAAATTTGTTCTTTAATATCACTTACTCGAAAAGATACTCAGCCGGTTCTCTTAGTCCATCAAACAGTCCCAATGTTGGATCAGATGTTGAACGCGTGGAAGATCCCTCGGCCGAAGTGCCATGTATTTTTGCGTGATGGAGCGTCTAATATGAAAAAGGTATTCGTTTCATGTAAAGGATTTTCCTATCATCTGAGTTCGAATTTTATCAACGCTTTCGAAGACGGTGGTTACCTGCATGCCGATTTTGGAGCACATAAGCTTAATCTATTGGTCAGGAACTATGAAGGCACAGAATTTCGGCAATAAAAATCCCCATCAGAAAGAGAAACTAGCCATTTAAAACATGGTACAAATATCATACCTCATTACTTATCTTCTTGAAAGACAAAATCTTGAAAAATGCGTGCTTTATCTTTGTGTCATTTTTATGTTTCAAGTGGTCATTTTCTGGATTTTTGATGTTTTTCGTAAAAATGTTGGTTGAAATATAAGCCGACATGCTCCAATAAACCCACATGCTCTCATAACCCCAGGGGGCAGTCAAAAAATAAACCCACATGTGGGCCTATTAGAGGAAAATGGTAGTTGGTCTGAAGTGGAATTTAGAACTTTTATTTGTGTTATTTATAAACCTTTAAAAGTTCAAATCTGACTTTTCAAATCCGAAAAGTTCATATTTACTGTGTGAAAACTGAGTATTTATTTTGTCCGACGAACATTTTAACGCAGTCAAAAGTAATAACTTATTTCCTTTTCCCATGCTTAGTAATTAAAGAAGTGGAATGATCCCTCGAGTGCGCAACAAGGCTCAACGTCGAGCACTTAACACTACGCAAAACAGCCAGAAAATCAATCTGGAATTTTTCTGCCCCACCACACAGGTGAGAAAAAATTTCAAAGGGGATGATCGCTAAAAATAAAATAATTTTTGACAAATGAAACCTAAGAAAATTTTTAATATTGTTTTTGTTTTTTCCCATTCTCGTGTTTTTTTTAGAAAATAAGAATAGTGAACGAGCTGGATCCACTGTCAGCTTCGTTTGATGAGACACCCTCCACACCCCTCAACGGCCAATTAGTGGACAACAACAATAAGGAGTCGAATGCCTGTGCAGCTGTTGTTCCTAGTCTCCATAATGGTCACACCCTACAATTTTTGAAAATAAACGTCGGTGGAAGAAGTGCCCAGATTTCTATGGATTCAGTAATTTTTTTTAATTATTACAAAAATGTAATTTTATATCGCCTGGAATTTTAATTATATTTTCTTTTTTTCATAATTTTTTAGATTAAGCTGTAAATTGCATACTGTAGAAGAGGTTTAGGGCTATCTTTTGACTGGTTATTTGCCTGTGTGTCATGAAAATTCACTGCTGAGGAATCCCAAAGATTATAGTATCAGCCATTTGATAAGAATTATCTTCAAAGGGCTATAACTTTTACACACTAGACAAACTGAGTAAGGGCAGTGTGTTATTTTGTAGGGAATTTTATGGAGATTCCGAATTTGCAAAGAAATTTATCAAAATATTTTTCCTTGTAGAGTCATTCCTTCTGTAAGTTCAGTCACTATAATTTGCCTTCACTGCAGTGCAAACTAGGGTAGTGCGGTTACGGTTCATTTATCACTACCCGGTTTTCGGTTACGGTTTTTTAGTTTCGCTTCGGTCGGTTAACCGGAAAAAAACTCGGTTTCGGTTATTTTTGTCGTAAATTAACCGGAATTTTGTTGTACCCGGTTTTCGGTTAACCGCATTTTTTCGTACCCGGTTTTCGGTTTCGGTTAATTGGGCAAAAACTGGTCCGGTTCGGTTAACCGACCGTGCACCACCCTAGTGCAAACTGACAATTTTGAAAATAGTCGATTTGTTTTTAAACTGCTCTTACTATAAATAGCTCAATGTAAAATTTTGAATTCCTCTCAGGACAAAAATTATTTAAACTTTTAAAAAATTCAACATTTAAATAATTTTTGTCCTGAGAGGAATTCAAAATTTTACACTGAGCTATTTATTGTAAGAGCAGTTTAAAAACAAATCGACTAAGCAAGAAAAATATTTTGATAAATTTCTTTGCAAATTCGGAATCTCCATAAAATTCCCTACAAAATAACACACTGCCCTTACTCAGTTTGTCTAGTGTGTAAAAAGTTATAGCCCTTTGAAGATAATTCTTATCAAATGGCTGATACTATAATCTTTGGGATTTCTCAGCAGTGAGTTTTCATGACACACAGGCAAATAACCAGTCATAAGATAGCCCTAAATCTCTTCTAAAGTATGCAATTTACAGCTTGAAAAAGTCTTCAGTAAATAAAAAGTTACAATATTTTTCGAAATTTCGTGCCAAAACCAAAATCTGAAAAACTTCAAAATTTCAGAAAGCACTAGCGAAACTTTTTTGACAAAAATTTCAAAAACCAAAAACACCATCGTGTTCAGCGTAAAATTGTGAGTCCAACTAGGCAAGTGCCGCTCGCGGTTCCGAGTGTTAAAAACCGAAATTTGACCGTGGACAATAATCACTTATTTTAAAATCTTTGATTAGAAAATCTACTTTTGCAATTCTAAATGAGAAAATAGTAATATGTTAATTCAACAAGTTTAGATCAGACAAAGGCTAGACAACAGTCGATTAGCCCTTTTCTGTGACAAAACACACATCGAAAGACTGACGGTAGGATATTTTTGTGTTTAACAGAAAAAGATTAGACTAAATCTAAATTTTTTTATTAATTATTAATTTCACACCAAAATTTGTTATAAGCGACAAAAGAGCAATAAGCGCTGATAAAATAGCCTATTTTGCCAAACTACCCTAAAATGTCTTTTTTTGCAAATGGTTTCATTAAAATAAATTGATCGGGAGCCATGGTTATAGAGCAGGGATGGGAATTGTACTTTTTTCGATACCTTAATTATTTTTTACTTTTAGGGTTTTTTCGGTTAAGGGTTTGCTTTGGTTCAAATTGGCAATCAGCACGGCATAAAATGGCTTTTTCCCCTAAAACTACTGGGTGGCCCAAAATGTTTGATTATGAAATAATTTCATCTGCAACTAATTTTTATCCTTTTTCATGCACATCTTTGGTGCTTCATATCGAAGAGCTCCCAGGCAGCTTTTTTACTTTCATCGATTTTTCCAGGAAAATCGATGAGGTAAGGTGCTACCTACGCAAATTTTTTAATATTTTCCGAATTTTTTTTGTGTCACTTTGTAGTCAAATGTACTTTTTTATAAAAAATGTTTTTGTTTTGTGAATTTTCATTCCATCCTTATTATAAAGCTTTAATTGCATTTATGAAAATGTTAAAACTCGACTTTAGAACAGCTTCCGGAGCCAAAAGTGCAATTTTCACATTGTTATTTTTATAAACTTGAATTTAAATTGCAAACATCCACATTAAAGGTGCAATTTTATGTCTGGGGAAAAAGGATTTTTTTAACCTCGTCTGGCTACTAGTAAAAAATTTGCAGGACTGCGACACTTATTTCGATCACTCCAGGGAATACTATTTTGAAAAGTCGCCTACTATTTTTGAATATATCATCGATTACTACATCACAGGTTTGTCTGTGTCTGCAAACTATTAACAATAAATTACTAAATTATGGCTGCTGTTTAGGCAAACTGCATCGCCCCATCGAGATATGTCCAATACGTTTAAAAGATGAGTTAGATTTTTGGCGAATACCTGCAACTGCTCTGGCCGAATGCTGTCGGCTCAATGAGCTACTCAATTTTGGTGGAATGAAAGGCAAAGCTCACGGATTCTCACATTTCACTAATGAACAGGCAAGGATTTGGAACTTAAAAGAGTCTCCGAATTCGGAGCACTTTACCTTTACCCCATCCACTGAGTAATTGGGTGGAAAGGAGGTAAATCAAGTTGACGGGGAAAACAATAATAAATATGCCCTCCCATGTACTTTCAATCAGGGTTGGCAATTTGGGGTATTTTTAGGTCAATTTTGGGAATGCTAGTTTACTAGCATTCCCAAAAGTTTGAAAAACGCGTAAAATGTATTTTTGTTTTCTTTTATAAGTTTGGATTTTTAAAGGGAGCGGCCAATTTGTGTGACTAGAACTTTTCTTAATGCAAGGCTCAGTGGAGTACGTGTGTTACATGGCCCAAAATGGTGTGCAGGTTCAATCCCATGTAGTGGCATATTTGACCAATGTCTATGGATAATTTGACTTTTTGGTACTTGTTCGGTTGGGGAGGGGGCTCTGATATTTTTGACCAAATAATTACAGCCTACAGTTTGTCCAAGTTGAAACTTTTAAGCTCGTCCATTATCTAAGACAATACTCAATAAAATCAAAGTTCAAAAAATAAGGAACTTGTGCTACGAAAATAGTGGCCGTTAGACCACAGGTGAAATTTTGTAAAGGGGCCCCCCAACCGAACAAGTGCCGACTTTTTGACGCTATATTCGAGATCAGCGACGAATTCCCCCAAGATATTGGACAAGCAAGCCGAAATAACTACCGTGCCACCAGGTGGGTCGAACCTGCACACTATTTTAAGCCAAAAAACACAAACGCTTATCCACTGCGCCATTCATAAAGGAACCATCTAGCCACACAAGTTGGCTGCTCCGTTTAAGCATTCCATAGACAATCTTGGTGTCACAGGAATAATAGGGCTATCGTTTGACACTAAAACTTCCTGTGGAATGTAAAATAAAACAATAATTATGAGGGTTTACAGTGATGTGCCTTGCTAGAATTTTTAAAGTTTGTTTAACTGAAAGAGGCATGTTCACCTGTTCAAAATTTGTCTCCGCCAATTCAAAAAAATTTCCTAATCATTCAACTTATGCACGGATTGTTCAACTTGGTTTCTAACAAAACATGGCCTAGAATTTAATTTTAGGAATAGTTTTGTTAGAAATCAAGTTGAAAAATCCGTACAGAAGTTTAATAGTTAGAAAAAAAATTTGAATTGGCGGGACAAATTTAAAAAAATGCTAGTAAGGCGCATCAATGTAAGCCCTTATAATTATTGTTTTATTTTGCATTCCACAGGAAGTTTTAGTGCAAACGATAGCCCTGTTATTCCTCTACCGTTTGACACCAAGATTGTCTATGGAATGCTTAAAAATCAAAACTTATAAAGGAAATTACACATTTTTCAAATTTTTGTAAATGCTATTACACTAGAATTCCCAAAATTGACCTAAAATACCCCAAATTGCGAACCCTGCTCCCAATACAGTCGCCTTTCGATTTAGTGCTACTCTCGGTTTAGTGTATATTTTTTACGACTTGGTTGGTTAATTAAAAAACATAAGGAACCATATCTTCGATTTAGTGTACTCTCGATTTAGTAGAACTTTCGATTAAGTCTATTTTTTTCTAATTCAATAATAATTACTCTTTCTAAAATGTACATGTATTTGTTTTTTATAGATTAATCACTGAATGCTCCCAAAATTGCAACCTGTAATTACTTTAGTCGATCAAATATATCGATATAGTGCGGTCGTTTAGCGAGAGTTGACTGTATAGCGAGAGCTGACTATATACCAAACCATTTGACAACTTCATTGTAATGAAAAATATGACAGTCACACTATGTTGAGAGTACGCTTTCGGTCAGGAACGGAGAAAAGGCGCACAATATTGAAAGTCGCACTATAGCGAGGGTATGATTGCTATATATTTAAAGTAAACCAACCAAATCATCGGACATGACGCTCTATACCGAGAGTCGCTCTATAGCGATAGTTGACTGTAGTATCTTTAATACTGTTTGTTGAATGAAAGATTCTTTTGGTTAAATTTTTTGGGTCATTATTAAGTCATCAAGGCAAAACTCTCGATTTAGTGTATACTATTGATTGTTTAGGTCGGAAACTTTCGATTTACTGCACTCTCGATTTTGTGTAACTCTCGATTGGTGTATATTTTCACAGTCTCCACGGGCCTACATTAAATCGAGAGGCGACTGTATACCTAATATGTATTTTTGAATGTCGATTTTGAGCCAAATTTTGTTGACAATCCGGTGTTGCGAAGTAAAAAAAACTTGTGTATAATTAGGAACCAATATCAGAGTTTCAAATTTTTTTCTAAAAATTCACTGGAAATAAAGGCTCTACAGAAATTATGCCACTTCTTTTGAGTGTACGGCTTTTTACACACGCATTGTCAAAAAAAAGTTTTTGAGAAAAGTGGAATGAGATCATCATATATTTCCAGGTGTACTTGGAGTCAAGGTAAGTTGGAAAAAGATAAGAAAATCATTATTAGTATTATTTTAATTTTAAGCTGTCCCCCCACACTATTTGAAGGCATCCGCTTTGGAAAACTCCGTTTGGTCATTTGGACTTTTCTTGGTTGGACTTGTTAAATAGTTTCTCAGTGAGTGAGTTAATTTTCAAAGCTTTTAGAAAACCCTCGATCTTCTTCAAGTGCCAAAATACTGTCTTTTGTTTCTGCTTCCTTTGTTCTACTTTCACTTGCAGGTCCTAAGGCAGTTATAAATTACACATTTTAAACTTTTAAACTTTAGGCCTTATTCTGAGGTATATTTTTACATTTATAAACATGTTTGTAGAACGAGAAAATATTACTATAACTACAAGGTGTTCCGAAATTACGGGCACATTAAAAAAATCGTGCACGCAGCGCCTTGCCCGGTCGATTTCCATTTTTTGTATAGCGATAGTCAACTGCATAACAAAATACTTCTAAACCAACTTAATTGTAGCTCAATGCCTGAATTCCAACTTCAAAATGGAGAAATGGCACCCAATTGGTATATTCAGATGCTGGAAGTTTTGTCAGTTTTATTCTTTTATTTTCTTGGCAATTTAAATAGTTTCAATATTTCAGTTGCATGGTTTTTTTCACCCTGGAGTACTTGCTTCGTTGGTTGGTTAACCCGAAGAAGTGTGAATTTATAAAGCAGCCTCTGAATGTGATTGACCTTCTGACTATTCTTCCGTTTTTCATTGAAGAATGTCTGCCTCTGCTGGGCATTTATGATATAGAGCTACGCAATTTAAGAGGTTTTTTTTGGCTGTTAAATTTATTCTGGGTCTCATTTAATTGTTATTTTAGGTGCCATGGTGGTAATGAGGGTCATGCGCTTGGCCCGAGTAGCAAGAATATTTAAGCTGGCTCGTTATAGGTCTGGTTTTTGTTCAATGTTTTTGTAATGTTTTGAGGCATAATTAAAAGTTGTATGTTTTTGGTTCTTGCAGCTGTAAAAGCAGCTGTAAAAATATTTAACTGGCTAAAAATAATTATTCTACAAATCTTATCAGAAGCAACTGTAATTTTTTTAGCATTGGTCTTAGAGCTTTCGGTGAAACGATGAAAAAATCAGCTGCTGAGTTGTCTATGTTGGGCATGTTTCTGTTGACAGGTGAATATGCTTTGTAAATTCATATATTCGGACTTTTTATTTTAAAAATGCTATATATAGGGTGTCCCGAGATTTTTGGTCACTTTCAAACATCCACAACTTTTTCTATAGTCCACATTTTCAAGTTCTGGAAACGCAGAACTGCTCAGAATTGCAAAGAAACTTTTTTGGCGCATAATGTGAAAAACACGATTTTGCCTGGTCCGCCTGTGCCTGGTTCCCCCTCCCCCTGTGGTTTGGGTCCTTGCCTGTGGATGGTCTCTCAAGGCGCTGGGTCTAAACCACAGAAAACCAAGCTAAAATCGTGTTTTTCACATTATACACTAAAAAATTTCTTTGCATCTCTGAGTAGTTTTGCGTTTTCAGAATTTGAAAATGTGGACTATAGAAAAAGTTGTGGATGTTTAAAAAATTGTAGACACCCTATATTTTGTTGGTTTTCAGGCATCATGTTATTCTCCACAGCTATTTATTTTTTTGAAAGAGACGAAGTCAACTCTAAATTCTACAGCATTCCTAGTGCCTGGTGGTGGTGTATGTTTTTAGTTTGCTTAAAGTTAGTAAAAAAGATACAAAGTAAAATTGAATATTTACGTAAAAGACAAAACACAACGTTTTTTGCGTGGCTTAAAATAAAATAAATTTAAAAGGTTGTGTGTCACCTTCAAACATAATCACTTTTTATTTTCCTAAACATACATTTTGCATGTATTCTGCAATATCTTTAAAGATAGCGGCCAACTTGTGTGACTAGGAAATTCCCTATATGCATGGCGCCGTGGACAAGCGTTAGTGTTTTTTGGCCCAAATGGTGCGCAGGTTCGACCTCGCCTAGTGGGACTCCAGTTTTTTGTCTTATTTGACCAGTTTTTAAGTAATTCTTTTTTTGATGCCAGATTCAAAATCAGCGACCCAAATTACCCCTAGATACTTGTCCGACCAGCCAAAATAAGTAGCGTGCCACCACGACATTTGCTCTCCGACACTTGCTCATCAAAAAATGTATTTTGTGGTAAACCAGCTGGATGTCCATCCTGAACCATCCTCAGGGGTCTTGAGATATCCTCATTTTTCTAAGCCTAAGCAAAGTAGCCATACAGATTTTTTACGTACAATATAGGTCGTTAATGTAACATCCATTTCCGATTTTTACCCCAAAATTTTGAGATTGACCCCAAATTTTTCAGATTTTCGGGGGATTAGTGCTTTAGGAACTGTATAACTTTCAAATCTTCTGCAGTGCCCATAAAAAAAAACTGCCCACAATCAAGATAAATTAGAAAGAGTATATTGAGCAGGCATATTCCTAACGATACTTGCACGCGCCGCTTTATGCGCGTGGGGGGTTGGGGGCGTCGCCGCGCCGCGAGCGGCATCAACAGCCATTTTTAAATCTTCGATGGCGGCAGTGACCATATGAAAAAAATTCGCTGGCAGTGTCGTCGCTGGTGAATTTTATCCTTCTGGCAAGTTTTACAAGATAGTCGCCACCGCTATTGCTGCTGATGAAAGCATGTTCCTAACAATGATTTTTAATGACTTGTGCCCAGAAGCTTTTGACTTGACACCAAAATATTTTGGCCCTGAAGGTGTATATCCCTTCAGGTACACACCTGTCCTATTGCTAGTACTTAGATTGTGAAATCGCCCGCTGAATTTTCTTAAATTACGTTCAGCTCACGAATCTTTTTATGAGAAACCTCTCTAATTTGTTTTTCGAGCGTGTAAAGCTATTAAAAACTACAAAATCTTGAAAATTTCAAAGGGTTTTTATTTGAAGGTGTTGCCACAATGACCACTGTTGGCTATGGTGACTTAGTGCCCGTCACCACAGGTTTGTCAATTCTGAACTTTTGAAATCATTTAAAAATACATAATTATTAATCAAATTGTGAATTTAGGCGGAAAGGTGGTAGCAGCGATGGCGAGTGTGTGTGGCATCATTGTGTTGGCCTTCCCAATTTCCATGATCATCGATAAGTTTGCGGAAAGTACGGCTAGCACAGCTGATTGGCGAGGCGAAGAGTTCTATCAACAACAGCAGAAAAACAGCCCTTGTAACATTTCTAACGCAAGGAGTTCAGAAGGCTCTGTGAGTGCTAGACTCAAAAAAAGGGCTAAATCCAGAAGATATTTGTTTTAGCAATGCGCGCTGTTTTGTTAATTCATCGTAGAATTTCATCTTTGATAACTTTCAATTCTAAACTCAAAAGCGGGTTTTTATGTTCGAAACTGATAAATTGTTGTATTTGTGTATTTTCTACAATAAACAAATATTTATCTCAAGGACAACAAATATTGACCTCAACCCCATTTTTTAAATTTGTCGGCGCTAGTATAGAATACCCCCCAAATCAGACCTTCTAAAAATCGTTGTAACTACCCTTTGGAACAACAAGTTTAGGCTTAGCCCTTAGGCTTAGGGGTAGGCCAGCGTATGGAAGTTGTGACTAATAAGTGTTTTACGCACTTTTTCTGGGGTCTGGAGCATATATTTGGGTGCTCTTTACTTGAGTTTTAGAAGGCATAAGTTTGGGGGTGGGTATTCTATACTAGTGTTTTGTAAGATTTCCTTTATTAGGAAACACTTTTTTCTGTTGCCAGAACACTTCTTTGAAAAGTTGCCGTTTCGGCCACTAAAAAGACTTTATCTTTATTCAATATTTGTTCTTGTTAAGAAAAAATAATATCGCTTGTCTTGACAAGAAAACCTTTTGAAAATAAGCAAAAGTCATTTTAACGACAAGAAAAAGTGTTTTATCGACGGCATAATATCATTTGGCTTGCGAAAAAGATGAATTATGCCACAAAAAAGATTATTTATCTCACGAAAAACAAAATACCACGAAAAATATTATTTATCCCTCGAAAGAGATTATTTATGCTACGAAAAAGCTAACTTTTTTCGTGGCATATTTCATTTTTTCTCAAAACAAATCAATATAAGCCTTTAGCGACAGGAATTTTTTTTCGCCCTTTTTCCCGAATCATGTTTGACAACTTTTGTTATATAAAAAATGATTCCTTATTAAAAAATTATTAAGTAGTCAATAACATAGTCAATAATTAAAACTTTAGTTTGATAAACCTTCCTACGCAAAGACAGAAGAAAAAACCAAAAAACATGCGAACATATAACGGTACCCTGATATAGCAGAAGTTTTTTAATATTTGGTTGACCAGTAAAAAAATAAAGCAAAGTTCACCTCCAATGTAACTGCAACCGATATGACGGCACTCCTGGCACCAAAGAGCCGGTTTCAAGCATAATATAACGGTTGTTACACTTTCGACCCTGAAATGGCGCTTTTTCTGCCGGAAATGGCACTTTTCCTGCCGGAAATTTGAAAAAGCTTTTGTTTTTTTTCTTATTAAATTTTTAAGTAGCAAGTCAACTTTCTTAAAACTATAACTGACCAAAGCAAAAGTTGGAAGAAAAGGTCTTTAAAGAGACCAAATTTAAGGTTCAAGTCAACTTTTGAAAATATTCATCAGTTGATAAATAACAAAGCTGAGATGGCACACGCTGGTCAAAAAAGAAAATATTTGATCCAAAAGACCTTGAAAAATTTATTTTCGATTTTTATTAACGTGTTAATATTTTAGCATGATGTTTATCTTCCAATGTTTGCAGATTTAATTCTATCACTTCCATCAGCCAGGGTCTCAACTTTCTTAGAAGCTATCAACTGACCAAATTTTGCAGCTTTCAAAAGTTGGAAAAAGGTCTTTAAAAAGACCAAATTTTGGAAAAAATTTGTTCTGTTCAGAGATCTTCTCCTCCAATTCTTTGAAAATCCATTCAGTCAGTTGATAGAAATAATAAAGCTGAGATCCAAATTGAAATCAATAATAAGAAAACCCCCGAAAATAAAAGCTTTTTAAAATTTCCGGCAGGAAAAGTGCCATTTCCGGCAGAAAAAGCGCCATTTCAGGGTCGAAAGGTATTTCAACCTAATATAACGGTTCTGATCAGTGTTGTTCCGGCGCCGACCTCTTTTTGAAAAAGTCCCCAGCGCCGGCGCCGAGCGCCTCCATAAAAAATTTTTGGCTCCGGCGCCAGCGCCGCCGCCTCCCGTCTGAAAGAAATTGCCCCAGCGCCGGGTCAAAAAATTTTAGCGCCGGCGCCGAGCAAAATTTTTCATTGGCCCCAGCGCCGGCGCCGAGCGCCGGGTCGGCGTTGTTTTTTGCCGGGGCAGCGCCGGCGCCGGAACAACACTGGTTCTGATACGTTTTGGGAAAAAAAATCGAATTTGAGCAATGTTTTGCAAAGGAAGTTTGAATTTTAACAGATTTCATAAAAAATGTGCTTGTTTTGGTGTTTGCTTTTTCATTTTAGCTTTGTTTATGCCCTTTTTGCTCTGTTTTAAACTTGGTTTCCAGTTCTCTACTCGATGTCAATAAAAGAGTATTTTCGGTTAAATAGTGTGCTAAGTGAGATATCCCTGATATCCTCCAGATGGTCACCAGGAGTGCCGTTACATCCAGGTTCGACTTTATATAGCGATTTGCTCCTTAAATTTTAAAAAAGCTAAAATTTTCTTACGAATTTATTTTATTTATCTTCATAACGCCACCTAATAACAATTCACACAGATTGCTGCCTGACATTTTTATTCATTTTAAGAAAACTGGGCATTTTAGGTGCAGTTGACTCTTTACATAACGGAATTTTGTAAAACGGACAAAAATTTGTTAAAAGCTATAACGGACAAATTGATCAAAATTCTAAAATTTTTATATGTAAAAGTGGTCTCAGGTAAGCAGGTTTGAAGTATTGAATTGCGCCGCGGTAGAAAAAGTTGTTATTTTTAAGCAGTTTACAAAACGGATGCTCCACATAACGGACAGCTGAGACCGGAGCCCTAGGCGTCCATTATATACAAGGTGTGTCATAAGAATTTGACCATTCCTTAATTTTTAAAGCTTCTTTGTAACTGTACCGGGTGTTCAAAAGGTTCCCGATTCATTAAATTAGCTGGTTAGGCACTAAATAAATTTAAAATTTTTTTTCGATACACCATTTTGTATCTCTAAATCTTCTCTTCAAAAACAAAGTATAGGTTTTAAATTTGAAAAAAAAAATATTTAAAAATTGCAAAAGTAAAAAGACACCTAAAATAAAACCTTGCAGAGCACTTTTTTAAAAAATGCCTTTTTCTAAGGGCTAAAAACACATTTGTGAAATCATTACAACAAATTTGTTAGAGTATCTTGTAGCACCTCTCAAGAGCTTTCAAAATCATCTTTTGGGATTTTTTAAGTTTTAATTTGCTCAAGATACAACTTAGAACTTTTTAGTTCAACTTTTTAGTTTTTAGTAGAGATGGCAAATGGCTTATTTGGACAAAATCTACTTTAACAAATTTTGGGACGGGACACCGGGACAGGACAAACTATAAACTTTCTGCGGGATGGGAACCCGGGATAGAGAAAATTTTCAGGACGGGTCAAAGGTTTCCCGGGACGGGACAAAAACATTGGAAATGGCGCACATCTTTATTCATGAAACAGCTATAACACGACCCAACATCAACAAGTAGATCTAGACATGTTCAAGATCAACAGCGGTTCAAGTACATCAACATCTCTGCCTTCTCCGGGCTCAAGTTGGCCCTGCTGTAGTCGTAAATGTTCCTGGCCAGAGAGAAGATCGACTCACTTGCCACGCTTGTTGCTGGGGCGGACAGGTGCTTCTTTGTGAGCTTGGCCAGAATGGGGAAGATTGTATTCATTCTCCTAAACACGCTATGCTTTAACTGAATCAAACAATGAAAATGGACAATTCTTACCTTCCAGAACTCCAACGGGTTGGACGACAAAAAATTCTCTTCATCTTCGAGTATGTCATGATCTTTGCCTCTGTGCCGCTTATGTTGGAGACTTGTACACATGGGAGTTCATCATCGAAAAAGGACTTCTTCTTCCTTGTTTTCTTCGGCGCCGGAGAGAAGAGATCTTGTTCAAGGTCGAGTTCCACTTCGAGATCGTGTTCGCCAACTTCCTCGAGTAGCAATTGCGCCGCCTTTTGGTTGAACAAGAACTTGTTTGCCGAATAGTAGTCTTTGAAGCGAGAGTCCAGGTCCTGGACTCCAGGAAAGTGGCAATGACGTCAATCCTAGATTTTCTATTTCTACTTATAGAGGCAGAGTGGCCATTGCTGAAGCAAGGCTTATCGGGGGGTAACCCTCTGGGGTCTCGTGTGGAAGTCAGGTTCTGTAGGTGGTAGCCCTGGCACCCCTAGGGAGCTCTTACATGTCTCTAGCTGGGTGGCTCCACCTGACCTATATCAGCATAATGAGTGGAACAGACCAAACAGCAAAATGCCTACCTACTGTCCTCCAGGTCGAATTTCTTCATCTCCTTCATGGTCTTGAACTTCGTGTTGGGCACAGACTGCATGAATGCCTTCAATTTCCAGTAGACGGGGATGATCATGGGATCATCATCATCCTCTAATAGAAACCCCGGAGCTTATATTTTTCACTCAGCCTCAAGGGGGGGGCTTCTATTAGAGAGGGGGCTTCTATTGGAGAGGGCTTATATATGGACAGGGCTGATTTGCCGTCACGGTTTTCGCCGTTGACAAAATTCGCCGTCGCAAAATTTCACGTGAACCGTTTTTCTGACGTTTTTATAAAGAAAGTCTCTAAACGCTCTATGTATGTAATGAATCACAAAAATTGTCAACAAAAAGGCGCGAATCCAAATGAAATCTTTTATTTTAAGGGGTGCTTATATTAGAGAGGGCTTCTATTGGAGAGGGCTTCTTATTGGAGAGGGGGCTTCTATTGAGAGGGGGCTTCTATTAGAGGAAATACGGTAGGTTTTAAAAGACCAAAATCTGAATTGGCGGGGGACAGTTCTCTTTTGTGTCGAACTGTACCCTCGCCAATTCAAATTTTGCACACGCCGCTGCGCGCAAAAACCATGGTCCTTTAAGCGTAACGGCATTTTCAAATTTTGAAAAGTCGAAGGACACGTCTATAATCCGCAAAAATTGTCATATTTTTTTCAATTGTTTTTTTGTTTGAATTTCGAAATTTTTGGCACGTTGAGCTTAAAGTTGCTTGGCATTGCCACATCGGATCGCTAAGTCTAGCTTCGACTGTATTATTTAAAACTGGTGCCGCCATTCGCAATTTGATAAATTTACGAGAAAGTTAAAAAGTATGTGTCTTAAAGTTACGTAGTTTCAAAATACCTTTCTTAGTGTCCCCTTTAACATGTTTTGCATTTGCTTTGAAAGTGTTAACCTTAGCTAGTTAATAATTCACTTTTTAGTATCGCACAAAATTTCTTGAAAATTTTTAGAACTTTCAAGACTTTTAATAATGTTTTGCGGAAAAATTGTCGCACTTAACACGCCCAATACGAATCTGTAGAGTGGTATATTCTGAGTCAGAATTTCGTGCTGAACACGAAGGTGCGGCTCTTTTCCGCTTCAATCATTGACGAAGTAGGTGAAAAAAGGTCAGGAAGGTAACAAGTTGTGGATGGTCATAATCGAGCTCGATACCAACAAGTTTTCAAGTGGTGCGGTACGATTGTTATACTACAAGCTATATATTTATATTATACCCAGCTAAATCCTTCACACAAAAGGAATAAGCAGAATCTCACGTTTATTTTGACACTAAATGCAGAAAAATTGTGTTCAGCGTGGTCGATTTGCTTACAAAACTGCTTTTTAAATTCATGAGTCACTGTCAAATTTCAAATTCCATTCAAGACAATAAACATTCAAATTTGAAAATCAAATGTCTGCTTATTCCTTTTGTGTGAAGGATTTAGCTGGGTATAATATAAATATACAAGGGAGCACAGGCGCCTATCGGCGCCTTTACAGTATTTCGAAATTTCAATGAGGGGCTATGACTTCATTCATAAAAATAGGTATATCCCCTGTTAGAACTCTTTTTTTCGCCTGTTCTTTTTTTAAAACGAAAGCTGACATTCTGGGGAACACGATGGTATTAGCGACAAAAGTGATTTCGCTATCTACGACCCGTTCTGGCCTTCGAAGTAAAAAAGCGTTACCCACCCACACATGCCAAATACTATATAAGATAGCTTGTAGTATAACAATCGTACCGCACCACTTGAAAACTTGTTAGTATCGAGTTCGATTATGACCATCCACAACTTGTTACCTTCCTGACCTTTTTTCACCTACTTCGTCAATGATTGAAGTAGAAAAGAGCCGCACCTTCGTGTTCACCATGAAATTCTGAGTCAGAATATACCACTCTACAGATTCGTATTGGGCGTGTTAAACGTGTTCGAAAATGGATTAAGATTAATTTTTGCATAATATCTTAGTAAACAGAAAATAAAATGTTTTGCGTGATAAATGTTGTGCAACATTTCTTTGTTATTGAGCACTACCGTGCTAATAATCCGTAGATTTTCGACTTTTTTCTGCTTTCATGGGCATGTTTTTCTGTGTTTTATTTAAATAGTTTTTTTCGCCTTGGTCCCCTCTGTTGTTTTGTGTGATTTTTTCAGGCTTAGGCAAGGGTTGGCAAGCGTGTGTTAGGACGGACTTAAACATATCTTAGACTCATGATTAAGTCCGTCCTCAAAAACGCTGGCCTATCCTTGCTTAAGCCTAAGCCTAAAAAATCACAATAAAAGCACCAGGGCAAAAAATGACCCAATTCTAGAGTTTTTTTTGGTCTTTTTTATTTTTTATGTTTATTCGTGTTTTAGTTAGGGAAACATATTTGAGTTCGCCTTAACATACGATGGCCAACCCTTGCCCAAGCCTGAAAAGTCCCGAAAAACAACATGGTGGACCAATGCAAAAAACTGTTCTCCTCTCATATATTGCCAAAAAGTTGATTGTATGATCGAAGGAAAAATTGATAGACTCTTCCAGATTTACAAAAATGGTTATTGGCCTTGCAGGACATTAGGCGCTAGTGCAAACTTTTGGAAAAGACAGAGTCCAGTGACACCTTAATTTTTGATATTTCATTTGCATTTGTTTATCTATCGATTTGTTTAATTTTATGCGAGCATCCAAAAATTTCGATGTTCACCCAAATTTTCGATCGAAATTCGTGTGACCAAAAAATAAACCGCCGAAATTATTTTTATAGAAGATACGGTAATTTTCGAGCAACAATGCGGTCTTTTTTAACAGAAATTAAGCACTTTGTTTGGTCTTATTCCCATGCAATGTCCTTTTCTCGCATAATTTTATTTGTTGACAATGGCTATAAACCCATATAAAAGACTAGAAGAAAGTCTAGAATCCATTTATAGAGCGATAAATAAAAACAGCAGCAGCTAGAGCATGACTTGCTCTCTGCCTTGTCTTATATGTGTGTGCATTAGCCTAGATTGGGTGGCAATCCTCTGCTTTTATTTTGCCCCCTGAAGTAATTTTATATTTATGTAGTGTCATGAATGTGTGAAGAAGTCGCCGTTCAAGCAAAATTTCTCTTTACTCCCATTAGTCTTTTTTGTGGTCTAACAGGCCTGGAGCTAAATGAAATCCCACTTATGCACAGAGGCAAAGCTTATTAAAATGCTACTGCTGAGCACAATTTTCTTTATTTATATTTACCACAGGATTATTGGAAAAAAATGTTTTGCTTTTTAGTGTTTTATGAAAAACTTATTTGTTTATTCTGACTTGCTTTTGCTAATTTCTGAAACATTTTTTATAAACTTTAAAAGTTATTGTTCTAAAAATGTTGGCTTGATTCTAGCGGTCATTTTAAGCACAAGATGTCTACAAGTTGAAATTAAAATCGTTGGTTTGGAAACAGTTGGAAATTTTTTTTTTCGGAATACAGTCGAATCTCGAATACAACATACCCCTTCTAGCATCCCCCTCGAATTTAAAAGTGGTTTTTTGTAATTCTGGACCACCGGTTGTTACTTCAGATTTTCGACCTCATTTTTTTCTTGTGGACCATGTTTTTTAGTTAGGGTTACAAATATTAGCTTTGTCATTTTGGTTGAAATTCGTGGAGCACTGGGTGCCTGAAAGTGGGCAGTGTCTAAAATTGACCTCTTATCTATTTTGCCTGGATCTTGGTCTTAATGCATTGTGTATAATAAAAATTAGATGTCATTTGACGCGACAGAAGAAGCGCTATCTTCTGATAAATTGATTCTCTGAACGCTTCAACAATTTTGAGAAAAGCATTTTAAGGCAAAATGTATTTTTGAATTTTTCAAAGGGCCCTGCAAACTTTTTGATTACTTTTTAGAAAGCTCATTTAATTCTGCATCAGATAGTAAAAAAATTGAAAGAAAAGACTCGATTCAAGTGTCAGAATTTCAAGTTTAGTGCACAGCAGAAAAGTTTCACGTTAAAAACTTTTCGAGTTTTTAACAATTTTATAAAAATGCTTATAACTTCCTCGCGTCCGTCTTTTTTTTCAATTTTTTTACTATCTGATGCAGAATTAAATGAGCTTTCTAAAAAGTAATCAAAAAGTTTGCGGGGGCCCTTTTTGAGAAAAATTCCAAAAATACATTTTTGCCTTAAAATGCTTTTTTCTCAAAATTGTTGAAGCGTTCAGGAGAATCCAATTTATCAGAAAGATAGCGCTTCTTCTGTCGCGTCAAATGACATCTAATTTTTATTATACACAATGCATTAAGACCAAGATCCAGGCAAAATAGATAAGAGGTCAATTTTAGACACTGCCCACTTTCAGGTACCCAGTGCTCCACGAATTTCAACCAAAATGACAAAGCTAATATTTGTAACCCTAACTAAAAAACATGGTTCACAAGAAAAAAATAGGTCAAAAATTTGAGGTAACAAAGTTTATAATAAACTGGTCCACAATTACAGAAAATCACTTTTAAGAACTATATATCTCAGCCTAGAATCAATATTTTGCAAATCTGTTTTTTGCGTTTTCTTAGCTCACACGAGCTCTACCGGTCCAGCTTTTTATATTTTGGATTTTCACCCAAAAAATTCAAAGTTGACCTAAATTTTTCAGATTTTTGGAGGTTTAAAAAAAGCGTCCAGTATCTCTATTGGACAAAATACGATACTTTATAGCAAGGTTAAGTTTATGGGTGGTATTGTATAATGCTTCCAAAACCTTTCATTTTGCTGCAAATCTACTTGGATTCTGTGCGGATGATCGAATTTAGATTCTGTTCAAATTTTTTCAGCAAAATACAAATTTTTTAGCAGCATGGTTCAAAATTTTGACAGCAAATTTTAAATTTTCGGCATCAAAATTTGGCACTTATTCGGTTGGGGGGGCGGGTTTTTCACTGATTTAGAAATAGTGTTTAAACGTCTTCAAGTAATTTTTATGTTAGAAACGATAAAAAGTTATTTTCTGACACTTTTTTACATAAAATTGAATATTTAAAAAAAAAATTTTGGCCAAAATTCGAATTTTTGCCTTGGTCCCCCAAGGTAGTTCAAACTGAAAGGATACCTGGCTACCCACAAGAAGATGGAATTTAAACATAGTTTCATTCAATGTGTTAACCATGTGAACATAGTTTTGTTAGCTGGGGCCTACCGCATAAAGAAACTCTGGTATGCATACATTTTTCATGCATCCAGAGTCACTTTCGAGTGATTTGCGTCTAAGGTATGGGTGTGCGCATCTCACCCAGCAACCAGCCCTCAGCCCCCGAAGGGGGCGCAGGGGCTTGGTTGGTTAGAGATGCGCGCACTCACTTACCTTAGACATAATTCCGAGCAAGACTCTTGATCAAAAATGCATACAAAGGCTCTTTTTGCCCAGCTCCAGTGACCAAAACGGGGTAAAATACCCTAAAGTAAGGAAGTTTGCCTTGGTCCCCAAGGCAAAAGTGAAATTTTGGTCAAAAATTTTTCGAAAATCATCTTTAATGTAGAAAATATCGCAAAACAACTTTTTATCGTTTTTAGTACATATAAATTACTTAGAAGACGTTCAAACACTATTTTTAAATCAGTGAAAAACCCGCCCCCCAACCGAATAAGTACCCAAAATTTTTTTGCACTAGAATTAAGAATTATCTTAAGCTTACGGATTCCAATTGATCCCAAAACCAAATATGACTTTTATAGGGGTATGTTATATCGAGACTTGACAGGAGGCAAATGACTAAAACACTCTGTTCAATCAGTATTTTGTCGATGGAGCAAAAATATGTATTTAAAAAGTTTTATTAAATGTATTTCGAGCGTGAAACACATTAATGATTCGTTTGTATATACAGTCAAACCTCGGTTATCCGGCACCCGCGGTTACCCGGCACTCCAGTTATCCGGCACCCGCGGTTACCCGGCACCCTGAGGCCGGTCCCCGGGGGTGCCGGATAACCGAGGTTTGACTGTACTAATAAAATTTACCGATAACCTTATCTTTTCAGTCTTGAATGGCTAACCCTATAAAAAATGAATTCGGCGGCAAACAAAGTGTTGTTGAAACACCTGAAAGCAAGAAAGAAGTGATTGAAAATGCCAATAAAGAGGAAGATGAAGAATATGAATTGAAAATATTTAAGCTAAATATTGGTGGCAAGTCCTATAGATTTAGGTAGCTGGCCGTTTTTTCTGCTAACATTAATTTGCTTGCATTCAGACAAGAAGTGATTTTGGCATGCAGAGAACCAAATTCATTATTGTCCGTTCTAATCAAGGCGGATCACAGAAAAAGAATGGTGTTTGTGGATGGATATATTGATGAGACTGAAGAATACTATTTAGAAAGGAACTCTAAAATTGCTGAATATGTTATTGAGTACTTTCTAACAGGTGCGATGTTTGACTTTTGCTAAAAAGCCATTATCCAATAAAAAATCTCCTTGAGTTTGTGAGTCTTCACCTTAGAGCACAAAAAGCACGGAAAATTTGTCGTAAAGGTGATCTAAGCTGCCACGAGCTCCACCGATTACGCTTTTTGAATTTTTGTAGAGACCCATATTTGACCCACATTTTCCAGATTTTAAGGGTTAAAAAACGAACGACCCGGGCCACTGAAAAAAGTAGTACAGTGAGTTTGTTTAGGGAAATTGCACAAACCACACGATATTTGTTTGGAGAGGTTTAGAGAAGAGGTATACTTCTAATTTGAATTAATAGTTTTTAAACAAATTTGTTTTCAGCTTGCTTTTTGGCATCTGATCAACGTAGAGGTTGACAAATTTACTATATACAGTCGAGTCTCGATACAACGAACCCCTAAAAAGTTTGTTCCCACAACGGGTCCGACACTTTTTTTAGCTCGATTTTTGAAGCTTTTTGCCAGTTGTCTTCGGTCAGTCTAGTCCGAAATATCGCAAGGATTTAGATTTTACCGATCGCTCTTGTACATAACAACAGTTTTGCCGAAAAGACCCGCGGGTCTCGATATAACGAACACTTATTTTCACCTTTTTTGTAAATAAGTGTTCGTTGTATCGAGACTCGACTGTATTATTACTTTAACATTCAAATTGCAACCCTTACCTTGAACATAAGTAGTTTTTATTTAAATTCGGCTAATTAGAGTTTTTTTATCTTTTTTAAGCTAGAACTTAGACGAAGTGTGAAAAAAAACATAATTTCTAAGGTCCAAAAAAACTTTATGGCCGAAATCTTGAAGCACTTCAAAATCAGAATACAAAATAGACAACATAATTTGCGAAAAATTAAGAAGTCGTATTAAACTTACAAGGATTACAAAATAATTTTAAGAATATTCATTTTTTATAACTTTTAACCGACTTTGTAAACCTTGCCACCCCATTAAAATTTCGTAGCTCTGGAAAACATGATAATCAGTCAAAAATTTAGTTAGCACCATGCTGTTCCATTCTAGCTGATCCATCCAAAATCGAAGAAAGTCTTGAAACCGAGAGAGAATTAGATGAAGTAACTAATTCTTGAAACATACCATGTGACCGAAAAGTTCCCGGACAAAGTTTAAAGCCAATTTTTTCAGTAAAATAAGAACATAAATGCATTTTTTGGTATCATCAGAAAGCCCTTGTTCTCTTCTCTTGAATAGTGTATCGCTTGTCGTTTTATGTCAATAAATTCCATGCTTTAGAATGTCCGATCTGAGAGCAGGCATTGTGCTACTTTGGGAAGAAGGGAAGAAGCAAAGTGAGATCGCTCGTGATATGAATGTTCCAAAACAAACAGTTTCGGATGGAGCGGTTGCTGTAGCTGGTCGCCCACTTCTTGCTGTCTTCACTGCGGCCTGTTTCATGAAATCGCTTGATGGCATCCGAAACTGTTTGCTTTGGAACATTCATATCACGAGCGATCTCACTTTGCTTCTTCCCTTCTTCCCAAAGTCGCACAATGCCTGCTCTCAGATCGGACATTCTAAAGCATGGAATTTATTGACATAAAACGACAAGCGATACACTATTCAAGATAGGAGAACAAGGGCTTTCTGATGATACCAAAAAAATGCATTTATGTTCTTATTTTACTGAAAAATTTGGCTTTAAACTTTGTCCGCGAACTTTTCGGTCACATGGTATCAATAATCGAAGATTAACTATAATTTTAGGTTTCATGTATGCCGGAATTTCGTAAAGTTATATGGCATCTAATGGAAAGTAAGTAGTATGCTTAGAGAACCTCACCAAAAATTTGTTTATAATTTACAGATCCATCTTCTTCAATTTTTGCTAAATGTTTTTCCGCTGTTTCCATAGGATTTATCTTCATTTCAGTGCTAGGTTTATTTTAACTTTATTTAAAAAATGCAATCAATTTATAACACTTATGTAGAAACTCAATCTGAAATCGATTTTTTAGTTTCTTATTTAACAAATCCATTGTATTATCCTGTATCGTGAGACCAAAGCTACCAGAATCACGAATACTGTATTTTATCCAATTTAACTACCTCCCTTCCTCCCCCTACGGCTTTTCAAATAATCCAAAAAGTTGCATTTTGAGTTTGAAACAAATTTTTGCGGGAGATGAAAAAACCCCTAAAATTTTACAAGAAAAATGAGTTCAAGACTCAAAATCGCTTCTAATTTTCACTAGTCCTCAACCTCGTAAAAAACTTTTCCAGCTTTGTAGAGGAAATCCAGGGCTACATTTTAGTCTAAAAATAATTCGCGAAAATGCAAACCTCCGCATTGTCCGCAAAAATAAGTTTCACGTAACTTTAGCCTTATATTTGACGTAAAATATAGACTTTCGTTGGACCTGTACTCAAATTTTGTAGGAAAAACTCAAAATCTGATATTCATGACCTATGTCTACTTTTTGAGTTTACGTCAAATGGGCTAAAAATAAGAAATTCGCATAAAAATTAAAAATCGGCGGTGTCCAGGGGTGGGGTTGAACTAGTGACCTAAAAGAAAACAGCCTTTTTCTCATGTAAATTCATATGTCGAAATAACGTGACTTCCCTTCAAGACAAAAAATATCCTGAAAAACATACCCCAAATAACCCCCTGAAGACCCCCTGAAATAACCCGGGTTACTTCAGGGGGGGGGGTTATTTCAGGGGATGGTGGTTATTTCAGGGGGTCGTAAATTCACATGTCGAAAAGCTTTGCCACTGCGCCATGCAAACACGTCTAAAAATCCAAAATGCACCTTTTGGGACAATTTGAAAAGACGTGCCCCTTGCCCCTAAATTCAAAATCGTATTTTTGCATTGTGTATTAGACCCACCTTTTGAAAACTTTTCTCAGGTAAGTTACCACTCATTTTGTAACTCATCTCACTGGCTACAAATTTGGTGGTAACTTGCCTGAGAGAGTACTGCAAAAAATGTGTCAAAAACACAATGCCAAGAACGCGTTTCTGAAGAAATGAAGAAATTGGAAAAAATACGGCAAAATTCTTGTGAGCAAAAAAAAATTTAATACTGTTGAATTATGCTGCTGCCAAATAATCTGCCAAAATAACTCCTGCCAAAAATAGTTTCCGAACTTTTTTATGTCTCGTTGCAATTTTCATACACTGAAAATTGTTATTTTCACGTAGTATGTGGGTATGTTTTGGTATGTGTTCAACCGATTCAACCGGCGACAAATTGTTCAACTTTGTTGGGAACTAATTCTGTATTGACATACATTTTTCGATTCCAGGTCTTATCCTGGGTTCTATGCCAGAATTCCAAGAAGACAGTCGTTTTGCCGAGTTCTACCATCTCAACCTACAAAGGAAAGGCCAACGCGGCAACCTCGGCCCAATCACCTTCGACAACAATGAAGGAGCCAATGAGTTGAACACCAAAAGCAACCACATCAACTATTTCGTAAAGTACCAGAACATGACTGATGGTTCGGCCATGGTTATGCTAAGCAACAACTCCGCTATTCAATTCTTCTACAAGCCCACCGACAATCCTCACCACTATTTGATCCAGCTGGAGTATTTGTGCATAGCATGGTATTTGATTTATGGACCCCAATTTTTTTGAGCTTACCATAAATTGGAGTGTTTTAGGTTTACTTTGGAATTTTTGCTAAGATTACTGGTTGCACCCCGCAAATGGAAATTCTTAAAAAAGACCATGAATTTAATTGACCTGTTCACTTTTTTGCCTTTCTTTTTCGAGCTGGGCTTATCCTTGATTTTCGGAGTGAATGCTCAGAAGCTGAAAGAAATTATCGGTGAGTGCACAGTTCGCTTTATTAAAATAGAAGGGGACTTTCTTGGAACTGAGTTTTTTATCTGTTATAATCTGTAATGTGCAATAGAATTGCGATTTTGTAAAACCATATAGTTTTACTGATTCCAAAAATATAAAGTTGTAACATAAGTCGTGGCCGTTTTATAATAGTGCACAATTTGTCAGCCATTTTTAAGCGACTGTGATTTATATATCAATTGACAGCTCATTTTTTTGTTTTACAATACCTTTGTTATCTTTTCTACGGAATGTTTTATTTTTATCTATTTGAGAGCTCGGTTGGGAGGTTTTGCTGCTTCTAACTTGCAGGTTTGGCTCTGTCGGACTTTTACTTTTTCGCTCGCTATCGAACCAATAAGCGAATGAGGATTTCGAAAAATGGCTCACAAAAATCTTTAATTATCTAATTTTTTTTTACCGACCCCCCTTCCTCCATGGTTGGTAATTAGAGGTTATACGGTACTTCAACAGCAAACCGCGAGACTTTTGGTTAAACGATTATAATTTATCTAAAATTTTCATATTTTTCTAACCGAAATTTTGAAGAACAACATATGAACCCAAAAAAAGTTGGAAATTTGTTACATTTTTGGGGCTTAAAGGAGGGCGGCCTTTCAAAACGCCCGAAAAGGTGCATTTTGAGTTTCAAACAAATTTTTGCAGGAAACGCAAAAATACTCCAAATTTGAATAGAAAAATAAGTTCCAAACTTAAAATGGTCTCTAGTTTTTAAGATCTCCTCGATCCAGGGCTACATTTTGGTATATGACGTGTTACTGAGAATACGATTTTCGCTATTTTCGCCTTATATTTGACGCAAAGTCTGCACTCTCGTTTGAGCTGTACTCAAATTTTTATAGGAAATGTTGAAAATCTGATATTTATGACCTGAGTCTACTTTTTGAATTTACGTCGAATGGGCTAATAATAAAAAAAAGTGTATGAAAAAATAAAAAATTGAAGGTGTCGGTGGGGTTGACCTCGTGACTTCAATGAAAATAGCCTCGGTGTATTGAAAAGCTTCACCCACTGGGCCATGCAAAAACGTCTAAAGATCCAAAATGCACCTTTTGGGCGTTTTCAAAAGCCGTGGGGGGTGGTTGGTACATCTACTGTCCTATGGAAACGTTCAAAATTCAAATTAAAAAACATGTAAAGGTTGCTAGTTCTAATCTTTTTGAGTGTGAACTTTATTTTTTTCACGAGTTTGATATCAAAACGAACTGTTTTTCGTTTATTTCGACGGTGATTTGCAGTAAATCGCGAAAGGAAGACAGTTTTTGACAATAAAGCAGCCATGGAAACAAGATTCATCAACATTTTTAGCAGCAGAACTCAGAAAGTTTAATCCAATCACTGAAAATGTAAAAAAAAATAAAGTGTGAGGTCAGAGGGATTAGAACCAGCAACCTTTAAATGTGTTTTAATTTGAATTTTGAACATTCCCATGCGGGACCAGATACGGACATTAGATGTACCCTCCCATTAAAGGGGCATGCCCGCGCCAATAAGTCTCATTTCAAATGTTTGAATTCCCGGGCACCAGTTTTTCAGATGAAGACAAAATAAATTTGAATCTAATTTTCATTTCAAACATTTTTATGATGTTTATGACAACAGAAACCCTTTAAGGCAACGCTGAATTTTTTTCTGGGGCTACAAGAGTTATTACTTTGCTCTTAAAAAAATTATTAATTTAGGTGCTATGCTAGTGATTAGAATTCTGAGAGTGCTAAGGATGGCTAGGGTCTTTAAATTAGCTAGATATTCTACAGGCCTCCAGGTTGAGTTACTTTAAAAATTTTATATTAACTGATATCATTCATTCTAATAAATGTGATATTTGAAGGTGTTCGGAAACACTCTACAATCATCGCTTAGAGAATTATGCATGCTTTCTATGTTTCTCGTTACTGGAACAATCTTTTTTGTAAGTTCGAACTAAGGCTAATATTTAAATCTGCTGCCAAAATCTTTGATTCTGCTGCCAAATCGAATCTGCTACCGAAAACTTGAAATTCGCTGCCAAAAATCTTGAATTCTGATTTTATTTGGCAGCAGAAGTGAAAATTTTGGCAGCAGAATTCAAATTTTGGCAGCAAAATTGAATACCACCGCGAACTTGATTGTTTTTTAAGCAAAATATTTTTAGTCAACTATTATGTTTTTCCTGGAAAAAGATGAGCCAGGAACAGACTTCAGAAGTATTCCTGCAGCTTGTTGGTATGTTCGACTAAACTTAGTTTATAAAAAATTGGATTTGCAGGTGGTGTATCATAACAGTGACAACAGTTGGCTACGGAGATTGCTTGATACAGACTTCAGGTAAGGCAACTTGTTTATGATGCCAGGCTGCTACATAACTTCCAAGTCTTTGAAGACAAGCGTTAAACGTTGCTTGTTCATTTATTTGTTCAAACTTGTAATAGAACGAGAGAAAATTGGTCGTTAAAAATTAAGCCTTGCGCTTAGAAGAAACCAGTATTTTCATAATTGACATGACATCTGACACTAACACTGACTAAATTGTAAGGAGGGGAGTTTTAGGCATGTAAACCGTTTAAAAGAAAAAAGTGATAAAGACCCGTTTGAAAGACAATTTATCTTGGGACGATAGAAATAGACCCGTTAACGCAGAAATCATTTTAGCTTTGTTCTCTAGAACCTGAAGAAAGAATCTAGCTGCTTGCAAACGAAATGCTCTTCGCAATTTCGGAAATGGAAGCGAATGGCCTGGTGCTGAAGGTGGACCTGAAGCTTAGGCAACTGCTCGACTCTGGAGGTGGCGCTATGGAAGCCGTGAAGATGAATATCCAAGCGGGATGCCGTGAAGTGCTTGAAGAAGTGGTCGAAGCCCAGGTTAGTGAGCTTTTGAAAGTTTGGGTCGGGGACCCTGTACCGTTGGTGGGCTTGTGGGTCAGGGACCCGGTTATAACCGTGGGCGGTTAAGCGTAATGACCGAAGGCAAAGTGGTTATGGTGAGGACCGAGATGGAAAGTTGTGATATGACCCGAGGTGGAGTGAAGCTGATGGATAGCGTGAAGACCGATGCTGACCCGTGGAAGGAGGACTGATCAATGCAGCGTGCTCTAGATGCCGAAGTCAAGCTGGTTGGTGCTTCTGAAGCGCTCCTCAATTCCGGTGACTGGATCCCCGTAGCTCGAGACGGTCCGACCTCGGGGGCTCAGCACGAAGAGTGGCCGTTCCGCACAAGCAAGAAGAAGAAAGAATCATTACAGTATCTCACTGTTGTATGTCGTGTTGTGCGTGTGCTGTCAATAAAGTGTCACCAACGAAGTCTTGTGTCTTTGTAAAAACCTTACTAAATGACATCACACTGACAATGACATTAAGACTGACATTTAGTGTCAGTGTCATTTTAAATGTCATGTCATTGTCAATGTCAGTTTTAAACTGACATTGACAATGACACTGACATTTAGTGTCATATTAGTGTCATTTTAGATGTCAGTCTGACGTCAGTGTCAATTATGAAAACACTGGAAGAAACTTAACAAAAGTAACAACTTCGCCGAAAGCGGCTTTTTACCGGTAAACACACATAAATAGGGCATAGAGGCGTTCGCTACTTTTTGTGCCATTTTTATTTTGATTTTTTGCAGTTCGGGACACACGCTTGAGCCCGTGCTAACGTGTCCCCGCTGTTAATTTTTTTTGCACAAAAAAAATCAGTTTTTGCCTTGGTCCCCCAAGCTGATTTTTTTTAATTTTTATTAATTTTTGATGAAAAATAATAAAAATGCACTTTGCGTGTTAGAAATATAAATTTACGAGACTACTCCTAGAGTAAATCGATTGCTATGCAGGCCTGTATTGGCAGGAGCACGACCAAAAACAGCACATTTCCCATTGAAAAGGATCAGTATACTTATAAGTTAATAGAAAAAACTATTTAATTCAAACACAAGAACTAAAATGCCTGCAATTAAATGGTTCACGGACAATTAAATAAGCAAAAATTTGCAAAAAAATTAACAGGGGGGACTAATTCTTTGCTTGAATTAAAAAAAATCAAAAAATAAACAAAAGGCAAAGGTTTTGGCACTGGCATCGGTTTTTCACACTTGTTAACTTCACTCTTTGCATAATATTTTGTTTACGTGCATATTTTGTTGCTTAACAATTATTTGTAGCGGGTAAAACTGTAGCTGCTATAGCAAGTATATTTGGCATTATCATTCTGGCCTTCCCCATTTCAATGGTAGTAGAAAACTTTGCATTCGCGCAACAGCAAAGCCAGGTGGAAAACCAGATGAGAGAAGGTTTATTAGTAACTTCACTAATTGCAAACTTTTGAACCATATAATAATAGGGTATTGTATTTTAGCCCAAATGGCTGCAGTGGCCAACGACTACTTGATGAAGAGGTATCCCTCTAGAAGAAAGGCCTGTCGAGAACCGCTTGCTTCTTCTGGTGCTCACAACACCTCCTCGGCTTATCACTCTATTAGACACGGTATATCTAATAAATATACTATTCCAATTTTCACACTTAATTTTTGCAAGCAAAACTTTTAACCTTTCCCAAAAACAAAAAATAAATTTCTAACTGCGAAAGGCTAATGTTGATTTTCGACAGTTTTTGGCACTAAAAATACCAAAATGTAAAGTAAAATAATTGCTTGTTTTTTTTTACTGCAAAATCTCTAATTATCGGGTACAGTCGACGGTCGATTTAGTGTACACCCTAGGGACAGATCTAGGTGTTCACTAAATCGAGAGTCGTCTTTCCCCTAAATCAAAATGGTTGTATGTGAAAACACCCGTGATAATCAGTAAATACACACCACAAATTTATTTTTTCCCTTTCAATTTTTTTTGTAGAAGATTTAATCTTTTTTACATTTTTGATTTAGCATTTTGTGCCGACAGTTTAGGCTTTTTTAGTGCAAAAACAAGGATTTGCAATTAAAGTAATTGCAAAAAAAATTGAGGGGTGAAAAATAAATTTGATGGAGTTTTACATATTTTGAGGTGTGTTTTCAATTTGAGCAGTTTATTCAAGCAGTTTATACCTAAATTAGTAGCCAGCAAAATGAGTTTAAAATCAATTTGTATCTGACCTAAGAGTTGTCGTCAAAAAATAGGTAAACAAAATTCCAAAAAAACGATTTTGAATTTGCGAGAGCCTGAGAGTTATAGATTTCCCGATAATCAACAGTACACATACAGTCAAACCTCGATATAAGGGCACCCCTGGGGACGGCCCCAAAGTGCCCTTATATCGAGGTGCCCTTATATCGAGGTTTTCAAACGAACCAAATTTCAGAGTGCCCTTATATCGAGGTATTCCATCTAATGCCCACTATTATAAGTCGATTGAAACATTTATTCGTATAACATCAAAGAATAACAATAAAACAATTAAGTGAACATCAAACAATCAACGATACGCGGAAAAAAGGTAAGGATTGAGGTTTGCTTCTGTTTCTTATGAAAGCACCACCTGAATAAAAATGAGGGAAATTAAAATTCTAAAGAAAAACCTCTCAGCACATCATCGTCCACATCAACGCAGTCTTCCAAAGTGATATCTTCATCGATCTCGCCACTGACTTGCAAATTGTTCCACGCTTAAAAGAGACTGTCCATTGCTTGATCAGATGTGTTCACTGGTTTAATTTCCATAGGCTTTTCAGTTTCCTAAATTTGTGATTAAATAAAGAATAAAGGGAGTAAGATTTTATTTCTTACCTGCCTGAACATCACAGTTAGATTCGACGGTCTTCCTTCTTCATGCGCTTGTCAATGCCTTTCAGCCATTCTTCGAAAAGATCACCTAAACAAAGAAAGTGACGAAAAGTCATAAAGATTTGACGTGGAATACGATTTGTAGTCGACCGGTATTTTGTTTTGCTTGAAGCAATGAGGCTTTGCCGATTTTCCAATCACCAATAGAGGAAGCTTATGAGTGCCAGACATATTGGCGCCGACCAGAACCGTTATTCGCTCTTTGCTCTTCTTTCCTCCAGAGCACTTGTCGCCTGTAATCATAATAAGATGCAAAACATAATTAGAATGCTAACTTTTGAACGCCATCGCGAATATCCTGGAGAGTTTGTCGTTTGATGCCCATTTGACTAGCCAAATCTTTTTGTGTCACGTTTTTGTTCTTTTCATATTCATCGAGGACCTTTTTCCTGAGGTTGAAATTGACAGACTGCCGCTTGTTAGGAGTACTCATTGCTAGCAAACTAAAAGTAAAAATAATAAGAACACTCAGCAAAAAATACAAGCTAGAATGTTTTTCGTAAGGAAAATGTGAGAATGAAGAATGAACGCGTCTGTTATGACTTGTGTATGAAACAAAAAAGACGCGAATTCAAAAGCAGATGTTTGGATAATTTTTGAAATGCCCTTATATCGAGGTTTATTTTATTGAGTGAAACTTGGCAAAAGTGCCCTTATATCGAGGTGCCCTTATATTGAGGTGCCCTTATATCGAGGTTCATTTTGCCTTACTTAAGGCAAATCCAAATAAATTTTTAAAAAGTGCCCTTATATCGAGGTGCCCTTATATCGAGGGCCCTTATATCGAGGTTTGACTGTACATCTTTATTTAAAGTATCTAATTTTCAGCTAACCGACGTGCCACCTCAACAGCCATGATTGACTAATTTTGTAATCAATCCAAACACACATTTTTTCATCATCTAGTCATTTATTGTCTTTATTTATTGTTGGCCATAAAAGTTTAGACCAGAAGGTTGTCTGAAAAATTTTAAATCTTTTTTTCTCAAAATAATCTTAACAAACCAATTGATAATAATTTAGCACACGTGACTATTTACCATTAAACACTGTGCGGTCCAAAGTTTTGTGTAGCCTGCCTTTTGCAAGTTTAACCATCTTAGAGATTGCGTTTTTGTTTTCCAAAAATTTTCGTCATCTTATACCAATCCTTGTTTTTATTTCTAAGCTTAAGTGTAGGGCAAGTAAATGGGCAAAACCTGAGAGGTTGTTTATTATCTCATTCCGATGCTCGTAAAAAGACACATCAAAACTAATGCACTTTAAAAAAAACTTAAGAACTTAAATTTTTTCAAAATTTTTCTAGCCGAACAAATAAGAAGAACTTTAGAAAAATATGCCTTGGTTTTCGTGTGATTTCTTTGGTTGTTTTTTGGATTGTACGCAGGCTCAGAGTAGGCCAGGGTATGTTATTGAAACATTTTTCCCAAACTACTTTGATTCCATCCTAACTCATGCTGGCCTACCCTACTCTAAGCACAACAAACGGGGCACCAAGGCATAATTTTTCGGAGTACGGATGAATGCAAAAAAAGCAGTCATATGGCTGCATTTTTGGAATTTCCTCGCGCTGTTCTTGTTTAAAAAAGTTACCATAAAAAGAGTGGTCTTATATCGACTGTATTGACTAGGTTTGACCAATGGGTAAATAGTACCTGGGTATTTATCCAGGTATTTACTAGAGATGATGACTTGACCTTTTCGGGACGGGACGGGTCAGAATTCAAATTTAAATATTTGGGGACGGGACGCGGGACGGGACATGTCAAAAAGTTATATCGGGACGGGACCCCGGGACAGGGAAGATTTTCGGGACGGTCATAAAAATTTCCGATCGGAAATTTCAATCCTATATGCTTTATTCATCTCTCAAACAAAACAAACAGTTTAACTAGAACTACTACTAGGACTCCGAATTGTTATTCTCCAGCAGAGGCAAGCTGCGGTTGAGGAACATGATCATCTCCGCCTTCTTCGGGTCCAGGTTCGTCCTCCTGTAGTCGTACACGTCGCGGGCAAGGGAGAAGATCGACTCGCTTGCGACAAATCTGATTCATGGTACAGTCAACCCTCAATATAACGGCCCGCAGTGGGACCGGCCGTGGAGGGAAGTTATACCGAAGGTCCGTTGTATCGAGGGTTGACTGTAATTACAAGTTGGAGGTAGTTGTTGAAAAATTGAATTTTTTCGGGACGGGACGAGACGGAATTTAAATAATTTTTTTTTCGGGACGGGACACCGGGACGGGACCAGTGATGGGTCCGCCCCGCCCCGGGGCGGCAGCCGGTGCGGGGCGATTTTTTGGAAACGCCCCGGGGCGTGCGGCGGGGCGCGGGCGAAAATTTTTGAAGGCCCGGGGTGTGGGGCGGGGCGGGTGCGAAAATTGGGCTCGGACCCATCACTGGACGGGACAGGTGCCAAAAATTTCAGGCAGGATTCGGGACGGACGATTCTAAAATTAACGGGACGGGACGGAATTGTCCCGTCCCGTCATCATCTCTAGTATTTACCCGGTATTTATCGGTAAATACTCATAGATTTTACCCGCCGTATCGAAATTGGGTGAAATCTTTACAACGAATTTCGTGAAAATACTATATTACAAAATTTTTGTTTGAATTTGGTTTGTCTCAGAGCGAATTCGAAACTCGGAAAGTGTTTTTGTTTTAGCAAACCAGTTTTACTGTTTATTCCTGACTTTTTTGTTTTAAGCGCTTATTTTTCTCTGTATGCTGGCGCTAGCAATAAATGAAAAAATTTTGAAGAAAAATGTGACTATGAAATTTAGAGATTTTACCCGACTTTCGGGTAAATACAGGCTAAATACCCGGGTAGATACCCGAGATTTTACCCAATTGTGTAATTGGTCATCCCTAGTTTTGACTAACAAAGGCTAATTTAAACAAATCACAGTTATGCAATCAGTTAGAAAAGAATAATAAAATCGGGAAGCGTGTTGTTTTAGCATCAAAGTTCAAATTTTTCTGTCAAGATTTTAGTCGAAATAGATAGGGGTCATTAAAACTAGCGTAATTCTTTAAATTGAGAGCCAGCGGTAGTTAAATGGAGATTTAAGTGTACAAATCGATTTAAGTTTCACATGATCATTAGGAGTCGTCACTTCTTTCATGAAATTTCACACCCCATATTTTTTGTAAATGAGGACAAAGTTGGTTTTGCTGTTTTTTAATCAACTGAAAGAAGAAGAAGTGTTGTCTCTGTTCAAAGAGATGACCCAACAACAAAGAAGGGAGCAGCACTCACCTCTTTGTTACCGGTTCCACCTAGAGGAAGGCCAGCCTCTACAACCACTACTAACAAATTACAACTTGCCCCTCTCCAAGCTATTGTTATAATGAGAAGAATACGAAAAAAAGAAGCAGCAGTATCAGTTTCCCGTGACTTACTCCAATAAAACAATCATTGTTGTCCTGAAAGAAGAGGAGCAATGCATGAAACAGTTTTTTAAACACAATAATAATAACCATTTGCTTGTCTTGCATCCTTATTAATTTGACGTTGATTGTTTTTTTTCAAAAAACCTTTTTGGATTGTTAAAAAATAAAGAGTTTTAAAATGGGACACAATTTTTTGAGTAGACGTTTTGCCCATTTTTAACATAATATGTCAAACATTGGCAAACTGCTGATTTTGCCTTGGTCCTTCCTGTTGATTTCTTTGCATAAATTTTTTTGTGAAAGTTTAAAAAATTTGTTTAGACTGCACGCTTGAGTCCGAATGCCTAACGGGCGTTCTAACGGGCGTCCTATCCTCCGCCTAATGGCTCTTCCACGACGTGAGTGTAAATGTAAGGGGTCTTCACGATGCCAAAAACATTTACATTTACACTCACGCCTTCACGATACCAGTGTAAATGCAAATTTCGAACTTTTATTACTGAAACAGTGTATGTTTTGAAGCATCCGCAAAAAGCTTGTTGAATTTTTTAATGGTGTTGGCAGTGTAGACTTTCAAGAGAATATGATTTAATTATAGAATAAACAAAACTGTGAAATTACAATTATAAAACTTGAAAAAATCAATACCGTATTTACTCAAATTATACCCCAGTCTCTAATTATCCCCCACCCCCAACTTTGAGGGTATATATCTAGAAGCAGAGTCAATATTTTGCAAAGCTGTTTTTTGCGTTTTCTTAACTCCCGCAAGCTCTACCGATTCCACTTTTTGGAATTGGTTGAGCACCCGAAAATCTCGAGATCGAATTCAAAAATTTCAGATTTTCGGGAGGTTGAAAAATTATCCCCCATGGGTATAATTAGAGTAAATACGGTATTTGTCAAAAAGAAACACTTATTTTGCAAAAAAAAGTAAATAAGTAACAAATTTGCATTTACACTCGTATCGTGAAAGGGTAAGTGTAAGTGTAAGAGGTCTTCACGATGCAAAAATCATTTACATTTACGTCGTGAAGGAGCCATAAGGCTCCACCTGAGTTTAAAAAATTCGAAACATGGAAAAAAATCAACATGGGGGACCAAGGCAATGTTTTGCCCATTTTTGACATACCGTATTCACTCTGTCAATTCCCCACCACTCGTTTTTTTGACTAGGATTTCAGAATTAGGGCCATTTTTGATTACCAATTTCAAGATTTTTTAGGGGTTAAAAAATAACTTCCCATAAGGAGTTGATAGAGGGAGTACGGTATTTCAAAAATGGGCAAAACGTCACTTCACTTATGTTGCTCAACGAGTTTTTGGGGAAAAGGTTTGTTGTATGTGCCTCCGATTACACAATTAAGTTCTTCTTTTTTTACATCTCTGTCCCTTCCAAAAAAGAAGTTAATCAATGGTTACATTGATCAAATCAAAAGAAATGAAGTCAGGGACAGAGAAGAGTGCAAGGGGCCGGAATTGCACCTCTTAGCAAATTTGGAAATGGGTTAGAACAACAAGAACAAAGTCAAGAGTTACTACATTCTTGTTTTACCTTTTGGGGTAGGCATGTGTCTTTTGAAATAGAGTTTACTGCTAATTAGGTACAGTCAAAGGTCAATGTCGAAGCCCGTTCTCTAAATTCTGTTTACTTAAGCTCCACTCATACTTCCCGCACAACACGCAACAAAATTTGTTGCGCGTTGCGGACCTCTATTGTGCGCAACAGAAAATATGTTGCGCACAACACAGTTCCTTAAAATGTTGCGCGCAACATATTTTTACATGTTGAGGGCAACAACACGACATTTTGTTGCGCGCAACACCGAGTGACGCAACAAGTACTTAATACTTAACAAGTACTTCATAATGCTCAATGCAATAAACCCTCTTTACAATGTCACAGGCAGAAATTAGAGTGCCCCTATACAATTGTTAAAAGGCACAATTTGCAATTCTGAACGTAAAAATCTTTAAATTATGGTTCAAAACGCATTAAGGAAACCCTAAAAAGTTCGTTACCCATTGGGTTCGATCTTTTTTATTCTGATTTTGAACTTTTCGGCACTTCTAAAAAAGGCTGTCCTTCAGCAGTTTTTTTTTGCATTTTTAAGTTTAAAACTTTGGCTATTATCAAAAAACGACCTGCAAAATCCGAATCTCTGCAATTTTCGGGACCAGACTCTCAAAACGGAACTGGCAAAAAAGGACAAAAAACCCGATAAAAATTTTGGAGCAAGTAAAGGTTTGACTCTATTTTTTTTTCAATGAAGCTTTGTTAAATAATTAATTTGTACAGTTACCGTATTTCCTCTAATTACCGCCCCCCCCCCTCTAATAAGCGCCCCCCTCGACTTTGAGGGTCTGTATCTCAGAGCAGGAAATTTTTTTCGAGCAAGTTTTTTTTGCGTTTTCTTAGTTCCTGCGAGCTTTGCCGATTCTGCTATTTTGATTTTGGATTTCCACCCGAAAATTTCAAAATGACTCTAATAAGCGCCCCCTCTAGAGGTCGATCGAAAAATAAGCGCCCCGGGGCGGTAATTAGAGGAAATACGGTAACTCTCAACAAGCTTCAACAGCGGCCTATCCTAACAGTTGAAAGTGTTCTAATAGTGAAAAGTTGAAAGTTGAAGGCGTTCTGAATGTTAAAAGTGGCTCACTTTCAACTGTTAGGATCAGTGATGTCACCGCACCGGGTGCCGCACCGGCACCGGTGCGGAAATTTTTGGAGGCCGGTGCGGGTGCCGGTGCGGGTGTTTAGAAATTTACATCACTGGTTAGGATAGGCCGCAAGTGTCGTTTCATCAAGTATAGGTTTAAGTTGTACATATCCTCTGGCTTTAACTTTGCCAAATTCTTGCGAATTGCTTGCTGGTGCAACTCTCCAAGAGATCCGATCAAATTTTTTTATATGTAAATTTGCCAAATTTAGTTTGCTTTGCATATACTCCTCAAAATTTTAGCCTGCATTCCATCTCAGATGTTGCTATCTAGAAAGTATTCTTAAACCAGAATTCTGGCTCACCGACCATTTGCTTTTATGGCATACCCTTACAAACCGATCTCGTGGGACAAATACTATAGTAGCTCAACTAGAGTTGGTAGGTTTACGAAACAAAGACAAGACTTTTATTTTTATTTGATCAGAACATGCTTCCGTGACAAGTGGATTAGCTGCTGGCATAACCATAGGTGTCTTCCTCACTGTTTTTTTGCTCACTTTTGGATGCAGGTTGTACAACAGAAGACTGGACAGAAGGAATTCTGGTTGGTTTATTTTTAAAACACAAATTATTTGTTTGGCCAAATTGCAAAGCTATTTGACAACATAGAAATCCTTTTATAGCCTTTTTTAAATATTTTGGCAAATTGTTGGTAATTTTCGGAAATATTGGCTTAATAACTGGTGTAAAAAAAGTTCCCGGTGGGTTTTTAGGCTAATGTTTAATAACAAATTTTATTTCAAAAAAATATTCCAAATATATGGTTTTGTAGCTCTTTCCTTCCTCTACCGAATGATATATAAAGTTTTCATTTTACTCAATGAAATGGCCTCCCTACGCCTCAATGCTCAGGCATGGTTTGCCGAGCATTTCCCTGATGCCATCACTGTTGACCCTGATTGGCACAACCTAAAAGGTGAATGGCCGCACAATTCTCCCGACCTCAATGTCCTGGACTACTTTGCCTGCCCTTACCTCCAGTCAAAGGCCTGCTCTAGGCCCCACAAATCCATCCCGGCACTGAAGGCATCATTGGTCAGAGAGTGGGACGCGGTTCTCCAAGAAATGATCCAAAACGCCATTGACGCTTTCCCGAAAAGACTTCGGAAATGCATTGAGGTGCAGGGAGGCCATTTTATTGAGTAGAATAAAATCTTTATATATCATTCGGTAGAGGAAGGAAAGAGCTACAAAACCATATGTTTGGAATATTTTTTTGAAATAAAATTTGTTATTAAACATTAGCATAAAAACCCACTGGGAACTTTACACCAGTTAATTTATTCAAAGGCCATGGTTGAAATCACCCGTCAAAAAGTTGAAAAAAGATTCCATATCGTAAAAAACCAGCTTGGAGGACTAAGGCATCCAAAAAAAGTTTTGTTTTCCGCAAAAAAATTAACTCTCCCGTCAAACTTTTTTATACTGTCAAAGTAATTTGATTACGAGTAATTGTTGATTTTGAATCGCACCCCAAAAGTCTAAATTTAACCAGTAAATTACTGAATTTCACTAGTAAATTTTATTTTGACGTTTTTCTTTAGCTTCATGATGTAATTTTTTTCAAGTCAACTTTTTTAAAAACCTTTTTATGTGTACATTTATCAAATAATTCAGTGGATTTTGATAGCTTATTAGAAAGCCAAGATCCAGGGGTACATGCTAATTCAAAAAAGTTTAAAAAATTACAATAAAATTGAGTGAAAAAAAGTTAAAATAAAAAGCATAAATCCTCACAATGCCATAGATCTTGAAAGATCAGATTGAAATCCACTCTGAAGTGACTTACCTTTTTTCATTTTAAAATAATTGCTCCTTTTAAGCCACCTCCTCGCAGCTGAGCAGACGTTGGCATTCAGTGTCAGATCTATTTCTATGTGGAGCTGCGCCAGCACAACCCCCTCCTCCTTATGAAGTGGCTATCAAAATGCCGAAACCTGCTGAAGCAGAGCCCCCTCCATTTGCTGAATCAACGGACAGGTCTTACAGTTCTCCTATCTCTTCTCATAGCTCAGGTTGTCCACCCTCTTACAGTCAAGCAGCTGATTCCACTGCTTTCAAATAGGTGGGCATTACATTTGTGTAAGTAGGTATAGGTGAAAAGAAGTGAAATTATTATAAAAAATGGGTAATACTTTTTGTCAGAGATTCACTTTTTTGTCACAGATTTTTGTCTGTTTCTCTCAATTATTTTAATTTTTTGAAGTTTTATCACCATCAGTTAGCCCTGCGATTCTATTTTTAAACGAGGTACCTTTTGCTGCAACATCTTTGCAAAATGTAGCACAAAAAGGTAAAAGTATAAAGCAAATTATTCTTCTGACTTGCTTCATACCTTTACCTTTTTGTGCTATATTTTGGAAAGATGTTTCAACAAATGAGACCTTCTTAAAAACTAGAATCGCAGGTCTATCTGATGGTGTTAAAACTTAAAAAAAAATTAAAAATTTGAGAGAAACAGGCAAAACGAAAATCTGTGACAAAAATAAATAAATCTGTGACAAAAAAAGTTTGGCTCTATATGTGTTCATGCCGACGCCGGAAAAAATATGCCTTGGTCCCCCCTGTTAATTTTTTTTGCAAAAAAATCAGTTTTTGCCTTGGTCCCCCAAGCTGATTTTTTTCATTTTTTATTAATTTTTGATGAAAAATAATAAAAATGCACTTTGCGTGTTAGAAATATAAATTTACGAGACTACTCCTAGAGTAAATCGATTGCTATGCAGGCCTGTATTGGCAGGAGCACGACCAAAAACAGCACATTTTCCATTGAAAAGGATCAGTATACTTATAAGTTAATAGAGAAAACTATTTAATTCAAACACAAGAACTAAAATGCCTGCAATTAAATGGTTCACGGACAATTAGATAAGCAAAAATTTGCAAAAAAATTAACAGGGGGGACCAAGGCATATTTTTTCCGGCGTCGGCATGAACACATATAGAGCCAAAAGTTTTACCTTATAAAAATTCATAATTTCATACTTAAAGGACCATTGCCGTTGATGACACCGGCAATTTCGAGTTTTTGAATTGGCGGGGGACAGCCGAAAATGCGCAAAATGTTTTTCGAATTATTTTTTTATTTGCATTTGTAATCTATATTTCATGTATTGACTGAGGCAAAGCGTTTTCCAACACTTATACCGTATATCTTCTAATAAGAACCCATGGGGCCTTATTTTTCGACCCCTCTTTGGAGGTGGGGCCTTATTGGAAGATGGGGCCTTATTTTTCAATACAAAAATGACAAAAAAAAATTTAAATGACAAATATAATTTGAAAAAGTAAAAGTCTTGAAATAGAATTTTAATTTTCTTGGCCGCCAGTAAAGTTACTTAATTGGCTGTCGTGTTTCTCTCTCTCTCAATATTTTCTGTTTTCAGTTAAAATGAGCGATCGGCCGGCTAACAATTTTCGCGCAGCAGCAGAAGCTTTTCTCTCAGCTCCAGCAAATTGGGCTTTGATGCAATATAATCGTGATCTTTCAGCGGCTGTAGAAAAAGAATTCCCAAATTCCCAGCAGAAGCAACCCAACGGCTAATTTCTAACGATGAAGATGAGCTCCAGCTACATGAAGACGAGGGAACGCAAAAGAAAAGAAGAAAGCTACACCACTACGACGCTGCTACAAAGTTGGAGGCTATCAAATGGGCTCGTGAAAAAAAGTCAGCCAAATCAGGAGAAAAATTCAATATAAAGTCAGCAGCTCGGAAATTCGACGTCGATAGGAAATGCGTCAGAAACTGGATCAAGCAAGAGGGTGAGCTGGAGCAAAAAGTGTAAGATTTTTACTTTTTGCTTTTTTCGATTCTGTTCTTGTGATTTAACAACAGTTCTGGCCCCCAGAAAATTATGCGGAAGTTGTCGCCAGGTTCATAGTGCATGTGAAACAGTAGACAAAATTCAGCCATGTGATTGCAATGGACGAGACTGCCATGTGGTTTGACTGTCCTGATGGCCGCTGCATTGAGACAAAGGGCGCCAAAGATGTAGGATTTCTTTTTTTATATAGGAATAGATCTAGTTTTTGATTCCAGGGGACTGTCGTAACAACGGGCCATGAAAAAATTAGGGTGACAGTCTGCCTAGCTGCTAGAAGTGAGGGAACAAAGCTCTTGCCGTATGTGCTCGTAAACCGGAAACGACGAATTCAAAGGCAAACTGATCGTGAATTGGAATGGCTCCGTTTGGATGGACGGTTCGACTACTGAAGGTTTCTTGCGCAATGTGATCAAGGCTGTCTGCATTTTCTCTGACAAGCGACTCTTGGTGTGGGATGCCTTTTCTGCTCACAAATGCGTGAAAACAATGGCAATGCTAAAAGAACTGTGCATCGAAGCAGCATTCATCCCTGGCGGTTGTACAAAATTTATCCAGGTAAGATTTTTGAACTCTGAGCTACTAAAATTACATCTTTAGGCACTTGGCGTCAGCTAGAACAAGCCGTTTAAGGGACACATCAGAGACTACTACACGATATGGGTGACTAATGGCTCTCATAAGCAGTTCACTCCAACCGGGAATCCGGAGGCTCCTGCTCTTGAATTGGTCTTGGGCTGGATCTACCGAGCTTGGTTGGAAATCTCTAAGGAGACCATCATAAAATCTTTCGAGGGTTGGTTTTTTTGGTTTTTCTGGTGATTTCTCTCCTTCCCTTTTAGCGTGTGCTACTCCAACTGATGGCACAGGGAATGAAAAGTGCTTCAAACCTGAGGGATCCATCGGTGTGAAAGGAGTCAAGATTCTTCGTGAAATCAGAGATCAAGAGAAACCGCATATCCATCTTCCATCACATTGACGCACCCGACGAAAGATCATTGCGTAGCCATTGCAGAACCCAAGCAAATTTCCCTTCTGTGTATTGCATGCACCTTCCATTTTCTAAAATAAGCAGTGAAACAAATTAAGTACAGAAACAATGAGAGTAAAAGTCTGGTGAAAAAACATTGCCTTGGTACCCGTATTGTTTGACTCAAAAATGTGGCCCAATTTGAAATGGCCCATTTTTCTCCTCCCCAAAATTTTGGACAAATTTTAAATGCAGTCAAAAAATAATTCGAAAAACATTTTCGGCGTAAAAGAGCTGCCTCCCGCGAGTTTAAAAACTCAAAATTGCCATTGTCATCAACGGCGATGGTCCTTTAAAGTTCATAGTTCCTTTTGGCGAAAAAGTGCACCCTTTTGTGAAAATATTCCCCCTTGTTTCGTTTTAATTAAAAAGGCATAAATTTTCACACTTTTTATAAAATTTTGGGTAGCCCTGAAATTCTAATTTCTAACAAGATATCAGTTGCTGCAACATCTTTGCAAAAATAGCATAAAAAGGTTCAAGTATGAAGAATTTTTCTGGCTTGCTATATACTTTTGCCTTTTTGTAATATATTTTGCAAAGATGTTTCAACAACTGATACTTCTTGCAGGGCTACCTGATACAGTCGAACCTCGATATAATGAACTCTCGATATAACCCCTCTGCACAATTTGGTTGGATTTGACTAGGAGGACATAATCAAGTGGCTACCAGACATTTTCCAACATTTTTGAAATTTGTCGGCCGAAATTTTCCAAAAATATTGGAAAATGTGGCGCATTCCAAAAATATTGGAAATTGTCTGGTAGCCAATCAAGTATACCCTTGATATAACAGACCCTCGATATAATGAGCATTTTCTCAAAATTTTGCAGACAAATATACCTTTGGCATAACGAAACCTTCTATTTGACGAACATTTTTTAAAAAAAATATTGCAGGTAAAAGTTATGATATAATGAAACTTTTGAATTAAAGGGAGCCTTATTAGAGGGGGCGGCAATTAAAGGAAATACGGCATTGATAATAGAAAGACATGTGTTTACTTAAGGCCCATTCACAATGAGAATTCTGTTTGCGGATGCTAAAAAAGACTACTCACTAAGAATCCGAAAAAGAATCCTAGCTTTTTTTAATTTTTCCCCAAAATTATCCAGTTGGTGTGGTTTTTTTATTTTCCAGTTGCTTATGTAGCTTCTCACATCATATAGTTGAGGTTTAGGGCTACCAAATGAGCCATTGACAAAGTAAATATTGCTTTAAAAACTCAGATAAAATTTTAAGAATCCGCCCAAGAATCCTCACTCGAATTTGAGTGCGGATGCTTTGGCAGATTCTTTCCTTTTTATCTCAATTTCTCAAACAACATCTACTTTATCAAATGCTCATTTTGTAGCCCTGAATCTTAGCTATGAGATGGTACTAACAGAATAATCTTTTAAAAAATTTTTAAAAAAAAGTTATGGCCATTTCCGTGTGACAAATCTGATTTAGCATCCGCAAACAGCCTACTCATTGTGTTTTCGCCTTTACACATTATTAGGCGAATGTAGTAAACCCTTAATTTAACGAACCCTTTATTTAGTTTTGGTTAAATTACTTCAATATAACGAGCCATCGTCATAACGAACCCTCGATATAACGAATATTTTCTGCGCCCCCAAGGGGGTTCGTTATATCGAGGCTTGACTGTAGTGTTAAAATTTTTAAAAAAGTATTTCTTCTTTTAATTTTTTCTTTTCAAGTTAAAACGAAAAAAGGGTTACATTTTCACAAAAAGGGGCACTTTTTTGCTAAAAGGAGGTAGTTTTGCATGAAATATGATATACCGTGTAATCTCTTTTAACCACCCATGGGAAATTATTTTTCAACTTGTCGAAAATCGGAAAAATTTGGGCGAAAATCCAAAATCGAAAAAGCGGAACTTGTAGAACTCGTAAACTTCTAAGAAAACGCAAAAAAAACAGATTAAAATAGAAAACAGACTGAGATATAGGTCTTCAAGGGGTGGGGATTAGTGGAGGTTATACGGTACCACTTTTTTAAATTTTCTAGTGATAAATTTGTCGTCCAATTTTTTTGGTTAAGCAACTAAGGTTTAGTCACAAAACCGAATTGCAGTCGCCTCTTGATTTAGTGTAGGCCCGTGGGGACTGGGAAAATATACACTAAATCGAGAGTTTTGCCTTGATGACTTAATAATGATCCAAAACTTTTACAAAAAGAATCTTTTATTCAACAAACAGTATTAAAGATACTACAGTCAACTATCGCTATAGAGCGACTCTCGGTATAGAGCGTCATGTCCGATGATTTGGTTGGTTTACTTTAAATATAAAGCAACCATCGCTATAGTGCCACTTTCGATATAGTGCACTCTTCTCCGTTACAAACCGAAAGCGTACTCTCAACCTAGTGTGGCTGCCATATTTTTCATTGCAATGAAGTTGTCAAATGGTTTGGTATATAGTCAGCTCTCGCTATACAGTCAACTATCGCTATAGAGCGACTCTCGGTATAGAGCGTCATGTCCGATGATTTGGTTGGTTTACTTTAAATATAAAGCAACCATCGCTATAGTGCCACTTTCGATATAGTGCACTCTTCTCCGTTCCTGACCGAAAGCGTACTCTCAACCTAGTGTGGCTGCCATATTTTTCATTGCAATGAAGTTGTCAAATGGTTTGGTATACAGTCAACTTTTGCTATACATTCAATTCTTGCTCTACATTAAACTCTCGATACACAGTCAAGCCCCGCTACACAGTCAACTGTCGCTGAGCGAGATATTTGATCGGCTAAAGTAATCACAGGTCGCTTTTTGCAGTATTTTTTGATCAATCTATGAAAAACAAATACATGTACATGTTAAAAAAAGCTATTTTAATCAAATTACAAAAAATACACTAACTAAATCGAGTTGTTTTTAGAGTTGTTTTCTTTGTCGGGACCGAGAAAAATATACATTAGTTCTACTAAATCGAGAGGCGACTGTAACACCAAAAACTGATAAAAACGAAAAATTAAAAAAGTTACACAAAATTGCTAAAATACTTGCGAGCCAGTTGCATGATTCTACATTCAGGGATTGCTGAAGTCATCAGTTTCTCCAGGTTACTTTGTCAGTATTTCCCCATGTTCTTCTCCGTTTAATAACTACAATGCACATATATGTTAAAGAGCACTGGGATGCTTCTCAGTGCTCTTTAATCTATAAGAGAACACCATATAAACGGCTTGGGCTCCATAACTCGCGCGTTTGTGAGAATGATCTAATTTGCAGATTTCATAATTTTTGGATCAAAAAATGTTAGAAAGATTGCATAAAATCAAAATAATGTGATATTCTCCATGATCAGCCGATGAAACCGGGGTCGATGAATTCACCGCACACCTCTGTTTTTCACGCTAAAAATTATAATTCTAAAAAGTTTGAGATGACCACAATTTTGTATCGTTAACAAAACTAATGTTTCAGGGCCAAATCATCGATCTTGGTGATGAAAATCTCAAAAAACTAATATCTAGGTAAATAGAGATGCTCAGTGTACAATAATTTATTTCTAGCAGGCATAATCACTTTTCTAGCGTCAACGGGTTGTGCGTATTTTGTTTTCCTTATTTTTTACTCAATAAAATAATTTGCAAATATGTGTAACAGTATAATCAAGCCAACAATAATTCTTGAGTGCTTTTCGAAGATATATTTTGGGCCGAGATAGGCAGTTCCCCTTCCTCGACCATGCCCTGTTCTTTGTCACACAAAGCAGCATTGTACTTGTCGAATTGGGTATAAAACATGGTTTCCACCTGGCTATTGCCTACTGTGCTGTTACTCTCATGGATTTCTGCTAGTTTTTGGCGAGAAAATTCAAGCATGTGCTCAGGGATGTTAGTCTTTAGCTGAACACACAGACGAAGAAGGTGCAGTTTGGTGGAGGGGAATTTCTGAAAACTTTGGTTAAGAGCTAGATTTAATTTAATTAGCAAGACTAACAGGGAAGGGACAGTGACTTTGACCTGGGGATTTTTTGATGATTTTTTTGATGCACTTTTTTGTAGAACGTGCCCAAATCCCATGTGAATTTAGCTCCCCACCTCTCAAAGTCAACAAAAGTTTTAGAAATGACCCATGGCCCAGGGGTCAGTTATAAAAGACCATGATATGGGTATCGCAGTCTTTTTAGAACTTTGAGCGACTTTTGTACCGCTTTTGTGGGCTTTCTCAGGATTTCTCAGGAATTTAGGCACGCTCTACAAGAATACGCAGAAAAAAAAAATCATCAAAAGTTCCCTCAGGTCACAGTCAGGGTCCCTCCCTTGTAAATAACTTCCTTAGGCGTGAGTTATTAATAGAGCGGTCAAGATAGAGGTGTGAGGTCTTTGAGGTGCCGTAACTCAGTCAGATTTTGTAGTTTTACCGATTTGAAAATCTTTTTTACCATTTTCCAGGCTACTATCCTTTCCTATCATCTGATATGAAAAACAAAAGTTTAGAAGGGGACCTTGCATCTCGTATCTCACAACCATGTATCGACATCGCATATCGTGGAACTTATTTACTTTTGGGTTAAAAAAATTGTTGGAATTTTTTACCAATTTTTTTGACAACTTTTTCCCAAATTTTTTTATTTTTATTTTTTTCTACATATATTTTACTCTTAAACGATGAATACAATTTTATGATAATTAACAAAATTAAATTGGTAATTTTCGGTTGGTTAAAACATAAATTAAAGCATTAATGACCCCACTGCGCTGTATCTACCCTAATACCTGTATTGGATATCCTTAGAAAAAGTAAAAAAATATATTTGTGAAAAATTTACCGAAAAAAATTAGTGGCTTCTATAAAGCAAATAAGTTTCATTACTCATACCCTCATTGTGACCGAGCCGTAAGAAAGTCGACTATATAGTGAGTTCAAAGTTTTTGCATTTAAAATAACTTTTAACCTCGATAGAGCTGAGCAGCAACGAAACAATCAAAGAAGTCGCAATTTCTTCGTTTGATATTAGAGGATCACAGGCAGTTGTGTGAATAATCCTGTGAATGAGTAAGTGGATCCAAGGGTCTTGGATGGTTATCTAAAGTGTTAGGAGGTTACCTTTTTGTATTTAAAACAATCACAAACCTGATCCACCAGTTCTGGAAGTATTTGAACATAGCGTAGAACCGCGAGATGACTGTGGCACTTTCGTTTGCTAGGCAATAAATCTATGATATAATGGATCCAGAGAAGGGCACAGATCTTGTCCGTCTTCAAAAACTTGGATACTGATTCAGGAACTGGTTTTGGGACTCTCTCTTGACCAAATTCCTCGATCACTTCGTCTAAAATGGGTGTTGAGAAATGGCACATGAAAAAGGGATATACCTGGTGCTTTTTGTAGTTCAAGTCTAACCATATCCTCAGAAATCATCGTAGTTAAAGCTGGCATAAAGACTGTGAGGATTTCAGTATTGACAAATTGCTGAGGTAAATCTTCTATTGAACCTGACTCCTAAGACGATAAAAATGGTGTAAAAATGTAATTTGGTTAACAAGGGAGGGACCCTGACCCGAAAGGACTTCAATCAAAAAATTTTTCGCGTATTCTTATAGTGCTCAATTCCCCTGTGAATTTGGCTTCCCAGCTATGAAGGCTAACAAAGAATAGAGCAATGACCCATGGCCCAGGGGTCAGTTATGAAAAACCATATGATATGGGTATCGAGGTGTTCTTAGAACTTTGGAGTGCAGTTGTACTACCTTTTTGTAGGCATTTGTAGCTGGGAAGCCAAATTTATCAGGAACTTTGGCACACTCTAAAAGAATATGCAAAAAACAATATTTTGCAAAACCCCAGTTCACGGTCAGGGTCCCCTCTCTGTAAATTTTATCCGAAAACCTTTAAAGTGATACCTGATTGCCAGAAAAAGTGGAATACCAGGCACCCAATGATAATAGTTTGAGAAGGAGTTGAAGTGGAAGATGATCTCTTGGAAGGTAAGCGCCCGAAGAAGCAATATCTTTCAACACTTTGACAACCATTGAGCACAGAAAGTGAATCACATGAGGATCATTAGCTATCATGCCCAAGTCTGTAATTACCTAAATTTATTGCATAAAATTGTGCTTTTGAACGATTGAGATCACTTTGCTGTGGCTTTTCCGACTCGTTTCTGCTAGGAGAGTTTTCAACTTTGAGGTTTGCTGAGCATCCAAGTGTTTTTGCATTAGACAAGCGTCTAAACACCAGGCAAAGTCATGGCAGTCGTCTAAAAATTTTAAGTGTGGTTAACACTCAATTTGAGGGGCTTTCCCATTCATTGATTCCTGCATATCGAATAGCGATAGATACGGTATTTCCTCTAATAAGCTGACATGTAGGCACGTAGTTCAGGCTCCAAATAATCAGAAAAATTTAGGGCCAAATTATAAAAACAAAGTTTAGGGTACTGGGTAGGGTAGGAGCCGGTCGTTAAACGGACCCGGTCGGTTAACCGAACCGCAACGATTTTTGGCAAATTAACCGAAACCGAAAACCGGGTACGAAAAATCCCACCCTAGTACTGGGTATAACATCAGTTAAAATAAGCTCGCTAAATTTTAGCCACACCCTATCAGCGATCGACACTAATGGAAAAGACAAAGAAAAGACGATGAAGGATCTGGTTACTCTTCCAATTTTGATTTTCTCCCGTCCAGATTCTTGCTGGATGAATCCCAGTCGTATACCCGCCGCATGATAAAGCTTGCATGATCAGTAGCTTGATAGACAAGCTTTTGCATAAAAAAAACTCCATTAGACTAGTATTTCAAGCTTCTCTGGAAACTTTTCAAATATTTTTTGTTGATTGGTGGTTTAATTTTCTTTTTCCGGTTTAAAGTTCATTCGCAAAAAAACTTACAGAAAAACCCGAAATAAAATAAATTACCAAGTTTGACTGCATAATCCACATTCAAGTCATGAATGGTCATTAGTAGCTCTAGTCTAAGGGAGCAGTAGTGAACGCACCCGGTAGACAAGTATCCCACCCGGATCACATCCATCAAGCGTTTGTACAGCACTTCTTGTTCTCCTATCATAGTCACTAATTCTAAACAATTATTTTATATCCTTTATTTTTGCTGTAACACAAAATACTCTGATGACCAACCCTGTATTTGTGGCCATTGTCTTCTGGACTTGGTGGTGTCACAGGTAAAAAAGTTAGTCGGACTTTTATCCACACCTAGTAATATCGCTTGCTTCTCATCCAAATAGCTTTGAATAACTGGATTGACAGCTTCCAGAAACAGGTCTTCATTTTTAACCCAGATTTGCTGTCTAACTAAATTTTTTCGTGTGCTTTTAACAAGATACAGTACAGTCAAACCTCGATTTAACGGGCCCCCTGGGGACCGGAAAAAATGTTCTTTAAATCGAGAGTAAACTATTAGTCATTTTACGTAATCGCTGTCGAAATGGGCATCAAAAAAAAGGTTGGTTAAATCGGGGTTTCGTTAAATCGAGGTTTGACTGTATACGTAATAATAAATGGTCATCCAACTCGTTCAAAATCGTGTTTGTGGCATTGCGTTTTTACCCACTGTTTGAAAACAGCTCTTAGCCATTTTTTTCTTATTTTGTAGCCAGTGAGATGAATTACAAATGAAGAGGTAGCTTGCCTGAGAGAAGTCTTCAAAAAGTGGGTCGAAAACGCAATGCCACAAATACGATTTTGGACGAGATAGATGACCATTTATTATTACGTATACAGTCCAACCTCGATTTAACGAAACCCCCGATTTAGCCAAAGTTTTTTTGATGCCCATTTCGACAGCGATTACGTAAAATAACTAATAGTTTACTCTCGATTTAAAGAACATTTTTTCCGGTCCCCAGGGGGCTCGTTAAATCGAGGTTTGACTGTACTGAATTTAGGGGTGCCCGTTTTTTATTAGAAGGTATACGGTAGCTTAAAATTAACAAGAAAACTGTTTGAACTCTAAACACTCCTCATATTTTTATTTTTGGATGCCTTTGTCTTCTAAGCCGACGTTCGTTAGATTCCAAATAGTCAAAAAAATCAACTTGGAGGACCATGGCGTCCAAAAAAGTTGTGGTAGAACATAGGGATGCCTATAGGCCTGTTTTTTGCACTCAGCAGATTAAAAAATATGACAGCTTTACATTTTACATCCGAAAGGCTCCATTCTAAGATATATTACCTGTGACCGAACAGAGATTGTAAAATTCTTTGTCGCAGACAATCAGTTTTAAATATCTGAATTCAAAATTTTACATCATAATAGGAAATTTTTTAACTTACCTGTCCGCCACCTTTGGAAGTAGCCTCAAGGTTTCGAGCACAATAGGTCGAATGGCTTCTGCTCTGTAGAGTTTAAATGATTTTTCTAGTTGTTGCTGAATTTATGAAGTAGAACAAAATTATTAGAATTTTTAAAGACCTCTAATTTCAGTATGTTCCCAGGTGTTCTCTTCTCGCCTAATGATTTGAGCTTTGCTAGTACTTTTTCTGTCAAGTCATTGTGTACCATCTCATAATACTCTGAACGCCTAACCCCATGCAGATCCAGCAACCTTAAAATGTGTTCAACAGTTGGGAATAAAGGAATAGGAAGGACATTTTGTTATTTGCAATTTGTGGCAAAAGTAGCGCTATAAGTTAACCAAAATATTTTTTGGTTTTTCTAAATATTTCAGACTGCTTTTGTGACATGCAAATACTATACTAACCAATCTCAAAAAACTCACTTCATCACAGGTTTTAGAGATGAAAGCTTAAATGTGGATATTGAAATTAGTTTTTACTAAACAACCTAACCTGGATGCTATTGTCTGTTTGAAATTGTTTGATTGCTTCTACTGGATCCTGTAAACAACTAACTTTTATGGCCCGGTAATTTTTATAGAAGGATTTTTGCTATAAACTTTCCTTGCAAAATCAACTTTAATAGGGTTGTAGAGTACCCAAAATTTTAGACTAGGGTGCTCGAATTTCGGTTAGGACTCGAAATTCCCTAGTGATGTACCCGGGCTCGAAACCCAAAATTTTACAGATTTTGAGTGCAATTACCCGAAAAAGGGTGTTGACTCGACAACCCTAGACATTATGTCTATTGATCGAACGGAGACCAGTTTAAAACCATGATTTGGAAAAATCCTAATGCAAAGACCGCTTTTAGAAGATTTTTTTTTTAAATCTGCACACAATTTTCAAAATGTCTGGCTTATTTTGCTATTTTTTATGTCTGAAAATTACCTGACATGTAGTCAGTAGTTGCCTCAGATTATTGGAAGTTGCTGCAAAACGATCTAGTATTGCAAAAAAAAACTTTCATATTTCTTTCAGCGACTCACCAATCCCACAATTTTCCAAATCCTTTAAACACTGTGCTGGATTCATGCTTTTCTATACGAATAAAAAAAAATACAGTCGAACCTCGGTTATACACCACCCCAAGGGACCGACCTTACAGTGGCGTATAACCGAGATGGCGTATAACTGAGGTCGCAAATTTATTTCAACATTAATAAATAAATTAAATGAGGTTCATCTACAGTCGACGTTTTCACTTAGGAAACTCAAAGGACCGGCCAACTTACCGGGTTTGACACCTTTTTTTACCTCAAGATTTCAAGACTTTTAAAGTTTTGTTTCGACAGTCTGGCCCCAAATATTGGAAAGATTGCGATTTAGCCGATCGTTTTTTAGAAAGCCAAAATTTTGCCAGAACTCGATTAAAAAACAGGGATTTTCAAAAGAGTCCGTCCGAAGTGAGAGCTTTTGAGCTTTTTTAGAGCAAAAGCGTTTTCAAAAACGATCTGCAAAATCGGAATGCTTGCGATATTTGGGAACAAACTGTCAAAACAGAACTGGAAACAGTTTTAAAAAATATAGGTAAAAAAGCGCCAGACACGAGGTGGGAACTAACTTCTGTCCTAAGTGAGAGCGTCGACTGTACAAATAAAATATTGAATCCGTGAAAAAACAACATAACACATGATGTGAGACAAAAAAAGAGAACATACGACTTAAAAAAGTGGCGGTAATTCAAATCTGACGTTTTTGACTTGTTAGTTTTAAATGAAAAATTAATTTGATATGAAAAATGAGGTGTGGCGGTTAACCGAGGTTGATTTTGACTGTGCGGGTCGACATTAGGGTGGCGTATAACCGAGGTGGCGTGCAACTGGGGTGTCGTTTTACCTAATTTCCTTATTGGCCAACCAAATCAGCGGTACTTATGTACTTAGGGGGCCCCCTTTTTTAGTTAACTGTGAATAGTGTTTAAATGTCTCCTAAGTAATTTTTATACGCTAAAAACGATAAAAAAGGTTTTTTTCTAACATTTTTCCCTATTAAAAATTAGGTTTTTGAAATTTTTTTTGTTGCCACAGGACCACCAGTTGCCTTGGTTTTAAGCCTATCCAAAGCCTATCCAAATACTATTTTTGGGTTGATTAACTTATAAGAACAGGGCGATTCTTTTTAAAACTTAATTTTTACTTAAGGAAAATGTTAGAAAACTCTGTTTTTATCGTTTTTAGTAGGGTGATGCGGTTACGGTTAATTTATCACTACCCGGTTTTCGGTTAACCGCATTTTGGCGTACCCGGTTTCCGGTTACGGTTTTTTAGTTTCGCTTCGGTCGGTTAACCGGAAAAAAAACTCGGTTTCGGTTATTTTTGTCGTAAATTAACCGGAATTTTGTTGTACCCGGTTTTCGGTTAATCGCATTTTTTCGTACCCGGTTTTCGGTTTCGGTTAATTGGGCAAAAACTGGTCCGGTTCGGTTAACCGACCGTGCACCACCCTAGTTTTTAGTGTATAAAAATTACTTAGACGACATTTAAACACTGTTCACATTTAATTAAAAAAGGGGCCCCCGCAGGTACATAAGTGCCAAATCAGCTTTGTGGTACATATAGCGAGGGTGGCATTTAACTGAGGCTCGACTGTAGCACATTTTTTTAGTAAAAAAACAAAATTAATTTTTGAATAACGAAAAAAGTTACAAATATAGTTCATTTGGCTTTGTGTTTTTCCAAAACTTTTTCTTGTTTTCCGGAAACTTTTTTCACCTTTTCTTTTAGCTTGTTGATTTTTGCTAAGTGTGTGGACCTATATTAGTGAACTAATTTGTTGTTGTGTTCAGGTTATTTATTTATTTTTGATTGGCTTACAAGATAAATGGATTACGAAGAAGACGACGATGATGTGTTTCGATATTTGCCTACTTTGCGAAAAGAGCCTTCTGTCAAAGATTTAATTGTGGATGATTACGAAGGAGATCAAAGTTAGTTTGCTAAAAAAAATACCGTATTACAGTCAAGTCTCGATATAGTGACACCCCTCGGGACCGGCGCTAGGTGTCACTGTATCGAGGGTGTCACTATATCAAGACTTTATAATCAAAGCTAAAAAACTGTCACTATATCGAGACTCTACTCACAATGTTCAGAGAAAAGTATTTTATTCAAGCATAAACATTATACACTACTTCAAAAAACAAATATCAACAGCTCGACGAGGAATGATTTGTGATTTTCGGCTGCTTCTGTTTCTTACGGCACTCTTCGTAGAAGAACATACAAGTGAGAACAATATTTAGAATAAGAGAAATATTAAAAACCTATAAGTTTCCACCATGTCGTCCACGTTCAGGAAGTCCTACATCGAAATTTGTTCGTCGATTCCTCCAAGATCATGCAAATCGTTACAGGAATTGAGGAGTTATTCATCGTCATCGGCTTCGTTCGTGGCTGAGTCTTCTTCCTCTGCATTTGCTGCCCCCTTATGAATGAACTTGGCATGGCGGAAGCAGTTCTTGATAGGGTCACTTGCTCCCAGGCTCGGAGAATCACATGAAAAGAGACGAGCAATGATACTTTGTAGTTCTTTTTAACTTTTACACTTTAAAAATTATGTGTTTTTTATTAATGGTGTCACTATATCGAGACTGATTTTGTTAGTCGGAACTGTCGCTAGGTGTCACTATATCGGAGTATCACTATATCAAGACTTGACTGTATCTAGAAAAATAGTCTGGTTGTTTATTTTTTAACCTTTTTTCGGCAAAAAATTGTCTCCTTTTTTAGCTAAGAGTATTCTTAAAGGGGCATGCCTGTGCGCGACATGGAGAAAAGGCGGGGTCCAGCAGTTTTTCTTTCTCGACACATTTTTACATGCGTTTTCATCTAAATTTTTTTATGTTTTTGTCTAGTTTTTAAAAGTAGTATGAAGTAGTATGTAGTATGTCATCAATATTAGGTTTGACGCGTAACGAGTGCAAAATGGAACGATTCATAAAAATTGCTGGTCTCCGCCTTGACTTTCCTTTGATGGAGGCGACCCGTCAATTAAAAATTAAATTTATTACAAGAAAAAGGCTCAGGGTATGGGTTTTATAGGGAGGTTAAAACTATTGAAGATAATACAGTATTTATTATACAATTTTATTTCGCCACTTTTTAATTTTTTATCATTTAGGCTGGTATCAGTCTTTTATGAGCAGTAAGTTTTCAATTTTATTCTTTACACTTTCAATGCGAATTACTGGACAAAACGGTGACCTCAATGTACCCTATTTCCTCTAATAGAGCCCCCTTCTAATAGAGCCCCACCCTCCTCTAATAGATCCCCACCCCCTTATTTTTTGACTAGAACTTCAGAGTTAGGGTGACTTTTGATTGACAATTTCAAAATTTTTGGGCATTCAAAAAATAAAGCCCCCTGAGGCTTCAATAGAGGAAATACGGTAACAAACCTTTTTTTCGATGCTCATTCGGCCAACATTTAAGTTAACATGTCATTAAAAAAATTTGCCGAGTGTAGTGGCAAATTTCTTAATCTGGAAATATCCAAGATAAGAGCTCCAACTACACTCAAGGTTCTGACAACAGTTTCTAAAATTGTAAGGACTCGCATCGGCATACAAAATTTTAAAATGGCCAGATTTTTTTACAAGCATACATTTATGAGAAGTGTTGTAGGTGTTAGTGATGATGTGGACCCGGTGAAGTTGCAAGAACTGGTGGTTGACTACCTCATTTGTACAGGCTACCAAGAGGCCGCCGACCAGCTATGCGCTGAGATACCATTTCCTAAGCAAAACACGCCGAGTGCAGATAGTCTAGAACAAAGAAACAATATTCGGTAATTTCGAAGATAAATGCCTTTTGTTAAAAATACTGTTTTACAGCAATTCTATTGTCAACGGCGATTTGGAGGGAGCACTGCAGCAAATTCAAGGTACTACTTAATGAGAATTAGAGCAGTCTTGAAGTTTTTGAATTTTTAGAGCTAGCACCAAACCTGTTGGAAGAGAATGGAAGACTTCACTTCAAACTTCTCAGACAGCAATTGATTGAGCTAATTAGAAAAAAGTAGGATTTGATCTTCAAATATTAGATTTTTTCGATTTGTCATGGCTTGGCCACAATAGTGGTACAAAGTGCGAGGTCGATATAGGAGAAGCAATGTCCGTTTCTAAAATTTTATTTTTAACATAAAATAACGAGAAAAGTTATTTTATCCAGTGGCGTAGGCTTGGGGATTTGGGGTCCCGGCGGGATTCGGGATCGGGATTTTGAAAATTTTCGGGATTAGGATTCCCGCCAGGAAATTTCAGGAATCCTGCGGATTCCTGGATTTTTAAAAGCTAAAGCACAACTATGTCTTCAACAATTTTATTAAAGCATTTTTCAATCAAATTGCATTAATCAACGACCAGTAAGTAAAGTTAACATATTGAAGAGCCTTGTTCAAAAATCAGTTTTTCGGCGTTGTATGAATCCAGTTAGCCTTCTGTAGCTGAACACGTCCCTTGCATAGCTGAAAAGCTGTTCACTGGCGACCGACGTAGGTGGAGCGGAAATATAGGAATATAGGATAGAGAGAGGATTGGAAAGCGTACCATGTCATCGAACGAAGCCGATGATGATAAAGAACATGTTCTTCTGCCAATAGACGAGCGGATCCGAAACTATCGCAATGCCCTATCCGCGTTGTAAGAGACCATTTCCTAAAGGGTGGTATTTAATTTTGGCCACAGAATTGTGAAAATTGGCCACAGAATATTTAATTTTTGCCACAGATTTATATTGGCCACAGATTTATATTGGCCACAAATTTTTGAAAATTGGCCACAGATTTTTGCATCTTTAATACTTTCCTAATCTTTTCATTTTCTCTCTTTTAGGTATTTCTGCTCGTGAAGTTCTTGGTCAAAGAAAGAATAAAGATTATTAGGATTATTAGCTAGCTTTCGTTTATGCGCAAGTGGTCAAGTTTGGAAATAGATCTACCATGACGTGAAGAGAATACAACTAGCAATTTCAGAGTTCAAACAAGATACAGTCAAGTCTCGATATAGTGATACTCCGATATAGTGACATCCTCGATACAGTGACACCTAGCGCTGATCCCGAGGGGTGTCACTATATCAAGACTTGACTGTATTTATATTTGATAACTTGCTGTCATGGTGCTTTTTTTACACATATTTTTATAGCTGCCCGGGCGTTAATGGAGTTTTGGACTTCGAAATACGCTGCGCCAGAGAGAATTAGAACCGATTTCATCTCCTACTTCCGCACTTGCTGGGTCGACTCAAACTTACATGGGTGGTATGAAGGGTTTTCTGCCTATCCTTCGACAAACAATGGCCTGGAATCTTGGAATCGTGTGATAAAAGACTGCAGCACGCTTTGCAATCTTCTTCTTCTTCGTCCTTTCTTACGAGCGGCCGAAAGAATGATCGAAAACTAGAGCAAGTGTCCAGATCACCAGGTAGTTGTTGACTTTCCTGCCTATGTTGGTTGTACAGTATAATTCTTGCTTTCAGAACGTTGCCGTTGTGCCAACCATCCGACAAGACCGTGACGCCCATATGCGAGGAGAAGAACGCCGTCTACTTTACCGAAGCAACAATATCTTTGTGATGCCGTCTGCAAAGGTTACTGAGCAAAATATCGTCCAGCACTATATGTACAACGGTGGTCTCTACTTGGTAAGTTCATCATATGAAGCACAAGTTTAGGAGCTCAAGTCTCTCTTCTACATCATCAGTCCTTCATTTATCTGCCCTCGCTACTTCTCGTGCTCTTGCTTTGTCGGTGTGAAGAAGGGTCTCCGTAAGCACGCACTTCTGGTCATGCGAAAAGAAGGAAGAATCGAGCTTCCGAGCCACACCATAGCTGATGCCTTGGGCAGGAAAAGAAAGAGAGGGAGGCCGAGTCAAAGATAAAATCATCAAGTGTTGTTATTGTTTTGGAGTGTTTAACGTTTCCGTTGTTAAAATGAATTGATTAGAGTGGACAACTATGATCATTTTGGGCCTGTAAAAGGTGCATAAAATTAAGAAATCTGTAGAATAATCTTGAATGGGCACAAACAAAAAGGGTAAAAGACTAGTGTTCAAATGTTTAAAACAAAATAAAGCAGAAAACTCGGTGCAAAATAATCAAAATCTAGTGAAAGAGAATCTTATTAATACTCTGCGGCTAATAAAAATCTGTGGCCGATTTTCAAAAATCTGCGGCTAATTTTCAGAAACCTGTGGTCAATTTTCAAAAATCTTTGGACAATATAAAAAATGTGTCCAAAATTAAATATTCTGTGTCCAATTTTCACAATTTTGTGGCCAAAATTAAATATTATCCTTTCCTAAAACTCAGTTATTGAAGAAGAAAATATGTAAAATCCTTAACCTGCACAAAACTTCAAGAATACCTGTCATTCCCCAAACATCCGAACTTGTTTTCAACTGTGGCTTTCAAGAGATCATTTTCGGGCACAAGCTCTGGCACATCCGCATTTGTCAATTCCGTTTGTAGCATTTGAGCGATTCCAATTTGAAGGCCAAGATGCGAGTCGACTTTGCACATGTCCAAGGAAGACGCTTCAGCCGGCTCGAGAAAATACGCAAGCTGTTAAAATCTGGTTCAGTTATGGCACCTCAGAGACCTCACATCTCGACCTCGCATCTTTATTGTGGCCACCGTATGGAACTTTAAAGTTTCGTAAGTAGGGCTGTCGGTTTGTTTTAAGGGTTTCAACCCGAAAAAGACACTTGTTGGTTTTTAATGCGGTCCGGTTACCTCTAACTCTAACAGACGCCCTAGGACATTTATTTTTCAACTACCTAAAAATCTTGAAATGGTTAATCAAAATGGCCTTAACTTTGAAATTTTAGCACCAGTTTCTGGATCAACAAAGTTTTTTTATGATTGACCGTCATGTGCCAATTAATAACAATACCGAAAAAAGAATGTAATGACTGAAATTTTTTAAATTTTTTTGTCATACCGATAACATTTTCTGATTAATTTTTCATGTTTCTCAACTAAAATTACTTCTAGAAACAATGTTTAAAAGAATTTATAGAGGTAGTCTGGATAAACCACAAGAACCAAAATAGGGGGTATTCATTGGAGCAGGCGCGTCTCTTAGAGAAAATACGGTCACCGATTTTTTTTATTAGGATATGTACTACACGATAGACAACATAAATGCGCTGAAAAATAAATGTTATTCAAAATTTTATGAAAAAACCCTGCTGTTTTGCAGAGATATTGACAAGGTGCTTTCGTTTGCACAAGACTATCTATTGGACAAATGTGAACAGCCGCCAGAGCTGTTCACCAAGCTAGAGCAGACCTATGCTTTGCTAGCCTTTGACAACCCAGAGAGCTCTCCATTCGGCTATTTGATGAGTCTGAATCAGCGAAACATGTTGGCCAACGAGGTGAACGAAGTAGCACTGGCGTGTCTCAACAAAAGCCCCACTTCTAAGTTGGAGAAGTTGTTCAAACTAATGGTATGGAGCCAAAATCAAAATTTGACTAAAGGAGAAGCTCTAAGAAATCTCAGTCAAGAAAATAGTGCCCACATCTCTAAATTGTTGTTTGGGGCTGAGGACGATCCGACAAGTGATATGCTGTAGATCTATGCTCTATTTGCTATATACCGTAAATGTTCTAATAGAGCCACCGGGACTCAATTTTTCAACCCTCCGAAAATCGGGAAAATTTCGGGTCGATCTCGAAATTTTGGTTGAAAATTCACAATCTAAAAAGCAGAATCAGTAGAGCTCGTGGGAGTTAAGAAAATGCAATGAAAAGCTTTGCAAAAGATTGACTTTGCTCCGAGATTCAGACCCTCAAAGTCGAGAGGGGGCTCTATTAGAGAGGGGGGCTCTATTAGGACATTTACGGTACATATTTTAATTTTTTGAATTGATAATAAAGTGTGGATTTGGTGATGCCATTGTATCCAGTCTTGCGAAATCAACCGGCGTTATCAACCGGTCGATTCGCCGGTGGGCCACCGGTTGATCATTTTGATCAACCGATTGTTCAACCGGAAATCAATCAACCGGTGGATGGTGGATGTGGCGGTTGATTACCGAAAATTTTCTTTAAACCTGTGGGGAAAAATCAAAAATTTTACCAAAATTAACCTACTAGTTGACCATTTGATCAACCGATTGATTAATCAAAGACCAATCAACAGGTTGATGGTTGATGCGGCGGTTGATAAAATCCAGGCGTCAACAGACTGATTGTATTTGATTGATCACTCTTTAAAAAACCATGCTTTTTGAACGCAACGAAATTTGAATTGGCAGGGGAAACTTTTTTATTCCGAAAATGTTTGTTTGTATAATTTTTAATTTGCATATAATATTACACTACGTGTCCAATGACGCGGAAAAGTGTGACTGCGACTGTGACTGCGACTTTTGCCGCGTCATTGGACACGTAGTGTTAACATTTTATGTATAAGTCCAAAAAATCCAAATTTAATATAAAATACAGGGTGTGTCAGAATTACGCGCACTTTTTTCAAAATTTTTAAAAATTTTTTGTATGAAATGAAAAATGCATCTTCATGATTAATTATTATTTCTTGATGGTGTGGCCGCAATTTGCTACAACGGGGAGCTTCCTCTCGTTTTCATCAATTCGCAATGCTCGTATGACCAAGTCTATTATCGACAGAAGGTGCTGCGCGAGACTGTTTGTCCTTAGTCACGTTGGTTATTTGGAGATGAAAGGTGGAATTTTCAACAGGTTTCTTTAATCGCTTTCCGTCTTTATTACACTGTTTACTCTCGTCTTCTTTGCAGGATGGAGCAACATCTCACACAGCGAATTTGACGCAGGAGTGGCTACACAGAAATGTTCCGTCCTTCATAAGAATGCTATCTATAGAAACCACTTTTTCGAGCTTTTCAGGCTGTAATTAGTCTAGAAAACATGTTTTAAGGTAGGGGAGGGTGTGGCAAATTTTTGAAAAAAAAAGTTTTGACAGGAAAATTCGACTATTTGCCAAAATTTTCATTTTTTTAACACGCAAAGGGCTGAGTGTACTAACGGTAGCGAAATGCTCAGCGAGTCTCGCTGAGCATGTTTACAAAAATGGAAAATTAAAAAAGTCACTTTTTCGCCACTCCAGGTGCTCGAGAAGCATGGTCATTTTCGTTACCTGGTCTCCACTAGGTATGTGAACGTTTGATGTCGGTGCTTACTTAAATTGGTATCTCGGCAGTACTACTAATAGTGCAAAATGACCGCGAGGAGTTGTGCTATCTATTGAATATATGTGAGTCGATGTTTGTTTTCAAAAAGATTGATAACCCACCCATTGTTCAACAAAAGTCCACTTGCCCGAAATTCCTATCTTTGAGCCAAACTTTGCAAAAGTTTGAATGACATTTTTCTATGCTTTCTTGGTCATAAAAGATGGAGAATTTCCTCAGCTACAAGATAGTAAATTTTTTAGTTCCAGCTTTAAAGCAAAACTGTCAGAAATAACAGGAGAATAGGGTCAGTCATAATATTTCCCTATATAGAGGTTTTCCAAATTTCAAGTATTTTACTTATCTTTTTCTTTATCTTTTTATTCAAATAAATAAAAATATTTCTTTTGTGAAAATGTTTATTTACATTCATTGCAATGTTCTGCATTGAGATCTGAACGGTGGGATTTGCATATAGGGCGGCTACAGACAGTGCACCGAGTGTGAATTCTTTTTTGACATTTGAAGCAAAGGGCGCAAGTGTTTGGTTGAATTGTTTGTCTGGTATTCATCACTGTTGTGGGTTCTTTTTTGTTTCTTTTTTTCACTTCAGGCATATTGCAATCAGGGCAGAGTGTAAGCACAGTTTTATGATTTTTACAGATTTGCTTCTTGCAGTAGCTGCAGTCTTATACTTTCACCCTCGTCCAGATAGTTGCAGATGTAGCAATGATTGACTGGATGCGCCTTATCAGTTCCATCATTTTCGCTTGTAGGCTATAAATAAAGTTCTGTAAAGGCAAAACGAATCACAGAAATACCTTTCATACAAGCTGTCTATTTCCTGAAGCTCCCTGCTTATCCAATGACTCTCATGGCTCTCCTCTCTTTCTGCTCGTGCATCAATTGATTTGCTAGCTGGACGATAAAGGAACGTCTTGATTCCTCTTTATTGAAAAGGACATTAGCATTCTGAGCAGCGGCATCACATAAGTGCATGAAAATTCGAAGAGGCCAGCGGTTTGTTCTTGGAGAATAGGCATATCTACCACACATCTCATCAAAGATGTCGACAGCAAATTTGGTGGCATTGTAGTCAGTTATCATCTTTGGTTTGCCACTTTTGTGCATTTCAGGCTGGTGATGTTTGGTGGAGTAGAGCATAACTTGTTTTCTTGGACGAGCTTGAAGCATCATCAAAGTTTCATGCTCCCGGAAGACAAATTTGCTCTTACCACAACTAATAAAACTGTTCGAATAAACTATTTGATGTGCTTACAGTTACCTCTATAGGTTCTTTGACAAAATCGGATGGATTTCAACCCTTTTTTTCTGATAGTTCCTAACAAGCGTGTCTTTGCCCCCACAGTTCAGTGCCAAGCTGGATTGAAGTGAAGAAGTTGTCTGTCACTAAAGTGCGACCCACTGACAAAATTGCTCGGCCAGGTTCAGAACCAC